>JAFIRS010001210.1:0-411824 GCA_018342105.1 Gonioctena quinquepunctata
AGCTTGTACCCTTTGAATAAGGTATGGATAAAATTGTTGATCGGATAATTCTAAACAGACTGAGTGAATTGAGGTTCCCCAGAAATTATTCTTGACTTGTCTCTGATTTTTGGAGAGCGTTCAAAACAATTGAGGTTGGGACTGCTCGTGGTTTTCCAATAATATCACGCCCTTTTTGAAGCTACCTGTTTCGCCAAACGACGGTGGATACTGGTAAATTTGGGGAGCTGAAGGCAGTACTCGATTGAAATCGCTCCTGGTAAATACGTCTTGCCGGCCTTGCCATCCGCAAGGCCATAAACGAAATGCATATCGGCAATGGCATTTTGTTTAAATAATCCTTTTTTTAAAAAAATTAGTTTTTTAAAAACTTAAGAAACTTCAACAAAACAACAAAACGTCACATAATATGTAATGGCCAAAACTACTGACTTAAACGTAAATTTAATTTCTAAGCATTTTTTGAAAAATGCAAAATAATGGTAACTTCAACACGCATCGATTATCAAATAATCGACGTAATTTTCAAGCCCAAATACCCAAAAAAACGGTTGCTTATAGCGACTTGTAAAAAGGGTAGTTTTTTTACGAGATATGATAGAGGAATTGATTTTTTAAAATAAAAAAGTACGCTTAAAAAAAAAGGGAATTTTAAAAAAAAAAGACGTTCGGGCCCCTACGAGTAGAGAAATAAAACATCAGGTTCGAATTCGACACCTCAAACCTTAAATACCAATTTTCGTTTAATCAAGGTCAGTTTTGAAAGTCAACACTGTATCTTGGAAACGAAGGTTTCCGGACATATATTTATTCGGACAATTCATATTAGAATATTGTGAGGAATCACCTTCTGAAGTTTGTTAAAGATTTTTGAATCACCCTGTATATCTTTTCATTATTCCCACATTGAAACGCATTTTTGTTTTCCAACGCTACTCGTAGTAGCGTTATTAAGTTGTTGACGAGCAACTAGTTTTTAGATAGTGGAATATTAGCACAAATCGTGGCAAACAATTCAAGCTGCAAGTTCACCAAAGGAAGTAAATGCATCCTCGCTTCTCTCATCCTGTCATAAAACCTGCATTTCGAAATAACACGATTTATGAACTCTGATGATTATCCCCAAAGGAGCTGAAATAACCGCAGCATGTTTATAACATTCCGGCATTTCATTCCAAAGTGGATCCGCTGAATGGGAAAGTATAATTTGGAGTAGATATGCCCCCATTCAATTCGCACGTTTTTCAACCCTCATAATTTGTGGAAGTGTATATACCTTTCCACGCATTTCCAATAGTCTCAAGGCCTCACCAATAAGAGTTTGTTTTGGGACACGAACAAAGTATGCCGTGATTACATTCTGTCCACTATTTCTCCCCGATTTGATCTTCCTTTCCCAAAACGTTCAGTGGTGATATATTCTTTGGAATAAATGTACGTTTTTTCTGTACGTAAGTTCCATAATGTTCCCCAAACCCAGCTGCTGTTCTGTTGTTTAGTAATAATATTATCTGCTTTTTGCAAATTCCCATGTTCTATTTGATTCAAATGACCATGACTGGGACTCTATTGTTCCAAACGTTTCAATAAGTAGGTGTTCCTTTCATTGTCTATTGAAGATTGTATGGATACAGCTGAAATTGTCCTTTCATTCCATCCTACTATGTGTATGTTCCTTTTTACGCGTTTCTAATAGTCTTGCTGTCTCACCAATATAAGTTTTGGCGCTCGAACAAACTATGCCGTGAATGCAAGTTTTTGCGATGATTATTTCTTCCTTATTAATTAAAAAGTTTATTTTATCGTTTGCTCCTCTTCCCTTATATGATTCAGAACAAACTTTTGTTCTTCTGTGCTTTGGCTTCACATGCCGAAATCTACCCTACATCTCTGGTCGTTTTCAATTGATATTCTTCGAATAGTCAGTCCCGAAGGATTATTACCCAAATTAGGATTTTATAGATATCGCAAAACTTCCTGAGTGATATGTTCTTAAAAATGTGAGTTGTATTTTGCCTTCACATAGTTACAAAGTTCCACTCCACCTGTCTTCTGTCGTTTAGCAATATTCTTATCCGCTTTGTACAATTTCTAATGTTTGACCCTTTTCAGATTGGCTATTTGCATTATATTTTCTGGAAAACATCTCACAGGAATGAGATTATTAAGTTTGCTTAATATCGAGGGGAGAACATGTTGGACCGGCTTCTAGCGTTTCTTGCCTCACATTCACGAGATTAGTGTAATATCTTGAAAGCATTTCATTACTGCTTCTTGTCTTGATGAAATTAGAAATTTGTGGGTTCCATCGGAAATGGTATTTCATGATGGAATAGTTTTGTTTGCCAGGATAGGAAAATTTCAGTTACTTTCATGTTACAACTTGATCGATACCAGGATAAAAATATTCAATAACATTGTTTTTTGTTCTTTGTTGAGTATACAGTAGAGGTTCCTCATGGGTTCATTTTGAAGCCACTATTTTCTTATTGTTCATGCATGATCTATCTTATACAACCCCCCATCAAAATCAATATTTTTTGTTAACGATAGCAAATTCATACAAGTTCAAAACGTGTTAAATAGATATAAAGTTCCTAAAATATGAGCGATAGCTCATTCGATTCGAAATGACGTCTAGAAAAAATGTTTTAAGGGTTTATTAGCACGTAAAAAATTGCGATTGTTATTAACAAAATAAGATTAAAAAAAAGGTATTTCTTTTTTCGTTAATAATTTCTAAAATAATGATATTTAAGGAATTATGAAAGAAGATCCTGAAAGAAGAGGAAATTTCCATTAAAAAAGTATAATATATAAAAAAATTTAACGCTGAAAATAGGGCTCCGCGAGGTCGTTACTGCATAGGCGCACCGTCTAAAAAGCTGTTATATCACCTAAAATAATTTTTTTATAGTATTAAATAACAATTTAAAAATTTTAATAAATTATGGTGTAATCTAGACACTCGAACGAAAAAAATTTTGGTAAAAATAAATTTTCATGTCAATTTTTCAAAAAGTTACACCATTGGTAATTAACAAATTTTTTTTTTTTAAAGTTCATTATTTTGTTGATTACAATTTTTTGATATTAACAAAAAATGAAATTTCTAAAAAAAATTATCAAAAAAAGTTTTTTTCAGTAATATCTCATCATTGCTGTTTTTGCATCTAATATAGGTATTAATTAACATTGAAAAAAAAATTACGTCATTTGTTAAGAAATTGTTTATAAACAGACTATTTTGGGATTTAAAAAAAATTATTTTTCACCATCTTATTGCATAGGTAAAATTGTGTTTAAAAAAAATTCTCAAATAAGTTTTTTTATTGTTTATAATTGTTTTTTTTATATTTCAATTGTTTAAATAATTAGTTAAGAAATTATTTTATTCTTAAAAATCATCATTGACTTTTCTCAATGAATCAACAGAGAAATGATTTTTTTTTATAAATAATTTCATTGTTTATCAACTTAACAATTTGTTATAAACAAATAATATTGACTGTTACATTTTTTTTTTCGAAAACTTCAAAAAATAACAAAAACAACTATGTATAATTTGTCAAGTTATAAATTGTTATAACTTTTGAACTATAAGAGATACGGTAAAGGACATTTTTATAAAAGATTTATTTATCTTCAAAATGAATTCAAAATCGATTCTGTAACCATTGTTTATCAGTTGTTATAAGCATTTGTTTATAAAATTTTTTTTTGTTTATATTTTCTGAAATTTCTTAGCTCATAACTTGTTAAATAATATAGATACAGCTACGGACTCACGAACTTTTTTGTTCTATGATAAAATATCTTTCTAATTACGTATAAATTATAGCAATATAGATTTTTGTTTAAATAATATACTAGTTTAAATCTATACTTACCTAATTTACATTCTGCTATTGATCATTTTCATTCATTTATCACTAGAATTATTAATATTCTGCTAAAGTTTAATTATTTATTTACTAAAATAATATTTACTAAAATAATGATTGAATTTATTTTCTAATTCTTATATTTTTTTTCAAGATATTTTCTGAATTATTTTATTTTTATCATTTTTATTGTTAGAAACTTAACAACTATAACGTACGGATAAAAAGGAAATTATTAATTACACATTATTTTGTTTAAAGAACATTTCAAAATATATTTTCATAAACAATACAGTAGTTTCTAAATTTTACGAGTTCTCCTTTTTTTTAACGGGTGGAAGTCCTGAACAGCCTCGGTGCATCAATGTTTGGAACTGCACTGTTTTCTTCCTTCTCTCTTGTTTCGGTTCCTCGTTTCTCAGTTCCATCATCATCTTTTGATTTTTGGATCTGTCATCAGTTTCATCTGAATCAGAATCGTCATTTATACGTAATTAGAAAGATATTTCATCATAGAACAAAAAAATTCTGAGTCCGTAGCTGTATCTATATTATTTAACAAGTTATGAGCTATGAAATTTCAAAAAATAAAAAGAAATCTAAAATTTTTATAAACAACTGATAAACAATGGTTACAGAATCGATTTTGATACATTTTGAAGATAAATTATTCTTTTATAAAAAATGATTGAATGTACTTTACCGTATCTCCTATAGTTGTTTTCGTTATTTTTTGAATTTTTTTTTTTGTTATTTTTTGAAGTTTTCGAAAAAAAATATAACGGTTAATATTATTTGCTTATAACAAATTGTTAAGTTAATAAACAATGAAATTATTTATAAAAAAAATTATTTCTCTGTAATTTCATTGAAAAAGGTCAATGATGATTTTTAAGTATGAAATAATTTCTTAACTAATTATTTAAACAATTGAAATATAAAAAAACGATTATAAACAATAAAAAAAATTATTTAAGAAAAATTTTTTTCTCAAAAATCATAATTTTACCTATGTAATAAGATGGTAAAAAAAAATTTTTTTAAATCCCAAAATAGTCTGTTTGTTTATAAACAATTTCTTAACAAATGACGTAAAAAATTTTGTTTCCAATGTTAATTATATTAGATTATATTAGATGCAAAACAGCAATAATAAGATATTACAAAAAAAAATTATAATTAATTTGTTTATAAACTTTAATAAAAATTTGCATTGCTCTATTGAGTACCTGAATGAAAAGAGCTCCACGAAGCGAAAAAAAAACATTGTCTATTGAGTACCTGAATGAAAAGAGCTCCACGAAGCGAAAATTTTATAGACCAATTATTTAAACTTTTATGTCGTAATTTATAAAAACAGAGATTGGAAAAAAATTAGTTAATTAACAATGGTGTAACTTTTTGAAAAATCGACATGAAATTTTTTTTTTACCGAGGTTTTTTCCGTTCAAGTGTCTAGATTACACCATAATTTATTCAAATTTTTAAATTGTTATTTAATATTATAAAAAAATTTAGGTGATATAACGGCTTTTTAGACGGTGCGCCTATGCGAACGACCTGCGGGAGCCCATTTCAGCGTTAAAAAAATTATAAATAACAGAGATAGAGTTCCGAGGTGGGACTTTTTTATTGGAAATTTCCTTCTTCAGGATCTTTTCATAATTCCTTATATATCATTATTTTAGAAATTATTAACGAAAAACGAAATACGTAACGTAAATAAACTAACTTGGTTCTACCAATTTATTTAACACTTAAATATACAACTTAATTTATATTACTAACTACACTGTATAGCTCGATCGTATGGGCTCGTTCAGACTGTTGGACTCCCTCTTGAGGGCGGCCTATTTATCTCCGATACAGCATTCTCGATGTTTGAATTCTTCCAGTTGGCGACGGCATGTTCCAATTGTTTCCAATATTGACCGTTGCATTACGCGAAGAGTGACTGGATTTTTCCCGAATATCTCCGGGATGATCCTATCGCTGTCGATGGCAACGCATGAGGCGACAGGTCCGGCCTAGGTTCGTTACATTGCCCCTTTCTTAGAGACATTTCGTCCCGAAATTTCATCCTTGGAGTGTGACGATATCTGCATGACTCCCATATCTGCACCGTGAAGTTCGATGGAAGTAACACTCCACGGTCTTAAATGATCGGTCGGGAAGAGGGTTACAGCAAACCAAAATCTTGACGCCGCTGGATCTGAATATCGCCTCCAGCATACTTTATGACTCTCCAGTCCAACCCATCAATACCACAGGATAATTTTGGAATTGCTAGATCCGCCAGATTCTGGTCCACCATAGTATCTCTTAGTTTGGTGAGGCTCTTCCAGACATCTTCATAGGACGGTTTATCTTGGGAATGCCTCTTGGTAACTAGGTGGTAGATGTTTCTCTGGCCTTCTTCAACTGTAGCACCCCACCAACTTCTGATTCTGCCCCGCAGTGTTTGAGTTGACCAAATTTCTTGGAGAACACTAAACGGCGATGCCCCTGGACTTCGAAGATCTTCTGCCACACAGTGCGCAGTGCGTGTCAGCAGGCACCCGAAAAGGTCTCGTGACTCCTCTCTAGTAACCCCATGTAGAACTTTCGCCGTTTGAATACAAGGACATAAACTTCTCGAACGTCATATCATCCTCCGGTGGCTTGAGGGTGCGCACTTGGTCAGTGGTTTCCAGCGTAAGGGCTGTTGAATGGACGACCTTGGTTTCCTCGGGTGGCTTATGGATTCGGTACACAAGGTCGTTTATCCTTTATGATTTTATACGGGCCTTCCCACGAGTTCCGCAACTTTGGTGATAGTCCACGACGACGTTTGGGGTTTACAGCCAAACCAGGTCATCAACCCAAACCTCCAGCGTCGGCCTTGATGTCATAGGTCTTCTTCATTTTATCGCTGGCACTCTGATGTTCAACCGACTCGTCGTGGATGTCGTCCATTCTCTGCCGAAGTTTGCTGACGTAGCCTCTCCGCAGTGTCTTGTCCTGGCGGTATCCCAAACTTCAGGTCACAAGGCAGTCGCAGTTCGGCCCATTATAATACTAGCAGGAGTTTGACCGGTTGACTCGTGTACTGCGGATCGATAGGCCATCAGGAACAAATGAAGATACTGGTCCCAGTCTCTTTGATGGTCAGAGACAACCTTGGACAAGTGGCGGTTGATCGTCCTGTTCATCCGTTCCACCATTCCATCAGACTGGGATGTAGGGCCGTGGTTCTTGTCTTGCGGATGTTCAGCAGTAGACATATTTCTTGGAAAAGGTTGATCTGAAATTTCTGCCTTGGATCCGGAGTGCAGCTCCATTGGAATACCGAATCGACATATCCATTCTTTCACCAAGACGTCGGCGACGGTGATGGCTTCCTGGTTGGCAGGCATAGGTTCCGCCCACTTACTGAAGTAGTCCATTGCCACAAGGATGTATTTATTCCCGTGGTCGGATACGGGAAACGGGCCGGCGATGTCAATGGCGATTCCTCGAACGGGCTGCCTACGTTGTAATTGACGCATCGGGGCCTTGGGTCGTATTCGAGGTCCATTGCTAGCAGCGCATACAGCGCACTTTCTGCACCAGTCCTGACGTCAGCTTGACAATTGGCCCAGTAAAACCGTTGCCTCACTTTCTGCAGGGTCTTCGTCACTCCCAGATGTCCCTCCAGCGACTCCATCATGGATTTCCGCAGCACTTCCTCTCTTCTGTTCCTGGGAACAATTATTTGGCGTCTGTCTTCCCCACCAATATCGGCCTCCAACACACGTTTCAGGATCCCATTGTCCAGAATAAGAGAGTTCCATTGTGCCCAAAGGACTTAACAGCCGGCGAGTAACCTGCGACTTCCTGCCATGATGGTCTTCGATTGCCCTTCTTCCAGCTGACGACTAAGCCAAGGTCGGGGTCTTTTCTTGGTCTTCTGATCTTGCTGTCATTCCAGTTGTCATCCATTGCCGCGGTTCTCAAGTGTTGCTTCTTTCTCTGCTCGTCGGCAATGTGAGCAATCATCTGGACATGGTCTTCGCGACAAGGCATCTGCATTCTTATGGTTAGTTCCGGCTCGATGTTCGATCTCGAAATCGAATTTTGAGTCTCTCGATCCATCGTGCTACTTGTCCCTCAGGATTTTTGAACTGTAAGAGCCATTTGAGAGCTGCATGGTCAGTTCTCAACAGGAATCTTCTTCCATACACGTACTTGTAGAAATGCTCCACCCTTTACAACAGCTAACTGCTCTCGCCTGGTGACACAGTAATTGCGCTCTGGTTTGCTAAGCGTCTTGCTGAAATAACCAATGACCTTCTCCTGTCCCTCCTGGATTTGAGATATGACAGCTCCAAGTCCCACGTTGCTGGCGTCCGTATCCAAAATGAATTTCCCTTTGGGTAGGGATAGCTCAGTATAGGTGCGTTGATCAAAGCTCCTTTCAGCTTCCGGAATGAATCTTGACATTCTTCGGACCACTGAACTTTGTTTGGCCTTCCGTGAGCCTGGTCAGTGGTTTAGCGATGTTGGCGAATCCCAGCACATATCGACGATAGTATGTGCATAAACCAAGGAAACTTCGAAGTTGGTGAATGTCTTTTGGGATGGGCCAATCCTTAACAGCTTTGATCTTCTGGTCATCCACTGCTACTCCTTCCCCAGAGACAACGTGGCCGAGGTATCGTACTTCTTTTGGAACAGATGGCATTTCTTAGGGCTCAGCTTCAATCCGAGGTCCTCAGTCGCAGGAATACTTCCTCCAAGTTTTCACGTGGTCCTCAAACGATCTGCCGACCACAATTATGTCGTCGAGATACACTAGACACGTGTTCCATGAGAGTCCTTTCAGCACTGTCTCCATCAATCTTTCGAATGTGGCGGGAGCATTACAGAGCCCGAATGGCATAACGGTGAACTGCCACAATCCTGAGCCGATGGTAAAAGCAGTCTTTTCTCGATCTTCCTGAGCGAGTTCTACTTGCCAGTATCCACTCTTCAGATCAAGGGTCGAGAAAATCGTGGAACCAGCCAACGTGTCTAGGGTGTCATCTATTCTCGGGAGAGGGTAACTGTCCTTCTTCGTGACATTATTAAGTTGGCGATAGTCTACACAAAAGCGTGTCGATCCATCCTTTTTCTTCACCAGTACGACTGGAGAGGACCAGGGACTGTCAGATGGTTCGATAACTCCTTCTTTTCCCATATCGCTGACTATTTTGTCAGCCTCTTCCTTCTTGGCAAGAGGAAGTCTTCTTGCTGATTGCCGGATCGGTCGGGCACCCCCAGTATCAATCTTGTGCTGGACCACATTAGTTCGACCCCCTTTTCCTTGTCCGGTATCGAAGATGTCTTGGTACTTTTTGACTAAATCTCTTAGTTTGGGCTGTTGAGCTGGTTTTATGTCTTTGGAAGAGATGGCAACTAATTTTCTAGTTCTGTGGGCAAGTTGTTGGGTTGGCTAATCGTACCTCGTACGCCCCGGATCACAGATGAAACTGACGAGCAGTGCCCTAAAATTGTTCCTTTCTTTAGGTCACTGGAAGTAATTGACATTCATGACCCTTACCGGTACAAATTTTTCAGCACGTAACAGGGTTTTCCTAGGGCAATCCTCGTCCAATTTTCTCATCATGAAGTTTGGGCTCGAACATCATCACGTCTCCACTGCTCGCACTCCCGTCCAGGCGAGCCTCCAGGATGGTTTCAGCCCTCTCAGGTACGCTTATATCTTCAGCCAACAGCACACGGATCAACTCTTCACTTCTCCCATGAAGTACCAGCTCTTCTCCGTTGACACGTAGGACGCCGTCTTTGAAATCCAATTCAAACCCTCTGGAATTCATGATGTCCATTCCGATGATTGCATCGTCTTCGATGTCCGCTACAAGTGCCTGATGTTTCACTTTAGTGCTGCCCAAAATTATTTCAATCGGTAGCTCGCCATATACAGTAGCTGGCCCCCTGTTGCTGTGCGTAGCTTCTCGGTTCAATTCGTTCCGGTGTTCTGGCAAAGGAAGGTCCGAGAATTGTCCTAGTCGCACCTGTATCTAGCAGCATGGTGCAAGGCTCGTTATTGATGAGACCGTCTACGAAAACACCTCTGTTCTGTCGTTGCAGGATAGCGACATATGCGTTGTTAACCAGGGCTTGCTGGACACAGGCCGACGATTGCCCCTTCTCGTCGACCTTCTTTAGTTTTCCTGCATCGGAGTCGTGTTTTCGAATTTTGGACATTTGCTACGCACATGTCCAATTTTGCCACAATTCCAGCATCTTATCTGTCTTTTCTCAGGCAAAACTTCCTTAATCACTTTCCTTATGGCAGCTTCCAAATTAGCAGGCTCCTGTGAGTCTTCCTCAATCATTCGGACTTTACTCTGGCTTTTGCAAGATTGTTTCGCTGCCTCGAATTCCAAAGCGCGTGCCAGTGCGTCTACGAGATGTGTTGGACGGGCTAGTGTCAACGCTTGTCTGGTTTCTTGGTCACGGAGTCCATCCAGGAATGCTTGAACCGCTAGTCGCTCCATTACATTTTCTGGTGTGGCTGGATATGCGAGACGAACCAAGCGTGCAATGTCAGTTTCGAATTCTTGTAAGGATTCGCCCGATTTTTGGCAGCGATTTTTCAGCTGGGAGTGGTATACGTGTTCCAAATGGGCGTGGCCATATCGTAATTCTAGATGTTTAATCAGCTGATCATAGTCCTCCTGTTCTTGGGCGGTGAGAGTTTGTAGAATATTTGTCGCTTCTCCACGTAATGCAAGTGTCAGTGCTACAGCTCTTTCCCCTGCATTCCATCCGTTTGCTTTGGCCGCTGCTTCAAACTGCCGGCGGTAATTTGCCCATGGAGTTTTTCCGTCGAACTGAGGCGGCTTCATGGAAAGCTTCCTATTTCTGAAATGACCTTGACATCATTTATACCCTCTTGAACTTTATCCACGTTCAAACTCAAGTCCAGCATTGCATTTTCGTTAACCATCTCTGTGGAGGACGCACTATTAATTTGTTTTTCCAGCTTACTGATCGTTTCCTTTATTTTGTCCATTTCTGCCTCGATTCCGTCTTTGATTCCATCGCTGATTATTTCCTTCATCTTGTCCATCTCTGCCTCGACCCCATCTTTGATTTTATCTACCTCCGTGTTCATTTGCTCCCTAATTTTATCTATCTCTGTCTCAACGGTTCCCATTCTTTCTTCTAGGAAATTAGCCACACCACACAATTCTTTTTTAGGCCTTCTGTGTTTCCAGGAACTTCTCTTCCAGGCTTCTTGAATTTTCTAGAAGCTTCTCTTCAGATTTCTAGAATTTTCTTCCAGGCTTCTTGAATTTTCTTGAAGCTTCTCTTCCAGATTTCTAGAAAGCTTCTCTTCCAGATTTATAGAATTTTCCTGAAGCTTCTCTTCCAGATTTCTAGAATTTTCTTCAAGCTTCTCTCAGATTTCTAGCATTTTCTTCCAAGCTTCTTGAATTTTCTTCCAAAGTCCTCGAATTTTGTTGCAGCTCTTCTTTCAATAAAAATGTTTCGGGGTCCTCACCTTCTTGTTTTATTATCGGACTCAAATCACCTCCGGGAACTTCGAATAAAAATGTTTCGGGGTCCTCACCTTCTTGTATAAGTCCTTCTGCAAGTCTTTCCTGGAGTACTTGCTTTTTACCCGTTGTTTCCAGTTCCCTTTCCTCCAATTCCTGTTTCAATTCCGCTACCTTCAAATCCGCAAGGCGCACTTTTCTTGAACACATTTTGTCTTTGACGAGGTATCAGTCTGTTTTACACGAAAAGTTTATCAGTTTGTTAAAAATTCACTTCGCGAATTCTTTTCCACGGGCCACCAGTCTATTGTCTGTTTCACGCGAAGAGTGTATCAGTTTATATTCCCACGCACAATTGTCCACTTCGCGAAAACCGGGCCACTGTCTATTTTCTGTTTCACACGAACAGTGTATCAGTTTATATTCCCACGCACAATTGTCCACTTCGCGAAAACCGGGCCACTGTCTATTTTGGGCGTACAAAAGGTCTATCAATTTATTTTTCTGACTATCCACTCCACGATCACTTGTTTATTTTCAAAATCTCACTTCCGACACCAATTGTAACGTAAATAAACTTAACTTGGTTCTACTAATTTATTTAACACTTAAATATACAACTTAATTTATATTACTAACTACACTGTATAGCTCGATCGTATGGGCTCGTTCAGACTGTTGACTCCCTCTTGAGGGCGGTCTATTTATCTCCGATACAGCATTCTCGATGTTTCGAATTCTTCCAGTTGGCGACGGCATGTTCCAATTGTTTCCAATATTGACCGTTGCATTACGCGGAAGAGTGACTGGATGTTTCTCGAATATCTCCGGGGATGATCTCATCGCTGTCGATGGCAACGCATGAGGCGACAGGTCCGGCCTAGGTTCGTTACAATACCTTTTTTTTTAAATCTTATTTTGTTAATAACAATCGCAATTTTTACGTGCTATTAAACCATTGAAAAACATTTTTCTAGACGTCATTCCGAATCGAATGAGCTATCGCTCATATCTGTAGGAGCTTTATATCTATTTAACACGTTTTTGAACTTGTTGATTAGACTAAGTTGGGAAAAGATGTAAACAAATTGCTTGTTGGGACGCGATTTGATGAATTCAATAATGGTTTCAAGACAATCATTTGAGTGTCAGAGAATGGAAAACTTTCCTTCCAGTCGGGAAACTATCCAGGAAATCATATATACTTCCGAATTAATAGAATTTTTCGGGGGTATAGATCGATGACCTACCTACATCTTATGTCCTCATGTTTACAAAATTTTCGTTGGTTGATACAAATACGTGTAATCGCACCAAATTATTGTTTAACCAATCCATCTTCCCTGAATAGTAATTTGCGTAACAAGTTCCGAAAATGATATTGTGAGTCCCGTAATAGTTATTTATGTAATGAGGATCATAAAGACGATCATTATGATACAAGTCTTGAATGTTGTTGGGCGAGGCATAGCCGAGTCCGATAACACGACGTGTGCCATAATGATTGTTTATGATTCGTATTGCATACAAAATTTTATCTGATGGCATTTATATTAATACATTTTCGAAAACTTAAAAACTGCATTTTTGACACGTCACAATGACAACTATTTTCGAAGGAGTAAGTATATGTGTAGTTTCAAATATTAGTAGGTTAGTAAGCTGTGCTTTGCCATTTCCACGACAACGTCAGGTTGTAACGGCAATATTTATTCATCTGCTGTCAAACACAATTGTCACGTAGAATTGAATATAATTTAAATAATAGTGAGTGATTCTGAAACTCAACTTTTTACTTTTAAAAATCTTTATTGTCATTTTGTGTGTACAATTCACCTATCCTACTATATACAACTAAAATTAATATATACAATATATGGTTCTTCCAATCTCTTCCAGTATTGGGTATACCCATCCAGCTTGTCTCTTGTGTAGGGACCACAGAACTCATAGAACTAGAAGGCTAATATAAGTGGAAGAAATTGATATGATTCATAACAGCATGCATAGATGGGACACAGGTAATCATGCGCATATCATCAACAACATTGCCAGTTCATGTACTTGTATGAGAATCTAATATAATGACATTATAATGTAATGTATTTACATTATATTCCCATTAAAAGAGCCGAAACTCATCAACTATCGATTACTCAGGATCAATTAAGTTCTTTTGTTATATGTATTCAGAAGATAATATACAAGATAAGAGTAGCATATAACAACTGATTTAACCCTAATAAGAATTATGATTTCCTACAAACTCATTTGGCAACGCTGTTAACGTCAACAACTGTTATTTAGTCTGACGCCATTTTTCTTCAGAGCCGGTTTTGCGTTTGTTGTTGTTCATTTGTGTTCTTGCTTCATTGTTTTTTAATTCCGTCCTATCCTATTATATACTCTTTGTGTTGTTTTCATTGTGTTATCGTGTAGTATTTAAGAGACAAGAAAGCATACGACCTTAGATACATTCAGACATAATCCCGCGGATATTAGTTTTGCACTACCACCCGCTCGAGCAGAGGTTCTTGATGATTTTTTAAATAAAATAACTATAACTAATAAAAACACTTTTCAAAGACAAGCGTTTATTTAAGCCGTGTACTAAAACATATAAAATAAATTTAAGTCATCGCAGACAAATATTTAATTATTTTTTGAAGAATTTTTGGTTTCCAAAAGCTTGTCGCGCAAAGTGTTCATAAATGATTGGTTGATAAGTAACAACTTGTCAAAGTATTAATTTTATTACAATTCGCGCGACAAGCTTTTTGAAAACAAATAATTCAACAAAAAATAATTAAATCATTGTCAGCTATGAATTTTATACGTTTTAGTACACGGCTTAAATGAAAACTTGTCTTTAAAAAGTTTTTTTATTACTTATTTTATTTTTTGCTTTTTAGTTAGTTCGCCTCAATCTGTTCATTTCTAGTAGAGCATCGTTATTACAAGGTCTTTTCCCTGTAAGTTTTGAGCTGAAAGAAATCATGATCTCCGACCCCAAAAACTCCCATACATCAATTTTGAATAGAATCTGACCATAATCACAAAACTCGTCCTCCATCTTGGGGACGCCATCTTGAATTTATGAATTTAGACAAAAATTTCATAATCTCTGACCTCGACAACCCCCTTATACCAATTTTGAATCGAATCTGACCATTATCACAAAATTCGTCTACTATCTTGGAGCCGCAATCTTGAATTTTGACAAGAAATTCATTATCTTCGACCCCGAAAACCCCCACATACCAATTTTTGATCAAATCGGACCATAATTACAAATATTGTCCGCCATCTTGAAGCCGCCATTTTGTTTTTTTTTCCTAACTAAAATTCCATAATGCATTGTTACCGGAATTATGAACACCTGCCAAATTTCAAACTAATCGGACGACTAGAAGTCTGTCAAAATTCACTTGCAAGATTTGACCCGAACGAACTAACAAGTGAAACTAAATAAAAGCTTGTAACAAACGGATTCGCTTCACCAACAAAAAACTCAACATTTCTTTTCGATAGCCCATTACAGGTTTCTCGATGGGCACCAACTTTTATCAAGGATACATTTCATTGTTATATCATGGAAAACGTTTCCATTTGTTGCATAGTTTTTGGGACACGCTATATTCATAGCATTCACATTCAAATCCCTCAAAATATTTTTAATTTGTGCCAAAATATTTGTTTAGGCACTAAATCCTTGAAAATTGTTTTTTAATTTAACTTCAAAACTGCAAGGGAGACGTCAATTGTGATTGTTATTCTGTCCCCATCATACGTACCCATTCACTTGAAATGAATAAAACCAAATTCTCTTTGAAATGAAATATTTTATCTTGTGAAATACTGCATACATTTAGTTCATGTCAAATAAATAATTCCGTGAAGTGAAGTATTCTTTTAACAAGTCTTTCTTCCCGAAACCTTACAGAGATTAGGTTCAGAAATTCCTCAAAATTTCAGTTGCACTCCACTATTCAATTCGAGCTCGAGTACCCATCTTTAGAAAGTTCTCTCGTCAAAGTCGATATGTTTCAGTTAATAGAGTTCATACATTTCACTGAAACCGCCCCTGTCATGGCAGCGGTTTTACTGCGCATGCCCATGTGTGTACCATGCGGTACAGTAGGGCTCGTTCCAGCAAAACGGTATTGGCCTTCTAGTTCTATGAGTTCTGTGGTAGGGACGAAGGGGAAAGGGCCTGCGGTGTTAGCAGTATGTGGGTATATTCTGAAACTGGTAGTTTACCTTCTGTATTGGAAGAAATGACGCAAAATATCGTGGACTCCCTTTTGCCGGAAAAATCACGGAGTGTATATGAAATAGCGTTTAATCGGTACGAAGAATGGTGTTCTACTAAGAAAATTAAGAATATCACTCATGAAAAAGTATTGTTGGCTAACTTTGAATGCTTATCTAAGGAAAGAAAACCATCTTCTCTCTGGTCGTATCATTCGATGATAAGAAGTATTTCATTAACAAGGTTAGGTTACAGAGCTAAAGAATCCAAAATTTTTACTAAACAAGATGTCACAAAGTTTTTAACGGAAGAATCAGATGATACATATTTATTTAAAACACTTGCTATGATAATTGGACTGAGTGGAGCATGCAGAAGGATCCGTTTTTAGAATTACTTTACCGAATACAAAATGAAGGTAATGCGAGAATTCTTTGTAACATCGGGGAATATCCCAAGATTGAATTTGGTAGAACTTGTCAGACAATATGTGAAAATGCGACCTTGCAACACAAACCATCGACGTTTTTTTGTCTGTTATAAAAATAAGAAATGCACGAAAAACCCGTTGGAATCCACACCTTTGGTAAAATGCCAAAAGTTATTGCCACTTTCTTGAATTTACCTCACCCTGAAGATTCGGCGATCGTCTGCTTCATTTTTGGCCGATTCTGGAGCTGATCTGTGTACCGTGAAACGCCATGACGGATGGAAAAGCCATACTGTTGCTGAAGGTTACATAAAAAATTCAAAAGAGCAAAAGAAAAAAATATCAGAAGCAATTTTTGGTGCCAACAACCAAACAGGATTACAAGTTTACCAAAAAGCATCAACTACTGATGTAAAAACTCTAGAATCCATTGGAATTAATATTGCAAATTGTAGTGATTGCTCTTTCACCATTTATAATAAATAGTTTTGTACATAGTAATGCATTTTGTATAAACTTTTTTGATCTCACCATCACATGTTTTTCATAAAGAATTTCATTATGGCACTTAGTAACCATAATGAATTCATTACGGGACTAAATACCATAATGAGCTTCCTTATGTCATCAAAATTGAGTGACATAACGTTGTCATTATGACATGCCATCAGATAAAATCACTTTCTGATCGTGTTAAGTACAATATTTTTTTCTGTAACCGTTTTGTATGTTGAAAAAACTTTTTAACAAAAAATTGAACCAACGAAACACTCAACTGAAAAGCAAAAAATAAAATAAACCTTAGTAGTCTTAATGATAATTGAGCTCCCAAACTAATGTGAGTAACTAATTTTGAGTCGGCGCCAAACAAACAATTATCGAAGATCATCATATTACTTTGAAGAAGTAATCAAACGCCACTGTGCATCTCGCTGCCATCATTTTACGCTTTACCTAATTCAATTGCTAGTTTGTTTGGCGCCGACTCAAAATTAGTTACTCACATCAGTATAGGAGCTCAATTATCATTAGGACAAATAAGGTTTATTTTATTTCTTGCTTTTCAGTTGATTCTTTCGTCGGTTTAATTTTTTCTTAAACAGTTTTAATTTCCAATTTTTTGTGGCTAAAATCTACTAATTACTACCTACTTGTTTTTTGATTACTTCCAAAATACTTACTTACCTAGCTGACTTCAACTATTAACTGTTAAATTGACAAATCATAATATATATCACAAAAGTATTATTCCAAATCAGCAATAGTGCTGGTGATGTAACATAACAGTAAGAAGTGAACAAGTAGTAAGTATATCTATATCAAATTGTACAATTAACGACAATATAATTATAAATATATTTTTATTTTTTTCCAAGTATATACAAGTATCTTAAACAGGTACATATACAAAATTACATATAGTTTTTTGGGTAAGAGATCAGTTCTTTTTTGAATGATGCATAACTGTCTTTGGTTTTAATATACTTAGGTAAGGCATTGTGAGTTTGGAATCATTTTGAAATTGGTCATTCAGAGCCACATTAATTCTTACTTGTGATAAATGAATGTGATTATTGGCTCTGGTATTGTGGTGATGAATTTCGCTTATATGATTAATGGATGAATTATATTTTTGTTGGTTCCTCGTGACTTTTGAGAAGCACTGTATTATGCTTCTCAAGAGTCCTCTCCCCCCCTCTTATTTTTGGAACGATTATACATAAACAAGTGAAATTTGGAAACTGAATATTAAAGGTTGTAAACTTCCCTACTAGTGATGATAGATGACGAAATCGTCAAAGATGACGTCACAAGGCCATTGTGACCAATAATTTTAAATGGAACCCTACGGCAAGCGACACTTCTTTTAAAAGGTATCGAAAAAACCTATTCAATGATACTAATTTTGTTTGTTTTTATGTCAGTTTTAATGGCTCATTAGTAAACATTAAAATTTAAATTCCATTCAGTATGATATTAATTACAGATTTAAGAATAAGTATCTACTTGAAGAAATTGCTCGAAGTGACCTCCATTTACGTCCTGACAGTGAAATATCCTATTTTTAAACTCTTCTCGTACTTTTGCAAATGTGTCTGCGGAAACAGCCTCACATTCTGCAACAATACGTTGTTTTAAAACATCAATATTGTCAGGTTCAGTGGCGTAAACCTTCGATTCAAGGTACTCCCACAGAAAAAAATCCAAAGGTGTGAGGTCTGGTGATCGAGCTGGCCATTCCGTTGAACCTCGTCGTCCAATCCATCTACCACGATACTCCTCATCCAAATACCGTCTCACTGCACCGTAACAGTGTGGAGGAGCACCATCCTGTTGGAATGTTATTTCCAAATTGCCGAATTCTTCTGGATTATCTCTCAAAATTTCAAGGATTAACGGTTCTATTGCGCTTTGCAACAGCTCCAGATAAACCTCACCAATTAGTATTTGAAAAAAGAGGCCCAACGATGTGGTTTCCCAGGATACCTGCCCAAACATTCACCTTCTGGGGAAATTGGGTATGTGTTTCACGAAACAGGTGAGAATTTGCGTCACTCCAATACCTCACATTCTTGTATTTATATTTCCATTTAGATAGAAAGTACTTTCGTCACTAAAACAAATTGTTTTGACATAGTCTGGCTGTTGGTTAATTTTAGTTTCCATATTTTCACAAAATTCTAGTCTTCGATCTGGGTCGTCGACTGAGAGTTGATGAACCATTTTTAATTTGTATGGATGAAATTTGTTTTTTTTCAACACCCTGTGTACTGTACTTCGACTGACTCCACAGGTAGATGCAACGTGAGTTGTTGAAGAAGTAGGATTAACTATTACTCCTGCCAGTATATAAATTTTTTTCTCATCAGAAATTTGTGGTTTGCCAGATCGTTTCGCATCATTAATACTACTCGTTGTTTCAAACTTACGAAGAAGCTTCCTCAAATAAGTCCTCGAAACGGGGCGATCGGGAAACCTCCCATTAAAAATGTGTTCTGCTGCATGAATATTTCATCCAGTTTCACCAAGAATTAGGATCGCTGCTACTTTATCACCTAAAGCACGTACCATTTCGCTTCTTGAAGCACTCAAACGTTCGGCTCACAACAGTTTAACAAATTATTAAAATGTACAAAAATATTAAAAGTACCAAAAGCTGCTGAAACAGTTGAACATTCGATCAACAATACACAAATTATTAAATTTACAAAAACTTGGACAATTACAAAAACGTCGAATTAGGGAGACTAACAAAAACGTCAGTTCATTTGACAACTATCCAGAGGCGGAGCTTGAATTTGGAATTTTAGTATTAACTGGTTTAATTCATCACAGCTTTGCGTTTTTTAAAAGCGAGTTGCCAAAACTGCCATAAACACAAACAAAATTAGTATCATTGAATAGGTTTTTTCGATACTTTTCAAAAGAGGTGTCGCTTGCCGTAGGGTTCCATTTGAAATTATTGGTCACAATGGCCTTGTGACGTCATCTTTGTCGATTTCGTCATCTATCATCACTAGTAGGGAAGTTTATAACCTTTGATATTCAGTTTCCAAATTTCACTTGTTTATGTATAATCGTTCCGAAAATAAGAGGGGGGAAGAGGACTTTTGAGAAGCACTGTATATGTATTCGCATTGTTCAATTTGTAAAAAAAATTCCACTGGTAAAATCCCGGTGATTTGATAATTCAACTCAGTATTTGTTCTATTACCAAACCCAAATAAAACTTTGACTACTTTATTTTGTAATGTTTTCATTTTTTTCATAATATGATTATCTACTTCAACTATTTATTGTTATATAATATAAATTATTCTTGAAAGTTCTGGTTAGTTGATTTCATCACTTTGTATATAATTCCATCCTTTCATAGAATGTAATTATTGTGAAGGATGTAGGAGGATCTGTCAATGTCAACTACATATGTGTGCCAATGTTCACTAGTGAGAAATCAATCATCTCCTATTTTTCTACCCATAGGTGTGGATCATTTCATTCCAAATTGAAATATGATCAATTATGAGGTAATTAAAAAAGGATCATCCAAATCGGAAAACCCACTACAAAGTTATGCCTGATAAAATCGGTTAACGGACCAAAATTCAGAGGGTTAACGATCAATATCCTCCATTTTTCTACCCTCAGGGATGGGACCAACTTCGAAGAACACCCTATCCAATGAGAAAAAATCATCGGAAGCGAACTGCTCTGTAAAAATTTATGCGTGATCATACATACAAAAAAAATATAACCTCCTCCTTTTTGATTTCGTCGGTTGAAAAGGATATCGATGGATAATAACGTATGGACTTCATATAGACAATTACATATAACAATCACTCTTATGATTATATTACTTATGAATATTAATCATACAATTATGATAATTACTTATATTAATATTATTAGGGATATTAACAGAAGTGGCAGTGTTGAAATTAGAATTAGACGCATCAGTAATTGTACTAGTTTTCGAGATATTAATTTCGTTACGGCCCTTTTCAATCTATGAAGCTATGTGAATTTTGTTTCTTCAATAATTTTCTATGTATCCCTCTGTTACATTGGTTGATTTCCATCCTCCGTGACTCTTCAAGTTGGTTATAATACTACCACCACAGTGCCCGGTGTATTCTTTGGGATTCGGTTATTAAAGAAATTCAGCAATTGTGCAGGCGAATTTTCCAAAAGTGTGAATACCAATAGGTTATATAGTACATAATAAATGAATAATCTACGATGTGGTGTGTTTGCTTGACGTAATGACAAATATTCTCTGTATAAAGAAATATTATTTTCTCCAATGACGACAAAGGTTCAATACATATTCGTTTTAGAATTAGGAATTTAAATCACTAACATGGTTGTCTTATCTTCTATATCATCCAAATTCATTTTACAAAGCTCTTCACGACGACAAGCGCCTGCCAAACCAATTATTAATGCTACCTAAAATAAAAATAAAAAATTATCATAAGGAAGAAGAGGAATTAGATTCAATTATATTACCTTCGTTTGAATGTTGTAGACGATGTGGTAACTTGATTACTCTCGTTTCGGACGTCCATCGTCTTAATGGATTCAAAAGGTTTTCACGACGTTTCGAATGCTTGTATCTGCAATCGTCTTCAGGTGAATATTATCTCCAGTTTCTGATAAGAAATGATCTATTTCTTCTTTATTCAATACTTTTGATTTTTTTGGTTTGAAGCGAATGGATTTTCTTTTAAGGACAGCAATAACTTTGCGATAGCGGCTTATATCTATATTATTTTTAATATTGATTGTAGACTTGAGCATCGAGTAATTGCTGCAGAGGCTTGATGACTTTAAGATTTTAGATTTGCCATCAAATATGCAAGAGTCACTTATTCATTTATAGTATGCACATTTTTATCATTGCTCTATTTCTGAAATAAATTGTAGACCAATTCATACCTTTCTCTTGACTTTACCGACAATAATTCATAAGTAGCCGCTTTAGCAGATTCACTAATCTCATGTGGAATCATTTCAGCCTCACTTTCACTACTGATTTCCATTTTTTGTATTTTGAAAGCGCAAAAACACACACCACCACACACACCAGACAAGCGCTGTCATATTAAAATACAAAGTTCATGTTATTGTCAAAGCCGCATAGATAGATACCCAAAATCGTCCTGAAAGTAACAAGAATCGCCCGGAAAGTAAAGAAATCGTTTCGAAAGTGACAAAAATCGTCATGAAAATAGCCTCTTTCGGTATCATTTGTGTGAAGTGGTACTTGCGATTTGATAAATCATACCGATGATTTTATTTTCGAGACAGCTGTAGAAAAAAATATTATTTAAGATATCGATTTTCAGGTCTTAGGTGAATGGGATCCTCCAATGTTTTTCCTTGTCATTGATCTCTTATATCAATCCATTGGAAATGGAAGCCACCACAGAAATTCCAGTCTATTGGTGAATTTGATTCAACAAGTTTGTGCGATTGCTTCTATGATGAAACTTACTACCCCTGGTGATGAGATCCATGAGAAAGCTGAGATGAAAGCAGAAATCTGGGAAAAGCAAGGAACGTATACAATACGGCTCTTAAACTCTTTGGAAGACGATCACCAAATGGATTGGTCTCTTCCTAGCAGAATTTGGACGTTCACTTCATGGCTTGAATACCGATGAAACCATTGACACTCATTGAATATGATTGGATGATCTCATTTCCATTGACTAATCAATCACAAAAGGTAAACCATAATGGCGTCTTTACTTGACATTTGATATCGATAATAAAATTATACCTCTTTTCCTGTTGCTCCGACGAATAACATCTCATCGAAATGAGATTATTTAGTTTTCACATTACATTACAGAAGCAGCGCAAGTAAAACATGGAATATTACATTTCCATGTTTCTCGCATTACATCCGATGAGCGAAGTCTTTGAAGTGTTTTATCAGATGAAAGTTGGTTTTTCTCTTCCATTCCATGGAAAACGGATGCTATTCAATGTGGAAGTTGAGTCTGAGAAGCACTAAGGAGTAGTGATTATTTGAAACAAAGAATGCGAGGTATTATGAAACCTCAAAGGTGCTTACAAGAGAGATGATGTTATTCAATTGACGACAATGTCCTGAACAAATACATGGACTTCATAAAGATCAAAGATGACCCGAGATATAATTACATATTCTCAATGAGGATATTATCATGTATCCAGAATATAATAGTTGAGAAGTTGAGAGAATCAGCCAGACCTAGCTGAATCCCAGAAGACCCTGTACGATAGAGTGAAATGGAAAGGTCCATATTTATGGGTACCTGAAAAAAAAGGTAGGTGAGCTGACTGAGAAATGAATATCCACTACAATTCAAAGACATAGCAGAGTGAATAATGCCTTTTTTTTAAATTATTGTTTATCTCAAGAACTTGATTATATGTGACTTCAGATAAAATAAATTCCTTATCTAAGTTTGTTTCGTGAGAACTTATAGAATAACTCTCCGAATTGTCGTTGGTGGCAGGTAAGGTGTTCTCAGCAATGTCACCGGAATGTTTTGATTTCTCCAGCAAATGCTCATAACAGACAGTGTTGAAATCTTCTGGAGCAAAAACAAACACTAATTTTTTTTGGTATCAACTGCCTGATGTATGATTTGGGCGAATTCTGCTTTTGTTTTCTCTACAATGCAAATTCATTTTTATGAACAATATTTGAATACGAGGTGATTTAAATTTGAACGTGGGCTGCTTGAAGGCCTTCGCATTTGGGGCTCCTCATGGGACCCATTCTGCATACACCATTATTGGGAATACGGTTCAGTCCTTATGGGTTCGAGAAAATATCTTACGGGTTGATAATATACCACTTGTTTGGGCAATATCACGAGGGCTTTTTCTGTGTTAATGGTTTAGGGTCTTCCCTAGTGTCTACGAATTGATGTACTTGTAGTTATGTAGCTTCCTTTGCATTTATGCATTTTGAAATCGTTTGTTTAACTCCAACTGTCTATTTGTTAGTTGGCAATAAATCTTGCGATACGCATTTGATGAACTTCCACCAGTTCTCTCCACCAACTAACGTCTACAAGTTTTACATTACAATACTCATATAATAAGAACCCATGATGACACACAAGGCATCTGATGAATTTTGTGATTTCTGACCGGATTTCGTTTGAAATCGCTGGAAAACATGACACACCACTCTCATCGGTTCTCTGAGGAGTAGAAAGTTCAGTCTGTGTACAGGGACGAAAAAAAAATCCATTCTATTTGGAATACAATTGTATTAAATCCATACATTCTAGTCGCTTTGATCTAAATCGGTACTACTCTCACAAGGGATATCTTTTTCAAAATAGCTCTCTCCAGACCTGTGTCAAATATATATTCGTCGGAAATGAATAACCTGCAGATATATCCATTCTCTGTGAGGACATTTGATTTCCAAGTATATATGCCCGTGTAAATCACACAGATTACCAACGCAAACACGAGCCCCGTACTAATGCAAGTTTGTTGTATATACACTGATTTATCAACGGAGTTACCATAATTTGCGTGGATACAGGATGATTCGAGGTTTGTTGTCATGAAACTGTCACACAAAAATGGGATATAAGATCATGATTATTCATATAAACAGACTCATATGAATTTCCAGATATTCTTGTGAACAACATTTCATCTTGCTACAGGGTGGAGGTATAGATTGGAAGGTGCCACAACAGATGAAATCTGATGTGATATGGATGAACAGAAAGGAAATGCCGCACTTACCTTATCGTCGAACGCATAAACCTAATATAATATCACGGAAATCTGAAAGATAAATATTGTAGCTTTTTTAGAGAACAAATAATCTTTCTCCTGATTCTCCACAGTCATTTTCGAATGTATGTTTTCAAGCCTTTATAAGGGATTACAAAACTCTCCCTCTCACAGATCTTGGAATCGAAGTAGTAAAGATAAGAATAACTATTGAACATTAATGGGAATCATTTCAAATTGTTTTTTGTGTATTATTATTCAATATACGAAACATTGAATATTGAAATTGCAAACATTTTCAAAGTTCAGAAACCATTTTTTTTAATTTTTGTGGAATATAAGATGCCAGCTGATGAAAAACGGAACTCGTCTATGTGTGTATCTTTTCAGTGAGTCATGCAGTTGATCAGTAGAGTCTCCTGATTTGGGAAGGTAATCGAAATACGTAGATCCCTTCAGCTTTCGAACTATTTCCTAAGAAATACATTTGAGCTTTCTAAATGCGGTGTAAAAGGAAAGATCAAAGTACTTGAGCTGCTTCTATAACAGTTCTGATTGAAAAAGTCAATCAGAGCTTGTTTACAGCTTAATTTCACGCATGAGTACTGTGAAGGTTTTATTGCTGTTATCATATACTGGGTCACCACCTTCAACTAGGAGAACATATCTCGTTTCGGATGTCTATCGTTGAAAAAAATATATTTCTTCGACTTATGGAAAGCATTCGATATTATTGTCTCTGATAGTATTTGTAATAAACCGTATTCACTTGGTTTCTGAGGTAACTCTCTTTCGTGGATCAGATCATACCTGACTCTCTTAAGATACATGTTGAAATAGACAATCATATGCCATTGACCTTGGGGTTCCTCAAGGATCTATATTGGGTCCCCTCATTTTTCTGTTCTCCATTAACGATCTGCCAAATCATGTAACCACAGATTAAGTAGTTTTGTATGCAGATAATGGAACAAGGAAAATTGAATTTATTGAGCTTCTAGTTCACAAACTGGTGTTTGGTGTTTCATGGTGAATGCGTGAAATCTGTTTTGGAAGACCTATAGAAAAATGTATATTTTTCAGGTTAGAGTAGGCGATGAAATTATTGGATCGTCAGATAACACCAAATTTTTTGGTACTTATATTGATAGCAACATGACCTGGGAATCAAGTATGAATCATGTCAGGGAAAAGGTTTACAGTGGAAAGTTGAAATCCATTTTCAATAAAAAACAACTATTAAATGTATACTTTGCTGTTGTTTTTTCCCACATTACCTATAATATCGCCATGTGGGGTTGCTCTACAAAACTAAACACTTTTTTTCAGAAGAGTTTTGTACGACTAATTTATGGAATAGATCGCAGATAATCTTGTAGGCAACACTTTATTATCAATGAAATAATGTGCGTACCGTGTATTTATATTCACAAATACATTGTATGATTTAAAAAACATTTAAACAGTTATGTTGAAACTGTGATATTCATACGTGTCCTACCAGGCATGGATAATCCATAAGGCTTTCGAAACATTCAACATTCTATGAAAATTATTCCTCTCACGTAGGTGCGAAATTATTCCTGATAATATAAGAAATTCAAATTGAAACTCAGAGAATTTTTGATTGACGGTTGTTTTTATAGTATTGATGGACATTTTGATCTACACTCGTATTTCATATCTACACTAGTGCAATTTTTTGTTTAATTTAAATGTAGTTTTTTGTGAATTACTAGTTGTTTGACGTATCCTATATCATATTATGATCATGAAGAATTCAATAGATATATCTATCTATTAATGAGTTTGAAAATGTCCAACGACGTTTCGTTAGCTTGTATCTGCAATCGTTTTGAGGTGAATACTAAGAAGCTCAGGAGCTACTCGATATATTATAGGTCAGTCGGTTCAGTGGTGCTTGCAGTTCGCCAGATTGAGCCATATATTCCTGATCACAATTCGTGGTTCACTAAAGAAGTCATTGGCTTCGATTGAACCAATGCTCCATGTATAGTACTTACATTTCCTCTCAGAATTTTATAGTATTCTGCAAGTCTTACGGATAATGTTGTTGATTATGGTTTTATTCCTTTAGTCTAACCTCTAACCTCCTGTTCATTTCAACTGAAGATGAGCATTACTATGCTCGAAAACATGTTATTGATTTAAGTGCTGATGCAACTTTTCGACAAGTGATTGCTAAAAGCTGCCTTGACAACACACTACTTCTATTCTGGGGTTTTGAATATATATCGTGGAGACGACTCTGAGTTTTTACTGAACTTCATTATAACGATACTCCACTTTGAGCATATACTACTTCCTTCAAATAATGGTCTCTTTGTCTATCCAAGTTTGTGCTTGGTCAGGCAGCTTTGTGAGGTAGTGCTGTACTGGAAGCAGCCCTTGTTCTTGTTCACGATCCTTCTTAGAAGCACCTCTTGTATGATGAAGGGGGTTCTTCCAACGTCTATGTTGTTGTTCTTTCGACGTCTTGGCTCTTTCAAATTATTTAAATACTTCCCCCAGGAGTTTCTAAGGCATCCATTTGAGAGGGGACGTTCACTCTCTGAAGTAGTTTAGCTTGACATCTTATGACTGGTTGTTGTCCTTGTCTCTCCACCAATGCTCTTACGATCCTTATCTTTTTTGAACCTTGATGATGGGGGCTGTAGTTGACATAATGTTAGACTATTTCTATAACCCCCCTTACTTGGAAACAGGTGGAAAATTGTTGGTTTTCTTTTCCATTGTGAACTTGTCATAGTGTAAATTCCTTTCCTTTGAAATATGAGTTCTGTGAGTAGCACTGTAGAAATCCCAGTATCATTTGACGAGGTCAGTCCTTACGTGAAGCCGGTTATCTACATCAAATTTTCCTTTGATGCTGCTAAGGGATTCCTTCCATTGATGCAGAGGCTCCGGTCCGAATCAACATTTTCGATGGTGACTACAAAGTATTTAGAATTCTTGACGTACAAGCTGAGATTATTTCGTGATGTTTGCATTATTGGTAGAACGGATTTCGATAGATTGGTAAGTTCCGGGAGCTGGTGATCGGTCTTGGTGGTATGTCTGGTTTGTGGATTTCCGAAAACCGTGGGGTGATTTGCTCTGATGTTACGTCAGGTATGACCCTCCCTTGCCTGGAATGGAAGTTTTATATTTCCTCGGACTATTGTAGATATTCCTTTCTTTGGTAGGTCTTGGATCTTTTTATAGGGTACATGGTTTCCTGTTTGGAGAACCGGCTTTATCTTGTCACGATTTACCTGGGCATTCATGAAAACCGTAGCGTTTCCTTTGCAATATAGACAGAAACAACCATTCCCAATATATTAATTAGTTGTAAATACTAAATGCCGGCATCTCTGTATATCCCTGTATTCCAGGATTTACATCAGGCTTTCATTTGTTCATACGTATATATCACAGCGATGTTTTATTATACTGCAGCACAGAAGGGCTTATTCCTGATTTCAATTGCCTTTTGAGGTAAAGTGTGAGCCCACATTTCATTCGATTAATTTCTGCCAAAGAATGCACGGTCGGCGATTTCCTGCGGATAGCGCCGATGAAATCGATTTCCCAGACACCTCGATGAATATACAGACTCATCGACTTCATTTGTGAATGAGAAGAAACATTGGCGTGCTAAAAATATTGTTGCGGGGAGCAATAAGAAAAATATTTGTTGTACAGCCTTATAATGCATAGAAGGTGCGTACTACTTCCACAAAAATATCTAGGGTTATACCAAAGTTATCATAAAAAATATATTTTTTTCTTGAAATTTCAGCACCCTGTAGTTCAAAAGTTAAGACCTTTAGGACATGTTCATATGGAGTTTTTTCTCAACATGGCCAAAAAATAACCTCCCTAGATATTAGCATGATATCAAGAAATACCCTCTATAGTCAAGCTTCTGGAGTCACCAACTCTTCGGGATGCATATATTCTCTTCGGAGTCCATTCTGGATCCCAGGAATCTGGATTCTTTCAAAATCTCAATAGAGATTTGTTTCCATTATATTTTCCAAACGATACATCCTCTCCATAAAGTGACGAATTCGTTACGCCAAACTGTCATCGTTATCAAACACAACCCTTTCCAACTCCACACGCTGACGGCGTATAATCCAATTTCCCCCAAGCCTCGAGTCATTTCCACAAACGATACGACTTTTAAGAATAAGAAGACAATCACCCCCGGGTTATATCAGTCATGATTCTGGAAAAGACGTTACATCTCTGAAGTAATTCAATCACATGCGAGACAAATTTTTTATTAAATCCGCGAGACGGGAGGATTTGTTTTCGTTTGTTAAACTGAAACAAATGGGATTGACAGTGGAATATGAGATACTCTGTTCAATATGCCATGGGCAGATATTCTACATATTTTCCCTTTCAGGAGGTTTCTGATTCCTTTTTACCCCCTGAGCGAGTAGAGGAGGGGGAAGTTATTAGAATACGAAAGTTTGCTGGATTTACGGAGATATTCAACTGTGCTACTTTTATATACAGGGTCATTCACGGTCAATCGTAGGTTCGATGTTTACTCTATTATGCGATGCCGCTTATATTGAAAAGTATCAACAGCGGTTTTCCAGAAATTAATTAATTTCCTTATTTTTTGGGCAAAACATAGCCTCAATTAAATATTTATTATTGCGGTATGATCAGTTATATTCAAGAGAATTTGTTCTCTATCATACAGGGTCGTTCAAAATTTGTGATTTTACCGAAAAAAAAAAACAATAATAGTGAAAAGTGAATTTTTTTCAATTTGTTAAATGGATCATCCTGAATATTATTCCTGAAAGACAATTGGAATTACTTTCAAATAATGGAAAATATGTTCCAATATCTGAATAGTCAGGTTCGTAAACTGTGTAGTTGTGTAGTTTACCTACTGATGATGATAACTTAGGTATCTAATGCGCATATATAAGTGTGAAGTGAACAAGTGTGATGAAGGGGTTACTTGTGCAATTTTGTGATTGTGTGACACCATAGCGTCTAGCCAGTCTTCATTGTAATCGAACAAATTTTCTGTCGTTCAGTGGTTGTAAATCGGTATACATTTCATTCTGCATGTTCTTGCTGTAATTTGATCACATTGACCATGAAAAATGAACAATTCCATCAAAACTTCATTTAAACAGTTATTGCCTTCCATTTTGATTCGTTTCAGATCAAATTTTCGTTAATGAACGAGCAAACGTTATATTTTTATTGATTGTCGTATTTTCATAATGACATGACATTTCATAGCCAACTAATACAAAATGTGGCAGAATAACTCGATTTTTATAAAAAGTTGCTTTTATTTCGGAAACTTGACTATTTAGGTATAGTAAAATGATTTATCATCTGAAAGGAAGTTCAAGTGTCTTTCAAGATCGTCTCATCTTACCACTGAGCATATTATTTTGTACTCAGACAAGAGTGTTCAAGCCTTGTGCTTCTACACTGGACATGTTATAAATAATTAAAAGATATTTGATAATATACAGGGTATTCCAAAAAAGCAATAGTCACCATTTTTGTATCTATCGGTAAAATCACAAATTTTGAACACCAGACATTGGTAAACTACATCCAAAATAATACTGCGGTAATAAACATTCATTTGAAAAAGGTGTTTTGCAGAAAAAATAAGATAATCAATTGATTTCTCGAAAACCGCTGGAGATAGGCATAGGAAAGTATGATACAAAAATATTCGGAAAGCAAAGCGAAAAATGGAATAATAGACAGGGTGTCTCATTCAAAATATACTTTTCAATATAAGCGGCAATGCCACAGCGCTGGAAATATTTCAGATCGATAGAGCAGAACTAATTACCTGAGATACTGAAATTTCAAATTGATCCTATGAGCTATCCCGAAACAAAAATTGAATTAAAAAACAAAAACCCGACTGCGTAAAAAGTGTACTTTAAAAAAGATGCAAACAAGATGACCAGGAAATATTGTCAGAAAATTATGTTTCAAGAGGATAACTATCAAACTCAATACTGTAAACAATCTCACGCAGTCGCATCTTCTTTAATTTAACAATGAAGATAGTTTGTTTAGAGTATTAAGTTTAATAGTTAACCTTTTAAAACATAATTGTCTGACAATATTTGTTTGCATCTTATTTAAAGTGCCATTTTTACGCAGTCGGATTTTTTAAATTAACTTTTTTTATTTTACACTTTCTAGTTGGGAGTAATAATCTAAAGTCATTGTTAAATATTTTTTTTAACACTTCTTAGTTAGGATAAAAAGACGGTAAATTTTTTGTGGGTGATTGGCTATTATACCTTCGACTAATTTGATGTCTAAAGGGCCCCACTCACGATCCAACCACGATGTACGATTTTATCGTATTCGTTAAAATTGAACGCAATTTGATCGTGTATTTTCGCCATCCAAGCAAGTCGGCGCGATTTGATTGTATTGGATGGTCAGCCTGCAGCAGTACGGCCTTCTTGGTTTGATGGTTTATTTGACAATGTATGGTGTCATGCGATTCTAATCGTACTGCTTATGAATTTTAATTTCAATATTGGCATCATAGAGCGAGAACTTTTTAAGGTGGTTCCCCCGCGGGACAGTTGAATTAGGAAATTATTGAAATTTGGCATACGTATTGTTTAACATGTGAACAACAGCTCTATATAATTTCAACAAATTTCAACATCCCGAACCCGAGATATATATAATTGAAGTTGACTCAATTAACACGTAACATATGGACCATGCATAGGCAAACAGTATATTATTAATTCTACCGTTAGTACTAAAATCAAGAAGTTCATGAAAAACGAGGAGGAGCTAGAGCAGGATATCACAGATATTGTGAAAATCAAAGTGATTGACCATCTAGTTTGACAGATATAATCAAAACTACTCTCGTTATTCAAAATAGTCCACGGGGAAGCGCACAGCCCAGAGGGGGGGTCGTAGAGAAATGCGGATTGTGCCAGAGGACTCTTTGAAGAAAGACGGATGACGATTTGGGGGGCTGAACGCGAAAAAAAAACTCCTTCTCCTAGTTGACCCCATCTATTTTTACGATACCCCCCTCCTCATCCCCTCCTCCCCTCCCCTCCTCCTTTTCTAAAGTTAATTGGGGGGGGGGGGGCAAGCGCCCCGTTTGGAAATTTTTATTCTGCGTTTCAAATCGAAAAGTCCCTTGATTACGAATTATCAAATTTTAATAATTTTCTAATTTAACTGTCTCGTGGGGGAACCACCTTAAGAGACGTCTTTGATTTGTATAAAGAACAAGAATGCCTCAGGAAAATAAAGTTGCCATTATATCATAAAAAATCATCAGGATAAAGTCGCAATTCTTCTAATAAATTAACGTGACCAAATGAGTGTCTTTTCAATAACCAATTTTTGTACCATCACCTCCGCTTTTTGTATCTTTTTCGTTTATTTTCGGTTATACAAAAGGCAAGAGCTGCTGAAAGTATATTTTCATTGGACATCTTCATCATTCGAAAATTAAACCAGTACCGCAAAATCGTCATGTGTATGTTCTTTCCGATTTCCAACAAAATTGTACTACGATCTCATACGAGTCAATCGTACTGTGTGAGGCCCTTAACGTATTGGAATCGTTTTTGTCGCGATGCCGGAGACTGAGTTTCGCGACGTGCACTTTCTTGTCGTGCTTTTTTGGTTTTACGATAAATATTTGCACACGACCGACGACGTTTTCTAGCTCGTAACATTGTGAGTTACATAATACTCAGGTATACAACAAATATATACAAACTCTCACCATGTGTACTGAATCATACACTAGCAAAGTACAGTTGTGTGCATCAAAAAGTCGTACAAGGTTTGTATGGTGTAAACCTGCCTATGATTGATTTGTTGAAAATATAAACAGGATGTTCATAAAATCAGATGTGGAATCATCTGCGACTGAAAGATAAACTTCAGTCACTATCTTCCATCGTCAAGATAACCTCTTGTGGGGTATTCATGTTGAAGAGGAAAACATTCTCAATTGAATATTGATAGAAAGATTTTTCTGTGAATTGAAAAATCCACGATTAAAATAAAGTTTTTTTTCGTGAATGTTTATCAAAAAACAACTACTTTCCTGGCTAAAGCCACGCTGGACATTGAACTACATCTGATAGATATTCTAAAAAAGGCCTAACTCAAAAGAAAAAATATGAAATTGAAAATTTGCATTTTCATTCAGATAGTTATTTGATTTTCTATTCCAGTCTATCAATATTCAATTGAGAATGTTTCCCTTTTCTGCCTATGATATTCCAGATTTCATAGAAAAGTAGTACACGTACACATTTGACAAAAATAGTTTCAATTTTGACACTACCTGTCAACGACTTGTCAAAGTCGATAAAAAGTTTAATTGAGATTGACAAGCCTGACTCACATAGCCTAAAACTGCTGTACGACATTTTTATGCACACAACTAACTGTACATGAACGATGTCACTGATAACAAATGAAAATACTCGAAGTAGATGGATAATTTCACTCACTAACAAGATACAGTCAAACTCGGTTATAACGAACTACCGAGGAAATATTGTGCCGGTAATTTGCGAAATTTTACGACCGCAATCGACCGGTGGGATTCCCCTATTTATCTGTTAGGGATTCGTCAGATACATGGCGTAGTGTTCAATTGCATTGTACCAGTATCTCTACTACAAAAGCATGTCGGTTAAGCTGGAAATAATTAGAAAATTTGACAGTGGGGGCGCAAAGGCACAAATTTGTCGTGATTATGGTCTCAAAAAATCAAGAGTGTCGTCAATTCACCAGGATGCATGTACTGCATATTTTCTTCATATACACCAATTTTTTGACTATATATCATTGAAATAAAGTCGATTCGAAAAAATTATGGATCATTTTTGCAATGGCGGAAACGTTTCAAGCCGAAAAATATGGCGTCTCTCCCATATGGGACCTTTATGTCGCATTTCCCTAGAATTTCAACAATGAGATCACATAGGCTTTATGTAAAGTCGAAAGTAACCTTTATTCCTGACTTTGGGTTGTGTTTTCATGCGATATGTCTATACGTTCCGTTCTCTGGTTGGATTGGAATCGTGGATAATAAATTTTAAATATCAAATGGTGTGTAGTGATTGGCTCAAAAATTGTAGTTTAACATGGCCGCGTTCCGCATAGTCTGAAAGTACTCTTAGAATGCTAACTTTGCAGAATGCCGTGCTCGGAAATATCCAATTCTATTTGTTTGCCAATTGTGACTACCTCTCAATAAATCGAGATATTAGGATTTGCTTGAAAACTTAAATTCGACGTTTCCGGACGCAGCATTATTAGTGTCGAAATTTTCGAAGTCATCGTTTCAACACATCAATCTTTGATTTTTTTGCTATTTGCTTTTGTTTTCTTGGACTTCATTCAATTTTTTTTAACCATTTGCTTCAGCTGGATTAATTTCATAGAATTTTATTTTGTCGTATCATTGAAAACGTCACGGCAGTAGTTTACCGCTTACAACAGACGGAGCTTGCTGAACGCAGCTTATCTATGCATTCATTCTGTTCATTCTATCAATCCATCCATTACCGGCTTAACCTAACCTGAGCCTGTTTTGTATTGCCTCCGTCGATGGTTAACACTCATTTGTTTTCATATTTTATTCATGAAAATGGATGATGAATGTTTTGAAATACTTGAAGTCATTAAAAGACGTGGAGCACATAGTAGAATATTCTTATGTACCACATAAGCTCCTAGCAATCAACTTTGATAAGACCTTTTATCCACCATTTTACAACAATAAAGCATCTTCTCCAAACTTCCATAATCTGTATATAGATCAAAACATGAATATAAAATCATGTAAGGAAATGAAATACCTAGGTGTAATTATAGATTCCAACCTCAGATGGGAAAAACACATAGCTTTCATAATAAAAAAAAATTCAGCACCTTATGTTCAAGTTCAAAATCCTCAGAGATATATTGAATGTGTCCCAATTGAAGATATTATACTACTCGCTAGTGGAATCCCATATTACATATGGAATATTGTCTTGGGGCGGAGTTGGAAAAACCATACTTAAAAAATTGGAAATTACTCAGAAAAAAATCTAAAAATAATGTTTAGGAAGAAAAATGATTACCCGTCAGACGAACTTTATGTTGAAACCGGACTCCTGGATCCAAGGCAATTATTCTTCAAGAATTGTAACATTAAACAACATAAATCTGAACCTAACCTACAAAAAAATGAACATAATTACAATACCAGAAACCGACAACAACAATACCCTTCCCCTTTCATGTTTAAAGCCATAGGACAAAAAAGCTTCAAATACCTCAGCCCAAAATTCTACAATCATTTACCCGAAATGATCAAAAATATCAAATCACCCTTAAAATTCAAAAAAGAACTGAAAAAATTCATCATGTCTCAAACACGTGAATCCATCCACAACATACTAGAAACGCGGTAAAAAAATGTTGAGTATCCTATACTCAACCCAACATAATGCCTAACCTCAATCAATTGTATACCGTAATCACACCCTTGAAGACTTACCTTACACTATCTCTTATTACATGATTCTATCACCTATCTCTAATATTTTGAATGTTCCCAATGTCTAATTTAACAACTATTTCCCTTTTATCTATACACTATATACACTCTCCACACACCTATCTAGTTGAGTCAAATTAATATTGTATATATAACTCACTATTTTGATAACTTCACAACTTTATTTTATTTATTACAACTTTATTTTATTTGAATTTTAGTCCATCTTATCTTATTTTATTTCTATATTTCACGATCTAAACTGAATTGATATTCCTCATATGTCCAAATAGTCTACTATTTTATATGATGCTAATTATTAGGTACCTTGTTCATGCTCCGCACAAGTCTCGACTTTTGGAGCCAATCTGTTTATTGTACCTCGATATACACTATTGTACTTTTTTGTATTGATCAATAAACATTATTATTATCATTATTATTATTATAAGTAACATGATGGCTCTGATCTTTGGACTTTGGAAAGTGTAGGTTCGGATTATATTCCCATTCTGGCAGCTAATCGATAGTAGTTGGTGGTATACTTGTATGGTTTATTAATTCTATTCGAATTTCTACTTGGCATTTTATAGATTTCTAAAATTCAGCTCCAAAATGAATTATTTGAGGAGGGTAAATTGTATCATGTCATGCTCCTCCGAATCGATTCGGGCTTCAATATCTGATAATAGACCAAGTTACTTTGATGAATTCATTTTTGGTAACTTTGACTTCGTTGTAGACATTCAATCTTATAAGACAAATTGTAGTAATCTCGCCCTCATTGTGGAACACTAGGTATAAACCAGGACAAACAATGCCCAGGCTACTTAATTGGTGCCAAAATAGGTAATGTAGAGTGTATAGTAGACCTGTCTACCGACTTGTTTATTCCCTGACTATGTGAATATACATGAGGTAATAATTAGGTTAATATTTACTAGAAAGTATTCCCTGAAAGTTCAAGTATTTTGAACACATGTTGCTGGTCACCTTCAGGTGAAATCTAACCTAATAAATAACTCTTGAGACCCATGAGGTTGTGAAGGTATATTTGAAGTTCATAGCAAGTAATTTCATACTATGCACTACGCCTATTAAGTTCATGGTTTTTCAAGGAGATCCGGTGGTCTCAATTACGGTTTTTATAACTCGAATTATAACTTTGTAGTTAGTAGTTGAATGTAGAATATTTGGTCAGAAATAGGTAAATTCGCACTTCTTCAAGCCATTTTACCCCTCTGCTTGGTATAATTCTCCTATAATGTTAAGTGGGTAAGCCGTTCTTTATAGCCGAGTTTGACTGTACTCAATTGAGTTCCCAACTAACGAGCAAATTAACCAATTACTGATGTACGAAGCTATACGCTGTTATAACTTTTTCACAATATTGCGTTTGGTTGTCGCCATACTGAATTTTGAATATTACTATCATGTCTTTATTTACAATATGGCGTCTGTTTATCGCCATATCGAATTTTGAATATTACTGTCATGTCTTTATTTACAATATGGCGTCTGGTTATCGCCATATTGAGTTTTTATTACTGTGTGCCACAAAGGAACAAACATACTACGTTTCTCCTTTGCATCGCGCAGTCGGGTAAAAAAAAATTCTCTGATGACAAATCTTCAGTACTGGTAGGTTACATCGTTCTAATTTCCAACCGAGAAGTAGAGGAAATCGGGCACTGCCATTCAATAGATTCCCGGTAAATTCAACCCAAAAGCGATTACAGTGGCATTAATTTCATTTGTGAAGAATCTCCGTACAAGGCAAATCCCAGGAAATTCCCTTTGAAATGTAAATACCCACCGCTGCTACGAAATGTCTTTCAATTAATTGGACCGGAGGCATGATCGAGTTTGAATCAGATATTATTGAAAGATAAAAGGGGTTTTTGTGTTTTCAAACTTTATTCCATTTACACTCTGTTGGCGGAGTTTTGTCTTTCGGCTCTGGCGGACTTTGAAGAGGTTTTTGGTTACTTTGTTCGAGAGTTTCGGCTTTTGATGAATGGAGGGAAATTAATTTAGGAGGGCCCAGGTCTGCTTCTTTGATTGGATAATTCGATTCTGGCTGGGGTGAGAGTTGGGGGAATATTGGAAAAACTTTTTTAGGATGTAGGAATTTGAACCAGTGAGAAATTATAACTGCATTTCTTTTGGAGTTCGGGAAATGAAAGTTCATCAATCACCGACTGAGAGTCAATTTGGGCGGAAAACAGGTGAATTACATGTTGTTCGGAAAATAAGATTGTTTCGTTTGTACATTTACCTGCGACCACTGTAGAAAAAAGGGAAAAACACACGACACACAGCCTCAGTGAATAGCTCATTACGAACGGTAAACAAATCGCACAGTTTACCTCAACAAAACGCACAGTTTGAATATTTTTAAATTTATACGTAAGAGCGGAACATTTAATAATTCCCCAAGTAGGTCATGATCGCGCAATCGCCCGTCAACATCGTAGTCATGGCAACTTTCGAAATCAAAATAATACAAACACACTTTTTTGAAAGACAAATAAGTTCTAGTTAATAATTATAAGATACATAATGTTTAAAAAAGAATACCTACATTTTCAATATGTCAAGTGATAGTGAGAACGAAAATTTAACTCCTCCCAACGTCATGGCAATGGCAAAAATGGCAACGAATAATTTACTGCCAAGTAAATCCCCCGAACGCTACGAAAATTGTTACAGTAGATTCTAGGACTGGAGTCTAAAAAATAAGTTGAATTCTTTCTCCGAAAATGTTTTGGTAGCATATTTTCAACGCCTATCGGAAAAAATGAAACCTAGCTCTCAATACACTAGATCTTTTCCTCACCACCAATCCTGACCCGTATAGAATGGAAGTTTGTGCCCCACTTGGAAACTCTGATCACACCCTCATCTCCACAACATGCTCTTTCCATTTACCATCGAGCTGCACAATACCACCCCGTCTCATGTGGCATTACAATTCGGCCGACTGGGAAGGTCTTCGTATGTTTTTCTCAGCGTTTCCATGGAAGAGAGTTTGTTTCTCTTCAGTAGATCCAACACGATGTGCTGAGACAATTTCTGAAATCATCATGTTGGGGATGCAAACTAACATACCGAATACCGAAAGAAGAACATCATCCGATAAGACCTGGTTTAACAGAAACTGCTCTAGAGCTGTGGCTTCCAAACAGGCAGCATACCATCGATGGCTAAAAAATCCGGGCCCTGAGACCAGAGCAGCATATGTCGAGGCTAGAGGCATATGCAAAGAGACAATATAATGCTCAAAAGATGCCCACAATGCCAAAATAAGATCAAAACTTGCTGAATGTCCTAACGGATCCCGTTCATTTTGGTCTTTCGCCAAAGCTGTGGGAAGAAACTTCACTTCCAGCTCATTTCCTCCTCTAACCAAAGAAGATGGAACACTAGCAACGACTGCCCTGGAAAAAGCCAATATCTTTGCGCACCTATTTGCTGGAAATTCCACTCTGGATTCATCGGGAAAACAACCCTCGAACATTACACCTATTGACAGTCATATGCCCGAGATCACCTTTCGCCAACGTACTATCAGAAAGATTTTGCTGGGTCTCAACACCAACAAAGCCTGTGGATCTGACGGAATCCCGCCGATTCTTCTCAAGAAATGTGCCCCCGAACTAACACCTGTTCTTTGCAAGTTGTTCAACCACTCTTACAATTTGGGGGTATTTCCGTCCAATTGGAAAATTGCAAGAGTACAGCCAGTCCCTAAAAAAGGCAAAAAGGCCCTACCTAGCAACTAGAGATCTATCGCACTGCTATCTATTATTTCAAAGGTCATGGAAAAAGCCATCAACATCGAGCTCATGAAATATCTGGAAGACTCAGGAATTGTCAACGATAGGCAATATGGCTTCCGCCATCAGAGATCAACTGGTGACCTGCTCGCTTACGTCTCACATATATGGCAGCTATCTATTGAAAAGTATGGAGAGACTTTAGCTGTGGCATTAGATATCTCCAAGGCGTTCGATCGAGTTTGGCACCAGGGACTCCTCGCCAAGCTTCCGTCTTATGGCTTGCCCCCTCAGCTGTGTTCCCTGCTTGCTAGTTTTCTCTCAAACAGGTCTCTCCATGTAGTGGTCGATGGAGTTTCATCTGACACTCTACTCATAAATGCTGGTGTTCCGCAAGGATCTATTCTCGCACCAACACTATTTCTACTTCACATCAACGACCTGTTGAAAGCAACTTCATATCCAGTACACAGCTTTGCCGATGATAGTACCCTCCATACCGCTTTCTCTTCCAGGGCCCCTATATCAGCCCGTGAAATCAGAAATGAACGAGGAAGAAATGTTAATAATATAAATATGGACTTAGCAACAATTCTCGAGTGGGGATCTAATAACTTGGTAGAATTCAATGCAAACAAAACACAAGCATGTCTTTTCTCTAGAAAAGCCGATCTCACTGTGCCTAACATAACTTTGTCAGGAGTAACCATACCACTGAAGTCATCCATATCGATGCTTGGTATTACTATCAGCAATAACCTTTCCTGGGAAAATCGCGTGAGGTCCATTGCCAAAAGTGCATCCCAAAAACTTGGTTTTTTGTTTCGTGCCAAGAGCTATTTCACCCCCACTCAGCTGCTTATGATCTATAAGGCACAGATCCGACCTGTCCTGGGATACTGTTCCCATATTTGGAGCGCGGCACCTAAACATATCCTGAGGCTATTGGATTCTGTCCAAAAAAGGGCAATTCGTCTCGTCGGTGATGCCTCGTTTACAAACTCGCTCACTTGTCTGGAACACCGTAGAAAAGTTGGCGATTTGTCTCTATTTTATAGATATTTTCATGGGCGATGCTCTTCTGAAATATCAACAATCGTTCCTGCTTTGGCAGTCTCTTCAAGATTAACCCGTCAAGTTCAGTCATCACACCCCTTCGTGGTCACTTTGGAGACCTGCAGAACATCACTTTCCAAAGATTCGTTCATCCAACGAACACCGAGGCTTTGGAACTCATTGCCTAGGGAGGTGTTCCCCGAGGCATACAACCTCCAGAAATTTAAGAAGAACACCAACTCCTACCTTCTTGCCCTTGGTTCCCACGATGTTCTCTGAACATTACAGGATATCCCTTTTCGTGGGAACCAGAACATAAAAAAAAAAAAAAATGGGCTTTTTGCTCAATGCTTAGATCGACTCAAAACATAAAGAACTACATAAATATAGAGGCCTATGCCAAGTTGATAGCGCTATTAGAAGCATAAAATCTAAAATGTTGACGGCCAAAAATATTCAAGATTTCCTCGAAATGGCTCCTGACAATCAGTACTTGTTTGTGAAGGTAAAATATGTCCACTAATACTATTTTCCACACTTACAGTAATTTTTATTTTTAGACAGTTTCTATAATTGGCGTAAGTGGTGAATGCCGAAAACAGGAACTGAGACATGAGAAAATTGAAGATGTTGAGGACAAGGAAAATCCTTCATTATTAGAATTCCAAATACAAAAACCAAAATTCGACGTTCTTTTGTGATTTCTGACCATTTTTATTCTAGGATCAAAAAATATTACACTATACTCAAGACAAAACTAGATTAAAATGTACCTCTTTTTTCAAATATATAAATGGAAAATGCACCAAACCCGTTGGGATGAACAAATTAGGCAGTATACCAATAGATAATGCAAAATTTCTTAAACTAGAAAATCCTAGTCGCTATACAAGACACTGTTTTCGCAGATCTTCGGCAACTATTTTAGTCGATGCTGGCGAGGATCTATTGGATCTGAAGAGACATGGTGGCTGGCAATCGTCCTCAGTAGCAGAAGGTTATGTTGACAATTCCTTAAAAAACAAAGAACGCACCTCATCGAGAATATTCTCCACTAATTTACATAATAGTAATACAACCTCAACGAATGAAAATATCACAATGTCATATGATTCGACACATCGAAATACTTCTGATATAGTTAATAATTGTACAATAACCATAAATAATTCTAATGTTCCTAATATTAATTAAACCAACGTAGTAGTAAATAGAACGAATTCTATCCTTTATGATCATCAAAGTGGTGAAACATATATGCTCTATAATTTTGTAAAATCGTTCGAAATAAAATAATTCAAAAAGATTGAAGATACAGGGTATCCCATTTGAAGAAATGAAGTACCCTGTCATAACCAGTTTTTAGATATCTCTGTATACATGAAACGAACAACATTACACGACAACTGGAATGAAAAATCGACGTGTTTAAGCATAATTTACAATACCAAATAATAATGATAACATCAAAAGGAGTCCAGGTTCTTTTTGGCACAAGTAGATGGGCGTAGATAAAGTATAGTACGTGTTGTAAAGCAATTACGCACTCATGGACATTTTCCATTCGAGCGTAATATGCTTTTTACAATACCTGATACGTATTATACTATTAAATGAGCATTGAAACATTTTGGTTCATAATTGGGAAGATGCTGGCGACATTTAGCCAAAGCCGCTCCTCTATATATTTGAAAAAATAGGAGTTGGCTCAGGTATTCGCATAATGAACATAGTGAGTGAAAATTGACAGAAATAAATATGGAAAATTTAAATTGCCAGTACTGAATTCCGAATGATTTTCTAGAATATTATTTCAATAAAAACTTTTTAACAAAAAATTAAACCGATGAAATACGGTACTGAAAAGTAAAAAATAAAATAAATCTTCTTAGTCTCAATAACTAAGCTCCTAAACTAATGTGAGTAACTAATTTTGAGTCGGCGCCAAACAAGCAAGTGACATTCTGATAATTTTTTTGAGGTAATTTAATGATCTTCGTTGATTGTTCGTTTGGCGCCGACTCAAAATTGGTTATTTACATTAGTTTAGGAGCTTAGTTATTGAGACTAAGAAGGTTGATTATAATCATCTAAACACGTTATAAAGAGTACGTCCAAAATTTCGAAGTGAAGTGGTTGAGAACATCCAAAAGACAAATAAGAAGTCATCTCCACACGTTTAATGGAGCCCAGAGAGCTAATCCAAATGATATATATTACTAGCTGACCCGACAGACGTTGTCCTGTCCACATTTCTATGTTCCCTAAAATGTTTTTTCCGAAAACTCTCGTCCGCGTAGAATTTCTTTTTTTCTATGTTTTCTTTTATGTTATTCCATCTAGACTATGCTTTTGACTCCTTCCGCTTCCTGTTGTCTTGTTATCCCGTTTTCCTGTTATCCCGTTTTTCTTTATCCCGTTATTCCGTTTTCCCGTTATCCCCTTATCCTGTCATCCCGTTTTTCTTTATCCCGTTATCCCGTTTTCCTGTTATCCCATTTTTTCATTATCCCGTTATCCCCTTATCCCCTTATCCTTTCATCCCGTTTTCCCGTTTTTTCGTTATCCTGTTATCCCGCTTTTATGTTATCCCGTTTATTATTTATCCCGTTATTCCGTTTTCCCGTTATTCCCTTATCCTGTCATCCTGTTATCCCGTTTTCCCGTTTTTTCGTTATCCAGTTATTCCCGTTGTCCTGTTATCCCGTTTTTTCTTTAATTCGTTCTCAATTTATCGTACTACAATTATTATATTCGATTGCCATCTTGCAACCCTATTGCGCATCTGTGGATAGAATAAAAAAAAAATCGCGATGGAAAAATAGGGGTTGATTGTAGAAGGGTGAAAATTCAGGGTTTCATGTATTTTTGAATGCTGTATCATAAAAAAATGAAAAAAAAGATTTTTATCTGAAAAATAAAAAAATAAATTGAGGGGTGGACCACCCTTAACATTTAGGGGGATGAAAAATAGATGTCGTCCGATTCGCAGACCTAACCGATATGCACACAAAATTTCATGAGAATCGGTCGAACCATTTCGGAGGAGTTCAATTACAAACACCGTTTCACGAGAATTTTATATATTAGATACATGTTTCAAACCTTTAAGAGAACATCCTCAGCAATGAGTAGAGCTACATAAAAGAGAAAACCACAGTAGTTGACAAGAACATCTTCCAGCACAAGATGGGAGCTGTTACAAGCTTGAAGGTTAAGAAAATGTCGAGTTGTTGAAAGTACCAAAAACTGAAGAAGCGGCGAATAATCATTTAAATTTTTAATGAATGCACAAGTTAATGTAAGGTGTAACCAAAAATAACGGTCAGATGACATACTAAGTGGCGCTGCCAAGTGGGGCACCATTGAAACTAATCATAAGAACAAATGGTTATTGTGGCGCCATCTGATGTAATGACTAAGGGGGGCAATAACAGAACAAAATCCGTGATGTCTGAAATAGCAATCATTTTGTTATAGAAAATGTAAAGAATTGAAGGAGGGTATACAATCAAAGTTGATTTGTTCGCTTAATGATGTTATGAGGGGATTCCTAATATTAGAATTAATTTAGAAAATTTCAAGAGCATTCAATAAATGACCTTTGTTGGAACGGTGAAGTATTTTTATAAATCTTTTTCATTTAATACTCTTGAAATTTTCGAAATTAATTCTATATTAGAAATCCCCTCATAACAGCATTAAACGAACAAATCAACTTTGATTGTATACCCTTCTTCAATGCTTTACATTTTCTATAACAAGATTATTGCTATTTTACACATAACGAATATATATTCAGAAAGCGGTGTTTCTCCTTGCCTTCACTCAATGTTTATATGATTCTGTTCTTGCCCCCCTTAGTCTGGTTAATATCATCACAGATAGCGCCACGATAACCATTTATTCTTATGATTAGTTTCAATTGTGCCACACTTGGCAGCGCCACTTAGTATGTCATCTGGCCGTAATTGTTGGTTACACCTTACATTAACCTGTGCATTTATTATTAATTCAAATGATTATTCACCGCTTCTTCAGTTGTTGGAAATTCCAACAACTCGACATCCTCTTAACCTTTAAGCTTTTAACTCCCTCTTCAACATGCATTTAATATTAGGATAAACATGTTTTCCGTTCTTTCACAGCCCCGATCTTGAGCTGGAAGAAGTTCTTGTCAACTATTGCGGTTTTCTCTTTTTTGTAGCTCTACCTATTGCTGAGGATGAACCTTTGAAGGTTTGAAACATGTACAATATATATTATATTGATTAGCCTTCTGGTCTTCATCGAACGTGTGGAAATGACTTCTTAGTTTTCTTTTGGATATACACATTATATAGTTTCTCAATAATTTTCCCTTTGAAAGTTGACGTTTTCTATATATTCCATCACATTCAATTGTCATTATACAATGCAATACTATTAGAGTGAGATCCCAGAGCCGGCAAACGTACGTCAATTTATAAGAGCTGAAATTTTGAGTATGCATAGTGTGAAAATGTATGCGTCTTTGCTAGCTCAAAAGCGGGGGTATCGTTATTCTAATCCCAATTGGAACGGCAATAAAAATAAGAGCACTAGGGGAGAGTTCATATGCACTGCCCGGCAAATGGGAAATGTATATACCAGTGTTTTTACTTTCGAAGCGTTCCTAGTACAATCGTAAAAAAGTTCTGTCGTGTGACCCTAGTTGTCCAGATTATTAGTAAAGGCGCTATCGAATATATTGGAGTAATAAAAGCTCGGCTAGCTGGATGGACATCTGTTATCTGAAGCCGCATGATTTTCTCAGTTCATAATATTCCTTAATCAGTGCCGTGTGTGGTGAGGATAGGAGTTATCCATTGAAAATAATTTTATCAATATGGCTTTCGGAGACCTTTCAAAACAAATAATAAAACTCAGTTGAGATAACATGTGTCTACTTTTACATGGGGTGATCAATTGCTATGATTGTAAGAATGAGTAACTGAAAAAATACCGCTGAAAAATAATATACCGACGCCTATGTCGAAGCGGCAACTGGAAAAGGAATTCCTCCTCCAAACTTTTTATGTCGGTCCAATTGGGAATAGAAATACTATACCTGAAAACATTACTCACCTACTGTTGAAGTATTGGTTGTGTATACCGCCTAGCGAACTCAACATTTCATCTGCTAGCATTTCGATTAAATGCAAAATTAAACTCCGCATATGAACTAGGGTCTTCAGCAGCAAAAATAGTATACCACGCATTGATTGAGTCCCATCTGAGATACGGCACACCATTTTGGGGTGTTTGCAATACTAATATCATGCAAAACATCTTGACTTCACAAAAAAAGAGCAATTAGATATATTTCTAAAGCAAAGGCACGGGATCCTTGCGAACGACTTTTTGTCCTACATAAGTTTCAAACTGTTATTGCTATTTTCATTGCTGAGACAGTTTGTCTAATCAAAAAACACATAAATAAATTCAGTACGGTTAACCGTTATCCTACACGCAAGGAAAACAGTATCAATTTACACATACCAAACTCAACTTTAGTAAAGGACTCCATTATTTACAATGGCTGCAAGATGTACAATCACTCACCTGATTACGTTAGAGAGATTAACATCGTGGATAAATTTAAAAAGGCTGTTTACTTCTTGCTATGTAGCCGTCCCTACTATACCTTGAAAGAATTGCATGCTGATTCCTTTTAATTCATTTTAATTACTATATTTGTATTCCTTTTAAATATATTACATATTTCACATGTTTTACTATTGTATTTTTCTTTTATCCCTTTTACAATAATATACGTTCTTCATGACAATAAAGTATATTGATTGATTGATTGATTGAAAGGTAATCAAGTCCTGATTCAGTTCATTTTGAATGCTTGTTTGAGATCGCATTTTTACTGATTTCAAGTTTGCCAATCTATGACTTCATTCATCTCATACCTCTATTCTGAGGACGATTTTATTACGTGTGAGTGGGGCCATCTGTTAGCATCTTAATGGAATGCAAAATTTGATATCACAGAATCAATCAAGATTAAGGTCATTTTTAATGCTATTTTCATAATTAGGAAATGTTTGAAACCCTTTAACTTCAATTTCGATGAAATGATTTTAAGGAAATGAATACCCACCATAATTTGGGACAGATATTATTTTCAATTTGGGAGAGTAATGCTATTAGACGTTCTTTATAAAAACGCAAAATTGATTTCTTTCATGAACTCACACAGAATGCCGCGAATTCTTTACTTTTGCCATCAAATCACCCAATTAGGAAGGTATTACGAGCATTCGGATCGGAAAGCTCGACAGCAAACACCTTTAACTTCTATGAGATATTTTCCTTGGAATCTTCGCAGCAGTAATTTTTTCGGCAGGAAGTAAGCATAGCAACGAATCGTAGGAACGAGGGGCGATTATTTTCATCGTCCGACAAATGTGAAATTCACATACTACTGGTGTTTTTACTTTCAGTGCGTTACTGGAACTATTATGAAAAAGTTTTCTTATGTGGCCCTAATCGCCCATATCAACAGTAGAGGCGCTATCAGATATTATTGATGAATAAATGCTGGCTGGCTGGACATCTGTTTGCTGAAGCAGAATGATTCTTGAAAATACATCACTTCAGACACATCAAGTGGTAGGTCCATTAACAATTCATCAATATCATTCTGAAGGAATTCTAAATACCTTACCCCTGTCAACTGTCCTTGAAATAAAATTGATCCAATTATTTTGCTTGCGATTACACCAGCCCATACGTTTACTCCAAATCTTTCCTGAAAATTACTTTCCTTCATTGAATGCTAATTTCGTTGCGGCAAATATCTGCAGTTTTGTCTGTTAAAAGCGCTACATTGAATTATTCTTTTATTTTGGATTATTTGGTATGAAATATTTCTGTTGATTTATTCCATCCGCAGGTTAAACCCTGTTGTAGAGTAGTAATAGCCTGTATTCGGTGTTGAATGCAGAAATCATTTCGTCACAACCACGAACCATATTTTGGAATTCCTCGTACTTCAGAAAAACTGCACTTTCCTTTCTCTTCTCTGGATCTGTTTGTAGTTGTTTTCTCTTAGCATTTTTTGCATTTCTGGCTGCTTTGAACTCAATATTAGTAAAATGGTTCAAATTGATCTGTTTGTAGTTGTTTTCTCTTAGCATTTTCTGCATCTCTGGCTGCTTTGAACTCAATATTAGTAAAAGGGTTAAAATTGATGTTGTATTCAGTGAAATATTTTTTCATCAGTAATTAAGCGGTTATGTTCCAGATCGTTTCAACAGTAAATTCTTCGTACTCATCGTCATTCTGCTTACGCATATTGAATGCCCAGTCCATTAATATTTTTGCTGGAACATTAATTTGTGTTTTTTCATCCAAGGTATAGTTTTTCTCAGCACAGAAGCTCATAAACTGACGCCACACGTATTTTCTGGTCTGTTTCGTGTTATTTCGTTCGTTTTCCTACACATTTTCTTCAAAAGCTTGTAATGAAGCCCGACCGAAACGAGACATTTTTAATTACTGACGTTACTTATAAATTGTCGCTGTATTATCAAAGTATACAATGGGATTCCATGGATATGAACTGTGCAATTATCGCTACAGTGCAATTATCGCAGGGCTCTTTCGCTATCTACAATGCAATTATCGCTGTAATTTTGCGATAATTGAACTCCATTTACATGGGATTTTGATAGGAGGGAAATATTCGAAGAAATTACAGTAGCAAATATAAATAAATGAAAGTATGATGGAGCTGTTCTGTTTGTGATGACTGGCATAGAAAATGGAAACTTTTCCCATCACCTAACATCAAAAAAGCGTACACTTGTAAACAGATAGGGCTTCCTTTCAATTTATTCTCCAACATGTCACATCCAGCTGAACACCAGGTTACAAATAGAATTTATCACCGGACTTCGGTTCGATTTTCCAGCGCCCCGCTTTGTGTTTGAACACGTTTTGATGAGGTCGCCATTATTTGCATTTTGAGCCCAAATAAGATGTGATTGATATTGCAAAACTTTTCTGTTCGTATCGAATTCCGTTGGCTGAAAAGACATCGAATTCGATCTCCATGATGGATCATGTTTGCTTCGGTGGAATGAAGAGGTTTGTTTGGCGAGTTGGATAGAGAAATGTAAGGCTTAAAACTATCGTTTTCCCCTACTTAATATCGCCTCAGTACGAGATCTGCCAATGCTTACCCTAACAACAAAGGGATGTCCTAGGTATGTTCTTTTTATATACCGCGTACAAGGACATGATTGGGACATCCAGGGGATGTCCGGCAGAGGTTGTCCCAGAGGACATCCCATCTGGTATATCCATAGGTTGTCCCATTCATGTCCCTGGTATTTCTGATATCCATTATCATATATGAGAATCGTCGAAACTCATCAAAATGTTCATAAAAATCCAAAGTTGATATTTTATTTTGAAAATTTTTGTTTTTCCACTGGAAAATAATCATTGAGAATATGGAAATATATCCCAGAAATTTCTAGGAAGTGACAATTTCGCAAGCAGAAAATTATTTATGCACACCCCTAATCTAAATTCTGAAATTATACACAAATCCCAAACACAATTGCATTTCGGTATCTGTGGTTTTGTCCTGTTTGGCTTTGGCAACATTGTTTGAATTATTTGGTGATCTGTCAACAAGTTAGCCTCACTTTGCATAGTGTTCAAGATTCTTACTTTTTTTGTACGATGTAGAAAGATTAGCGGCATCCTTATTGTGTTTGACGATTTTTGTGAGCATTTGAAGCATTTTGTCATGTATAAGTGTTGTGTATATCATAGTTGAGAAATTGAAATGATAAGTTGAGTTTGAGGTTGGTAAAACAATAATTATCAAAATATTGAATGTAATCTTTTGGATCAAAGACTTGATTGTTCCAATAATATGGTTATTCGATTCTGAATATTATGTTTAAAGTATATTTATTAATCTATTATAGGTACATATTAATATAATGGAACGTAGGAGGAAGGTATCTTCAAGGCTTGAGAGAAAAAATACACTGAGTAAATATTATAAAAGGACAAGAAAACTTGGTAGACAAAATGAAGAATCTCGAGAGGCTTGTAGTGTGCCTTCTACTAGTCCATTAATGGCTGTAAAGGATGATATTTATGTAACATTACCTTCTACAAGTTCAGATAGAATATTCCTGAAGTTGATCAATGTGAATCAAGTTCTGAAAATTTGTCTGATGGTTCTTCCCTTGGAGAATTGAGCCCTACATCAAGAGAAGACCTAGTTCAGAATTATCATGTTGGGAACTTCAATGAAAATGTTGAAAATTCAAATGATAACATGAACTCAAAGTTAACTGAATGGGCCCTGAAACACAACATAACACATGCAGCAATAATACTTGGTGAGTTATTTATATATTATTGTAAATCCCAAAAAAGCTATAACATGATATTTGTATTAGTAATTTTTTTCATTGTTAATTCAATTTTGCGATAATATTTTTGTTACAAGATCTTCTGCAGCCGTTGGCAATAAAAAACAGATTGAAGAGACTTTGCAGAAGTTTTTCAGGAGGACCAAGGAGAGAAGCCACAGAGAAAAAGATATTGCAATGCCTGCAATAAATGCAACACCCTGATATGTGTACAATTCTCAAATGATTCTCCTACTCTTTTTACACGCTTTATATTAGCTTCACTTGTATGTTTGTAACCGTATTTTAACATCTTTGGGCGCGATTTTCCCCCTTCAGACGTACGAATGATTTGAAATTTGAAGGTTCATAATTCTGACAATGCATCAAAATTGTCTGTTTGAGTAAAATGAAAATAATGGCGGCTCCAAATGCACGAGTTTTGTGATTAGGTCGATTCGCCTCAAATTGTCATCTGAGGGTTTCTGGTCAGAGATTATATTCTCTCAGAATGAAAATTCAAGATGGATCAAAATTGGACGAGTTTGCTGATTATGGTCCGATTCTACTGAAATTGGTATGGGTGTTTTGGGTCCAATATTGATTCTTCGGAAAATTGAAAATTTGATGGCGGCCAAAATGGTGACATTTTGTATTGGGTCCAATTCTATTAAAATTGGTATGTGGGTTTTGGGGTGGAGATTATGATTATTTTGTCAATTGAAGATTAAAATGTACTCAAATCGGAGACACGAATGATTTAAAATTTGGCAGGTGTTCATAATTCCGTCCCTGGGATGTACAGATGATGTACTTGTGTTGTTAGGGTTTACCCTTCACGAAACCTCTTCGAGTTAGCGGGCTACAATAAAAGTCCGGAATTTATGATTCAATTCTACTCAATCAGGAATATGGGTGGAGGGTCCTAATTAGTTCGGTGGTTGGAAATGTGGAATTAACAAAAATTCCATGATGCAGAGAAATGTTTGATATGACCTATCGTGATATGGAATCCGGAATTCTATTAGGCTCTACCTCATTACTGAGAATAAGAAATCTTATAAAAGTCAATTAGGGTCTTCTACCAACAGAACTATCAACGAAATACATTTTCCAATTAAATGAAAAAATATTCATGTTGATGAGGGTCCTTTTCATATTATCATCTAGTCAACCCAATTATATCAGGCAAGATAATTTTTGTTCTTGGTATGATATTGTGGTGCATGATACAAAATTATAAATATTCTCCCTAAGATGGTCTTATTTTGAATCTTCACGTTTTTGTTGTGTGTGTGTTTTTATTCATGTCATTTGTTTCTCCGTATTATATTGTAAGTTTCATCTATTAACCTTTACCATTTCAAGATTATTTATATTTTACAGCCGAAGTGAAGAAAGGTTTGACCTTTCGTTTTGATCGTAAAGTTGAAGTTATGAATCTGGTTCCGTTCAATTTTGTATCCACAGCATTCTTGGGCAAATTTCTCATAATTTTTCGACAAATAATTAGTGTATTAGTATTAACCCAATGAATAGAAACAAAGAGACAGGTTGTTCTAAATTTTTTATATGTTGTCCAGGATGGTTATTGAGTGTTTGAAATGCAAAATGCACAATTTTCCCCCCTCCGCGCCCGCCGCCATATTGAAAAAAACCGAAAAAAATTGGAACTTTCTTCAGATTTTTGCTTATATCTTCGTTTCGGTGCATTATAGCTAGAAAATAATTTCACTCAATGTTGTGAAGAATAAAATTTTCTATGATCAACGTTTTGGATTTTGTTTCAAGGACTGATGGTTACGGAAATATGCACTCTAAAAAAAAAAAAATGCATTTTTTTGAAATTTGGCAAACTTCTAATTTAGAACGCTGTAATTCAGTTATGGCCTATTCTAGGTGAACAAGTATCAGGATAAAATTTGTAGGGAATTTAATGACCTACAAAATAATTTTTTTCCTAACCAACCCTACGTAGAGGGGGGGAAACATAAAAGTTAAAACAGCGGCATATTGCTTTTTTTGGCTATTGTGACTCCACATTGTATCTTAAAAAATTTACTAATTATTTTCCAGTTTTGGCTTGAATTTGGAATTCATACCAATCCTACTTGAGTAACTCACATTTACGGCGCAACGCTCATGAGGCTGGTATTATTTCACTTGAGTACCTACTGGTGAGAGGGGATGTTCAATTTCAAAAAACCCACCAACACAGCAGAAACATATTTTAAAGATTCACTTATTTAAAAAAAGTAAGAACAAAAAGCAGTAATAATCATACAAAAAATCGATAGTTATTTAACTAAGAACTGAGAAGAAAACATATTTACATGCGCTTCGCTCGTTTCGTAGGTGGTGAGTTAATGAAATCGGGGTCTTCATTTTCGTCAAATAGTGAAGTTACTTGAGGACTGGCAGCAGGGTCCTCGAACCTCTGCGGCTGCTCCATCAATGATGGGTCTTTCCTAAATAGTTGGCAGAATTCATTCTTCCCAAACCCAAAAATGTTTGAAGTAGTGTCGCAGCCCGTGGCGAGCCACTGAATAGATACTGAATAGATCCAAGTATGGAAATATAAAATGGACGTGATATCTGAAGAACGACCCAATCCAGTTACATCAGAATGGAAAAAGAGGGACAGTTGAGCCAAAGCTACCATAGGGCTACGATAGAAGATAACCAAGGGGCTCACGTAAGAAATGCAACTTCAGCAAGAGAAGCCTGGAATTCACTAAAGAATTACCATGAAAAATCTACCCTGACAAGCAAAGTATCTCTCCTAATGAAATTATGCAAGCAGAGATTAGTCGAAGATGGGAATATGGAAGAACATTCAACATTGATGGTGGATTATGTTCATCAATTAACCACCATAGGAGGAAAATTGGGAGAACATTTAATTGTAGCCTTTCTGCTCAGTAGTGTACCAGATAGCTACAGTTCTTTAGTGACCGCACTAGAAAGTCGAAAGGGAGAAGACTTGACGATAGAAGTAGTAAAAGAAAAACTCCTACAGAAGTATAGAAGGAAAAAAAGAGTGTCATCAAGAAGTAAATGGCGAAGAGATAGTTATGAAATATAATTTTTTAAGGAAATCAGCAATAAAGAGGAGGAACTTCAAAGCAAACAATGTTCAAGAAACCGAGGAAAAGACGAATCCCACGTATGTTTCGATACCTCTTATGGAATATTTACTCATGAAAACGCATGGTTCATGGATTCAGGATGTACTTGCCATATGACAAACAATAGAGAATTCTTCACAAAAATATATGACACTACAAAAGAGATTCAGTTAGCTGACGGAAGGAAGTTGAAGGCGGAAGGTGTTGGTGAAGGAATTTTAGAATGTTTCGTAGGGGATGGAATATTAGAAATACCGATCAAAGATGTGTTGTATGTTCTACAACTCGAAAATGGTCTGATATCTTTGCAAATTGGAAAAACGAAATTCGAAATAACCTTGCTGATGGAACCTGTGAGTTAGGAAAACAATAAATTATATCTTTGCAAAACTGAGAAAAACAAGCAATACAAACTTCAATCACCCGAAAAAGCGTGTACTTGCAGGAGGAGGCGCAGTAGATTGCGTCTGGATGTTTTCCTCTCGCTGGTTTTTGAGGTGGACATTGTTCACCGCAGGTGTTGTGCCAGTCAGCAGGACGAGTAGGTCATTGTTTTCCCCGACAATGATGACGGCGTTGTACGTGGGGGAGAGGCATCAAGCTGTGCTAACTATCAACCTGTCAGCATCTTCGGAAGCTTAGTCTGTGGCCATGTTTGACGCTTGAATTTCACTGGACAGCAGCTTGTCCTTGTTTTTCTCATTGGCCAGGACTTTATCCTGAGATGTGGTGTTACAGTTGTTCTGTCAGACACCATCTTATGATGAGTTTGCCTTGTATCTTCTTGCTAAATTGTCTTGGTCCCTTGCTGAGAGGGATCTGTAGTATAGCCATCAAAAATCACCCCATCACATCGGTGCCATAGTGACGTTGAGAGTACTTGATGTAATCCTGGCAAATCCCTCTAAAGGTCGAGCTTCTGTTCCATACAACCTTGTGAAGAAGGTACCCACCATCGATAACGATCCTGGAACGTTGTTACCAACTTCCTTGTTTACTCCCCAGAGTTGGTTGAAAAAATGTAGATGCCATAACTGAATTACACCGTTCTGAAGTTAGAAGTTTGACAAATTTCCGGAAAATGCGTTTTTTTCGAGTGCATATCTCCGTAACTTCAAGTGCATAGTCCTAGGAACAAAATTTCAAACGTAAATCATTACAACATTGAATGGAACTTTTTTTGTAGCTGGAATGCACCGAAATGAAGATATGAGCCACCATCTGAAAAAATTCCAATTTTTTTCGGTTTTTTCAATATACCGGCGGGCGCGGAGGAGGAAGAATTGTGCATTTTGCATTTTAAACATCAAATAACCATTCTAGACAACGTATGAAAAATTTAGAACTACCGGACCGTTTGTAAGGGAACCCCCCCCCCGTATTTAATGGATTATATTTCAATTCACCCATTTTAGATTCGAAAGCATCAATGGATTCGTCGTGAAAATTGGAATGTTTTTCCACAATTAGTGTTTTGGAAATATCAAAGCGCCATTGGTACTCAACTGGGCGGAAAGCACTGTAATATAATATTTTTTACTCATCATTCATGTCCATCAGATTGGTTGAAGTGGGTCGAATACACTATAGATGCAAAAATAAAAATGCTTCCAAAAATCAAATGTACCAAACTATGTGATCGTAATCAGAATCGTCCCTGGAAATTTTATCAATTTCAATCGAATTAAGATACTGAATTTCTATAAAATTGAACTGTTCTTGGTGAAAAGCTCCGTTTGTAGTGTCCTTTATATTTGATATTCACCATTCCATAGCTAGAGATGATAAGTAAAGGGTCACTTTGTTAGGATTGGAAGAAAATATATCCACAATACCAACGATGTTCCTGAATAATATATGATACGATTAATTTCCTGTTGTTCACGAAAACAGTCCAGTTTCATGTTACTCTATCACTTCCGCACCCAGAACCCTATTCGTGAAACTAACTCACGAATTAACCAACTTTCCCGAAATTCTTCATTAATTAACTACAAACCCGAATATTCCTCCTAATAACAATCATTCCATTACGTGACTGTCTTACCGAAGACAAAGACATCGTGAGTAGAAGCCGAATTAGTTCTTTGCTATAAGAAAGTGGAAAGTCACCCTCTTTCGCTGAAAATCCAGTAAATCTTGCAGTAATACCGGGATTAATTTGTACGATTCCAAGAATGAACTCTGCCTCCGCTTTATTTATATACGAAATAATACTGTGCTTTCCTAGTTCCTTCCGCTACTCTGGCAGACATGCCTCTTGGAAAGTAATAAAAGATAGTCAGTGAGGAGCTGGAAAGCTGTTATTTTAATGATTGAGGTTTGAGTTCACATTTTCAGGGTGATTCACTAGATCGTGTAATATCGCTCTATAAGTATTCAAGTTGGAAAGGGAGACATTTCCAACAAAAAATTTCAAATATATTTCTGAGAATTGAAAAATCTACTATAAAAATATTTCCATTCAATACTCAACAGAAAATGTTTGCCGATCCCGCAAAAAAATTCTGATCTTTTTCCTGGGTAATTGTGTAAACGTTGTAAAAAACCGTATCAAGCGTTTTTATCCCCGGACAAAAATATCCCCATGACATATTATCTCCGGACAAAATTTCCTCGGACTAAATATCCACATGATAAAAAATCTTGTATTCAAGAGATGTGACGTTTCGCTTGAGAATTCTAAGCTTCATCTGACATTTTTTTATGAAACTGTAATGTAGAAAATATGGGGCTAGTTAGAGTTCCAATTTTTCGAATGGTTTTTTTTGGGTTCTTACCTACAATCACAATTTCGGTTAGCATTTTAGGGAGCCACTTAGGACACAAAATTCTTTTTTTCTCTTCATTTCGAGAAGGGTTAGGTGTAATTTTTTATAAGTGGTTGAAAGTAGAAGCACAATTATTTTGGTTTTTGTATGCACAATGTTGTTATGATATTCTGTCGCAGACGAAGTCTCCGGTATATTTTGTTGGTTAGTGGTTAGGATAAATTTACTTTTTCAGATGACATTTGACACTATTTTCAGGGATTTTCATGTTCTTTGGTTTTGCTGTGTATTCGTGCTTCTCTCTTTTGTCATGATTTTGAACTAACAAGATCATTTCCAAGAATTCTCTTTTTTTGGTGTTTTTTTTCTGTGGCTAAAATTTTAGTTTCAATGTAGTTGAATTCATGGTTTGTGATTTTTTGTGTTTGTTCAAGGCTGTTGCTGCATTTTTCGTATATTTATGTCCATTTATTCTGCTTTCCAGGAGTTGGGATGTTTGACCGATGTATACTTTGTTACAGTTTTCTTCGTTACATAAAATTTGGTATACAATATGCGTTTTCTAATTTTTGGAATATCTGTTTTTAATTTAGAGAAGGTAGTTTTGTACAGAGTGTTACAAGCTTTGCGGCTGATTTGTAAGTTGTACGGTTTTATGGTTTCGGATAATTTTTCAGAGAGCCCTTTTATATATGGTAGGCCAATGTGGATATTTTTGGGGGAGTTTGACGTTGTATTATTTTTTTGTTGGTTGTAAAATGTATTTATTCTGTTTTTGAAAATACTGTTCATCACAGTTTCTGGGTAGTTGTTGTTTCTCAGGGCTTTTTTGGCTTTTTCTATTGCATCTGGTCTAAATTTTGGTCCGATGACAACTGATTTTTTTTGGGCTAATGGATGGTGCGATTCATAGTTTGAATATCTGCCCGACCAATTATTTTTTGTATACCAACTTGTTATCATGTGTTGTTTGTACGGACTAGGGTCATTTCTAAGAAATTGATTCTGTTGTTTTCCTCTCGTGGCGGTACTACCTCAAATATGAAGTTGATGTCATTGGATAGCTTATGAAAAATCAAGATGGGAATGTGCAAATAGGTATAGGATATCATGAATGGAACAAATCTAAAATTTTCCGGTGTCCGGTGTCCCATCAGAAAAAAACAAAATTTATAACATAACTGATTAATGCGACGTTCAATTGTATTTCTATTAACATTTTCTGGCGGTTCAGATAAAATGCTACAACTTTCCTAATTTAACCCTTTTTCTAGCTCTTCGAATAAGGGATATATATATATATATATATATATATATATATATATATATATATATATATATATATATATGTATATATATATATATGACCAATAACCCCGTCAAAATGGTTCAAAGATATTTCGTACTAGCTTAGTGACTGTATTTTGATTAGCCTCTAACAATGGACAACACTTGAGTGTGCTCAAAGTACGCTCTATAATTTCCTGTTCCAGGTACAATAAAATAATAAATCTACAATCACCTACCTGATTATCTTTTCCTTGCTTCAAAAGTTTTTTTCAACAAATAATACTATGTAAATATAAATCCGTCCGTGCGATAAGAGATAACAATATGGTTGGATTCGTTTCACACAAGGAGGGTTTTTCTATGGAAACGATTATAAGCTTAGGCAAAGGCACAGGTAGTGTGTGCCTCAGTGTTTCAAAAATGTTGAATGTTTGGTTAGAAAAGTTCGTTTTTGAAAATGACTAGTGTTTCTGAATTTGTTGCTACGGAACGATTAGGTAAAAGTGCGCTTTCTAATAATAAGAAAAGTTTTATTCTCAATGTGTTCGCTGTTCGCCACCAAAACTCAACATTCCGAGTTATAAAAATAGTTGAAATGTGTTCGAATATGACTGGAGTCGGACAGTCAACAATATACCTACTTGTGCGCGAGGATAAACGCGGCCCCATCAGGTCACCAAAGAGAAATACAGGAAGAATAGAAACTGTAATGAATGAGGACGGAAAGACTGCCATCAGAAGAATCATATACCCGTTCTATTTAAAAAAAAACCTACCTTGAACAAAATAATGTTTCGAATGCAAAAGGATGATTTCATTCCACCCATAGGAAGTAAGTGTGGGAAACTCTGAAGGAAATGAAAAAATTCAACTAAATCATCTGCTGGACCAACTTTGGTTAAATGAAGGATATAACGTTGTTAAAATATGACAGGATGAAAATGTGCGAGGCAAGCTCTCATGGTAGGATCTTCCACTGGAATGAAAGCACGCTCGGGAAAAGGTAAAAGATTAATAATTACCCACAATGGTAGCAAAAATGGATTTGTCGATGGTGACTTATAACATTTGAATCTAAACGGACTGGAGACTAGCATAAAGACATGAACGCTGATGTTTTTGAAGAATACTCCCAGCAAATGCTAGATCTTATTCCTTCTGGGTCTGTTATAGTCATGGATAATGCCAGCTACCACTCAAGAAAATCCCAAAAAATACCAACGTCTTCTTGCAAAAAAATTTCATAATTCATTGGCTTATTTCAAATAAGAAGCCATTTCACAAAGATATGCTGGAAAAGGTGCTACTGGAGATTATAAAGTTGGATCAACCTCTTTGTACCAAATTTGTTGTCGACAAAATCGCTTCAAAACGAAATATAACGGTACTTCGCCTTCCGCCATATAACTGTGAATTAAACCCCATAGAATTGGTGTGGGCGCAAGTAAAAGGGTTTGTAGCAAGGCATAACAATACTTTTGAAATAAGAGACGTTGAAAACCTCACGCAAGAGGGAATACAGACAGACAGTGGATTGCGGAAAATGAGGTGAGTCGAACATGTGATTGGAATAGAAGAAAGAATGTGGTAAGCTGATAATATGCTAGTAAACACTGTAGTGTTCCTTTTTTTCTGGACCCCAACGACGATAGTTCCCCAACAAACATTTTAAGTAGAAGTTACGTCATTTCGTCCTTCAAATAGGTCAGCGCCCAAATTGGCGGAGGTAATTCTTGAGTTTTTATTATCTTAAATTTACCAATATGGGGAAGAGAATGGGAGTAATTCAGAAGTCGAAAATTGGGCAATCAAGACATTTTGCCTAATAAGTCGAAGGCAGAAATAGGTAAAATTGCCTTCAGAATAGTGGTCTGATGGTAAAAGTTTAGTCATTCCCACCTATTTTAGGTTATAAACACTATATTAAAACAAACAGTAGGAGGTTAGATGAAGATAATAAATGTTTACGGCATATTTTGTGACTTAACCTACATGTTTATTCGCAAAAGCTTTGAAGATGAACATGCCGTATGAAAAAAGAACTGTCAAGAAACGTACAGCAGAGAATGGTTTCGTATTCACATCTAGTTCGGAGTTAATTGACGATACAAACTTTTCTGTGATGATGTTGAATTTTACTTATGTAAAACAAGTGGGCCACTTCAAAATATCAAATTGGTATGGAAAACATTCATAACATTACTAATTTCATAGATGAAGTATGTACATACATATCATATACACCAATTTTTGGACTATCTATCATTAAAATATAGTCGATTCAAGAAAAGTATGGATCATTTTTGCAATGGCGGAAACGCTTCAAGCAAAAAATGTGGCGTCTATCCCATATGGAACCTCTAAGTCGCATTTTCCTAAAATTTCAACTTTGAGAACACATATGTTTCATGCAGAGTCGAAAGTAACCTTTATTCCTGACTTTGAAGTCCATTTTCCTTATCTTGGGATTTCGGACCCTTTCACATTGTGGTCACATGATGAAATACAAATATATTATGGGATGTTTTTTCATGCGATATGTCTATACGTTCCGTTTTCTGGTTGGATTGGAATCGTGGATAATAAATTTATATTGTTGTTATTCGAAATTCTGAGCAGAAACACTAAAAATGATCATTTTAATTCCTAATACGGAGAAAACATAAACATTATTTTCTACTTCTTGTTGATGGTGAAACCAAGTATCTCTGTCTAGCCTATACCTAGTTACTCAAAGGAAACGATTATACTACAAAACCCCGTTATAAGTATTTATTCTGAAATTGAAGTGTTTATTCTGGAATTGAACATCAAATATCAGTGGTATTGAAAATAGTACGCGGTAATTGTATTCAGTGCACATTTTTCCATGATAATGTTATTTCAGTATGAAAAGGGAATCTCTTTCCGAAGAGAAATAGCCAATCATATCATTTCAAATATCAAATGGTGTGTAGTGATTGGCTCAAAAATTGAAGTTTGACATGGTCACATTCTGTATAGTCTGAAAGTACTCTTAGAATGCTAACTTTGCAGAATGCCGTGCTCGGAAATATCCAATTCTTTCTTTGCCAATTGCGACTACCTCTCACAAACTCGAGATATTATGATTTGCCTAGAAACTTTAATTCAACGTTTCCGGACGCCGCAATGATAAGTGTTGAAATTTTCGAAGTCATCGTTTCAACACATCTATCTTTTATTGTTTTGCTATTTGCTTTCGTTATCTTGCACTTTATTCAATAGATTTTTTTTACCCATTTGCTTCAGCTGGACCAACTTCATTGAATTTCATTTTGTCATGGAAACTGCCGTAGTTTACCGCTGGCGACAGACGAAGCTTGTTGAACGCAGCTTATCTATGAATTAATTCTGTCAATCCATCGATTACCGGCATAACCTTATTTGCTTTCATATTTTATCCATGAAAAGGGATGATGAATGTTTTGAAATAGTTGGAGTCATTAAAAGACGTGGAGCACATAGTAGAATATTCTTATGTACCACATAAGTAACATAATGGCTCTGATCTTTGGACTTTGGGAAGTGTAGGTTCGGATTATTTTCCCATTCGGGCAGCTTATCGATAGTAGTTGGTGGTCTACTTGTATGGTTCATCAATTCCATTCGAATTTTTACTTGGCATTTTATAGATTTCTGAAATTCAGCTCCAAAATAAATTATTTGAGGAGAATAAATTATATCATGTCATGCTCTTCCGAATTGGTTCGGGCTTCAATATCTGATAATAGACCGAATTACTTTGATGGATTCATTTTTGGTAACTTTGACTTAGTTCTAGACATTTAGTCTTATTAGACAAATATTGTAGTAATCTCGCCCTCATTGTGGAACAGTAGGTATAAACTAGGATAAAAAATGCCCAGGCCACTTAATTGTTGCCAAAAAACGTGATGTAGAGTGTATAGTAGACCTGTTTACCGGCTTGTTTATTCCCTGACTATGTGAACATACATGAGGTAATAATTAGGTTGATTAGTTTATTATATTACTACATATATAGATGGATCCATATAATAACAATTTCATTGTAGAGAAAATAGATGATTTCACCTTGAAAGACCACAATGAACTGAGAAATATTCTATGTGTAAATCAAAATAATAATAGTTTTACGATACTACATAATAACATAAGAAGTTTGAACAAAAACATAGACGAGTATAAAGTTTTCCTAACAAATCTAGCAACCGACATTGACTGTATTGTTTTCACCGAAACACGACAAATAGATCACTTACCTCTATACAACTTACCAGGATATGACCTCATATATAATGATGGCCACTTCAATCAAAATGATGGAACAGTGATGTATATAAAATCCAGTTACACGTATACCTACAGAATATTACAACTAGGAGCCAGCAACACTATTGAGACAACAGTGCAACTCCCCAACAAAAAATGCATAGTTATAACAGCTTACTACAGATCCCCGTCGTTGAATACCTGTGAATTCGTAGATGATCTACACAAGTATCTCAAACTCGACAGCACTAATAATGGATTATATAGTCTCTTTATAGGCGATATCAATATCGATCTGCTCGATGAAGAAAATGGAACAGTAAACGACTACTTGAGCGTCCTGAATGAGTTTGACTATAGATCAACAATAAACAGTCCTACAAGAGTCCAAGGAAATACTAAAAGTTGTTTAGACCACATCTTTTTCAAATCCAAAATATGTGCAATACGTGATCATATCCTACCCATTATAACAGAAACAAAAATAACCGATCATTACAGCACAGCTTTACAAATTATACTCAATGAAATTCGACCAAAAATAAATAAGTGTACATACAAAAAACATATAAATAGTTCTAAACTTCGTCGAATACTTAAACAAGAAACGTGGAATGCAGTTTATTCAGCTGAATCTGTCGATGCTGCAACTGAAACATTTTAGAGACATCTATCGAATATTAAGCAGTCACAGTTAATTCTAGAATAAATGGAAAAACAAAAATTACACCTTGGATTACCAACGGTATCATAAAATCAATAGAAACAAAAAACAAGCTTTTTGAAATTGTGAAAAAATATCCAGAGAATCAGGACCACAAAACACGATATAAGAAATATAGAAATAAGCTAGTCAGTTTAATAAAAGAGCAAAAATATAAATATTACCAAAAACAAATTACGCAGAATCAATCCACGACACGACACGACACGAAACAACTATGGAACATAGTAAATGAAATAAGTAAATCTAAACAAAAAAAACACCACCATAAATAAATTACAGGATGATTCTGGCAATATTATTGAAGATAAAACACAAATTGCAGACTATTTCAATAAAACTTTCACAGAAATCGGCTTTAAACTGGCCAGTGATATACTTCAAAATCCTGATTATATTCCGCATCGGCCCACCCTTTTAAATAGTTTTGTCCTAACTCCCACTCATGAAAACGAAATAGTTGACATTATTAACAACCTGAAGTTGAAGAAAGCCCCCGGATATGACGAAATAAGAGCAGCAACCTTGAAACTCGTTGCGCAGTACATAACAAATCCCTTGATCTACATATTCAACAAATGTATGGAGAACGGCATATGGCCTACCGTCTTCAAAAAAAGTGTAGTCACACCCATTTTCAAAAAAGGTGACGAAACTATCGTGACAAATTACCGGCCTATATCTTTAATTATCACCCTGTCAAAAATCCTTGAAAGGATCATAGCAAATCGCTTGAATTCTTACCTTCAAAAATATAAAATAATCTCAGACAACCAGTTCGGATTTAAAAAAAATTGTTCAACGGAAGATGCAATCTTACTTCTAACGGAAAAAATATATGATGCAATGGATGCGGGAAAACCATGCCTGGGAGTATTCCTTGACTTGTCAAAGGCATTTGACACAGTGAGTCACAGATTACTACTAGAAAGTCTCGAAGACATTGGAATTCGTGGAATCGAAAACAGACTATTTAAAAGTTATTTGGAAAACAGAAATCAAATTGTAAGAATAGAAAATATAAACAGCGACAACCTCAAAATTCAATATGGTGTCCCTCAAGGTAGTGTCCTCGGCCCAATATTATTTAATATATATGTGAATAACTTGTTCTCTATTGCGTCGAATGGTACCATTGTGGGATTTGCTGATGATACGGTAGTCCTATATACTGCAGATACGTGGCCAGAACTCAAACAAAAAGCAGAATTGGACTTCAGCACAATACACGAATGGTTGAAATACAAACTATTAACTTTGAATATCGAAAAAACATGCTACTTGCCATTTTGTTGCAATACCACCACAATTCCACTCTTTGATCAACTCTCTATCCGAGATGGCAGTCAGACATACGACATCAAAATGGAAACCAAAATTAAATATTTAGGAATATATCTTGACATACATATGAAGTGGAATGTACACATCAACTTTGTATGTAAAAAACTCAGATCAATGCTATCAAAATTTAAATACTTGAGTACAATTCTAACAATACCACAGTTAAAAACCCTATACCATGCTTTAATCGAAAGCCACATAAGATACGGGTTGGTCACATGGGGAAATGCATTGAAGAGCCATTTACATCCACTTCAAATTTTACAGAAATATCACCTCAAAATCATTTATAAGAAAAAAAGAACATTCTCATCCAAAGAACTTTTTCTGGAAACAGAGGTGTTAGATATACGTCAACTATATTACTTTAAAGCGGTTGAAAGATACCACAAATAAAAAATTTCTCTTATCCCAAGCATTCGTACAGCACTCGACAAAAGAAGTCACAGATTGTACCGCTAGCGCAAAAAGCAATTGGACAACGCTCTTACTCCATCCTAGCTCCAAAATGCTATAACACCATACCACACAATATTAAAGATACCACTAATCCATACAAATTCAAAAAATTACTAAGAACTCACAACTTCTACAGGAAATCATCTCTTTTTTATGATACTGACTATTAATTGTGATCTATTGCTTATACAACGACTGTTCTAGTTTATGTTACTCCTTTATATTGAATCTCGAACAGTTCTGCTTTTGTGATATTCAACTTATGAAATTGCAAATAAAATAATTGTTTCACTCCATAGATATACCCACGCTCAAGGCTTTTTCCTTGTGGGATTTTTTATTTAGAGATAATTTTTTTAATAATCTTTTATTCTTCTAGCATAATTTTATATTTATATATAGTAAATGTACCAAAATATTGTCATATACCCAGTTTTTTGTGGGTCTTCCTTGTTTATTCAGAGGAATTCTTTTTTTTATACTTGTATAATTTTATATTTTATATAGTACTGTATTGTGACACTTATATACTTGTGGGATTTTTATTTAGAGATAATCTTTAATAATTTTCTATTTTTTTAGTTTATTTTTATATTTATAAAAAAACCCAAGGTTCCTTTTGGGTTTATTCAGAGGAAATTTCTTTTTTTATGATACTTGTATAATTTTATAATTGATACTTATATTCTTCTTATAATCTATATGCTATACTTCTTGTAATCTATATGTCATAAACTGAATAAACATTATTATTATATTATTTACTAGAAAATATTCCCTGAAAGTTCAAGTACCTTGAACACATTTTGCTGGTCACCTTTAGGTGAAATTTTACCTAATAAATAACTCTTTTGACCCATGAGGCTGTGAAGGTATATTTGAAGTTCATAAAAAGTAATTTCATACTATGCACTACGCCTATTAAGTGTATGGTTTTTGAAGGAGATTCGGTGGTCTCAGTTAAGGATTTAATGACTCGAATTATACATTTGGGGTTAGTAAGTAGTTAAAGATAGAATATTTGGTCAGAAATAGGTAATTTTGGACTTCTTCAAGCCATTTTGACCCTCTGCTTGGTATAATTTTCCTATAATGTATTGTAAATAGTAGATTTTTTTATAAATATCAGTATTTATTCCAATTTATCTAGTTTCATATTATTATTACTTTTATATATGTTTTCATATATTTAATATTATAACAATGAATATCCCCAATTATCTGCCCATCTCTATAATTATAAGCATGTATAATTATTATTATACTCAGTAGTCTGATAAACTCTCTGTAGTTACGCCGTTGTCACATAAATTGCATTCGCGAAACTCCTCTTTCTATTGTTATGCAAATTACGGTGACCCTAATTTAGGAGCGATTAGGGGTGTGTAAGTCTTAAATAACTGGAATACGGAATTTTTAAAAAATCTCATTGCAAGTTTACAATACAACCTTTGCAAGTTGTCCACCGTGTTAAATGAGTATAGTGTGCAATAATTTCGAAATACTTTCAACAAGTCATCCTACAATTCCATCGAATTCGTTTCACGTCGAAATTCTAAAGGTCTTTTCACCTGCAATCACACTTTCGTTGGATTTCATCACGCCTGCAGCGTTTTCCATATTCCAATTGGAACTAATTGACACATTCAAACGCCGAACACGGTCTCCCCATTTTTCATCAGCACCATTTCGTTATAACGCCGTATTGTTGTCAAATCGAGTGTGAATATCCATATCTACAGAACCTTGAGGCGATCCAAACGTATCGACACCCCCCATCCTGGCAACGGAGGGTGAAAAATGATAAAATTAACCGTGAAACCCCAATTCGTTTTCTTTTTGGATTATATTATGCAGGAATAATGTGGGGATGTCTTCAATCAGCCGAGTATGTTCAATATTAGCACCGTGTTTGTGAGTTTTGGGAGTTACATTAAATTTTCTGCCGGGAAATTCTTAGACAATTTTCTCTGGTCAAATTGATGACTGTTATCCAAATAATTGTTGAATATGAAGTTGCTATGTGACACAAATGTCATAGTGTAATCGAGAAATTTCAAAATTTTCAAACAAGGGCAAACAAAGCAGTGTGAAGTTAGCTGCCAGCAGCCAGCTGCTAGAATATCCGAACATGGACAATTGGCCTTCCAAACTCTTTCGACAACTGACAGCTGCTAGAATTTCTGTCATTTGAAGATGAGTGGAAAATATGTTCTTCAAACGAAAAATTATAACATGCTGGTATTATTCAACAAACGACTGCCAAGATGAAAAAAATATATTATCCAGTCATATTTGATGTGTTCTATCGACTACCAAAAAAAAATTCCTTGATCTGCCGTCCCAAAATATACAGGGCCCTCAAAAAGAAAAAAAATCACTTGGTAGAAAACGACAAGTCAACGGAGTCAACAAACAGAAGCCAGCCGCATATTCGTGGTTTCGGTTAGCAGACCCTGCATTCCAGGGCAACAACCAACGTCACCACGGAGGCAGCTATAGCTCTCTGCGTGACATCCGAGTCCAGGATTATAGATATGAAAGGGAAGAATATTGAGGGGACTGGTAAACAATACGGAAGAAATTTCATAGACATAGCCCTCAAAGAGAAGTGTTAACCGTAGGCACGTGTTTCGGGCTCTCGGCCCTCATCAGTACGGTGAAGAAGTGCAAGGATGAACAACACATTGGTTGTTGCCCTGGAATGCAGGGTCTGCTAACCGAAACCACAAATGTGTGGCTGGCTTCGTTTGTTGACTCCGTTGATTTGTCGTTTTCTACCAAGTGTTGTTCATCCTTGCACTTCTTCACCGTACTGATGAGGGCCGAGAGACCGAAACGTCTTTGGTTAACACTTCTCTTTGAGGGCTATGTCCATGAAATTTCTTCCGTTTTGTTTACCAGTCCCCTCGATATTCTTCCCTTTCATATATATATATATATATATATATATATATATATATATTATTATTATGTAATGATGAATTGAATAATAATAGTTGTTCTTATAAAATGAATGAAGCTAATAGTTTTTGCTATTCTTTGAACCAAATTGATATGATATAGATAGATATTTTTGCCCTGTATAATAATTTGTATGACAATTGTTATTCCTTTTCTCACCACAGCTAGCACAGTTGGTACGCCCTCATCTCAGATAGCCGGTTCAAAGCAATTTAGCCACTACTTGATATGTCAAACTCAAGTTATTCAATGGTCGTAGGTATGTTTGTTGATCATTGTGAAAGAACAAACAACAAAATATCAAAAAGCAATTATCTCCTTTATTCAGGAAGACTTAAAATACCTGGCCTACGAGAAATAACTTATACTAGTGGGCATATACAAATATTCACGGATAATCATAAAATTGAAATCATGGATAGATAAACAGAACCTCACTTTTTCCGTGAGAGTGAAGTTTTCTGTTATTGTTCAAAATAAGGTGAAATAAAGTTCTTCAGATGTGAAATATGTTATTGGTGAAATAGTTCAGGACCGGAAATGCACTATTAAAGTTTTTATACCTGCTAGAGATGTCGGTGTTTCAAGATATGCCCTGAAACTGGATACCTTGTCACTACAAGCGCTATCAGGAACTCCAATACCATAAATCAGGAACCATACAGATGCGGAAATCAGCTTTGGAGACGTGGAAATGATATATAATTAAGGTAATACTAGTTTTGCTCTTCAAATGTTGGAATTCTTTCAATTTTTGTTCTCTCGAAATGTTGCGTCCATTCCCTTCTAATTTTATTTTCAATCTCTTCGTTGGCTTTGTTTGTTGTTGCCACGATACAAGTTTCCCTTCCTGTTTTCCCATTTGAAATTTTGAATTCGCGCACTAATTTGTCACATTTCACTGTTTAGGTTTATCTTACTCAATTTATATATCCAACTATTTTTCCATACTTATTACTATTTACAAATTCTAATAATAATTGCTTATGATATCAACCAATTGCTATTCCTTCACAATTTCCAATTTTTACCTATTACCATCTATTTTCTGATTGGCTATTATCATGAAGACGTTTGCTGTTCTACCATTGGTTACTTTTAGTTATCTCCAATTTCATATATGTATATTAATTTTAAAAATTTTCTTTTTTTTAGATTTAAATTTTTTTTTTTCCTTAAAGGTTTAAATAAATAGAACTTCAAAAGTTATTAAAAAAAAAATCTCTTGGAACTAATAACTATTTAGTAATTATTCTTTTTTTTTTTGGTTTTTTTCTTTTAAACCTTTAACTGGCATAACATAACAATATATATATATATATATATATATATATATATATATATATATATATATATATATATATATATAAATGTATGAATTTGAATGAGGCGTTCTCGAAATATTCGAGTTCAAATGTTCAAAATGATCTCTGTTATTGTCTCCCAGACAGTAGTACAGTTCAGTCATGATTATCCACCGATTGTCTTATTTTATTTGCTCACCGAGTACACGTTTCAGTTTTTTGTTGTCAACATGATTGTCAAAGAAGAAATACTAATATCTGAGAACCATTTTTTTGTGAAAAGTGACCACGCAACCAATTCTAGTTGTATCGCGATGGTTCACGCAAAAGACGAGAAAGTTGAGATGATTTTTATTTTTGCTGCTCAAAATGAGTGTGCACGAGCAACAGCTCGGATCTTCAATGAGAGGCACGAAAACAGAAACGTAACTCACAAGTGAGTATTAGGAAAAATGGTTATAGAAAAAGGTTTTGGTATTTTTTGTTCATTCAAGATATACCTTGGATCTTGTGGTAAAATTTCGTGAGACTGGATCAGTCACCAATAAAAAAAAATAAGATGGTGTCTGTCACAAACGAGATCAACCAAATAGAAGTTTTAGGACAAGTTGCAGTTGACCAAACTTTGTCTACACGGCAACTCAGTAGCATAACAGGCATATCGAGAACTTCCATAATGGGGGTGCTAAAATTGCACAAATTTCATTCGTGTAAGTTGCATCTTCACCATGAACTGAATGAGGATGACAACGACAGACGATTTGAATTTTGCGAAAATGTAACAAGAATGATACAGAGGAACCACGGATTCATTAAGCATATTTGCTTCAGTGATGAGTGTTCATTTTTTTGAACGGGTTAGTGACAATATTTATGCAAGGTGATTTAAATAGTGCGGTTTATTTGGATATGCTGCAGGATCTGACTGAACCACATATTCTGGATGCTGTTAACACGGATCTTGATGATGATGGTGATCCAAATCTATCGGATAACATTTATTTCCTGGAAGATGGGGCACCACCTCATTTCCTATTACAGGTGAGAGAATGGCTATCCCAAACTATTCCAAACAAATGGATGGGTCGTCGAGGTCCAATAGAATGGCCAGCACTCTCGCCGGCTTGACACCTAATGATTTTTTCCTTTGGGGTAATTTGAAATCCGTTATTTATAAAACTCAACCTACTGACCTGAACGATTTGGAAAGAAGAATTATAACTGAATGTCAGGCAATTACCAGAGAAACAGTTTCAAAGGTGCAGGAGGCATTTGAAAATAGACAACTACTATCTGGGAGTTGATGGCAGTCATTTTCAACATTTGTTGTGAATAATTGTTCGATAATCTATTTCGTATGATTTATTGACTCAAAATTCACCAATGTACCATTTGAACTCGAATATCTCGAGCACACTTTTTTCAAATTCAGAAAATTCTGCACCACTAGTATCATAATTGAATTACCTTCACAATGATGTATGACACGACCCTCATTCCCTATTTAAATCATAGAGGGGGTTGCTCTGGGGAGTAGGGGGTTGAAGTATAACATATCTTCTTCTCGTCAAATGATGTCTCCCTCCATACAAAAATCGACGTGTCTCGGCGATTTTTTGTAAAATAATTATCCTGGGAGTTATTGAAAGTGGACCACCCGGTATATATGAATATACATTTGAACTAATAGAATTTTTGGGTTCTGGAGACCATGATCAACAAACATATATCAAATTTTTTTGAAAGTCTTGTGTGTTGTGATGACGGGGCCAAGAGGTAGTATTTTAATTGAAATCTACCAAAAAACATGAATGTACTTGAAATAGTTAATAATTGAAACTAAGGAATATCTATAAGTGGACCAGGTGAAAATATATTTATTTATTCATTTATTTATTTTCAAACAGGTAAAACCTTATTACATGAAAATCATATTTTTCTTTTGTAGAATAAGGTTAAATGCAATCTTATACTAATTTATAAGGGTTCTAACATCTACTAATAATAGTAATATTGTATCGGGCTACTATACTCAGGCATATACTATCTATACATACATACATTTACTATACATAGGCGTCGCAAAAGAGAAATTAAACATTAGAAAAATCGCTAGAGAGAAAACAAAACAGTAGTTATTCTGGGTTTGAAAATTATGTTTTTACACCATGGTATACTTGTTTGGGAGGGAGAACAAAGTTGAGCTCTGACAATAGTAGGAAGTTGTTTGTTGTTTTGATCATTGTAATGATGGGTGAACAGTTTATTGTTGATACGTATATACGTATATATTCATTATAGTGATAACAATACCCACAGAATAATTTTACACTCACTAAACCGGTTACACCATGAAATTTTTGCCACTTCCAATTTAATTTCCAGGAAATATACATTTATTATCCCTGCAACTGACGCAGCTCTGCTGCGGTTTTTCAACTTTCCATGTGGGCGACGTGAACCCAAGCGAATTTTCAGCGTGAATATTTCCCAAACGAGCTCCAATAACTCAATATGAGCGGAAAACTGAATTTTAGAACAACTTGAAACATGCTGGAGGTTGTTTCGTTAGAGGGAATGCTCGTAACGAGTTAACGAATTTACCGAAATTAGTTTTCAGACATGTCGCGAAGTTTTCCGGCAAACAGGTACGAAACAAAGTTACGCGTTTTTCTGGGAAGTTGGGAGTTTTCCCCGGAGACGGGGTGGAGTGCTCATGTACAGATGGTTCCAACAGTTATGTTCCGAAGTGAGGAATGAATCGTTTTAACCGGGTGGCCCAGATTCTACTTGGGAAGCATGGCAAAGCTCGAATATCAGGGCGTCCCACTTCATGAACAGACATCTGAATGTTTCTGATGACTTAAATGCCCCAACAAACATTTTAAGGGAAATTTACGTCATTTCGACCTTCAAATAGGTCAGCGCCCAAATTGGCGAAGGTAATTCTTACGTTATAATTACCTTAAATTTGCCAATTTGGGGAAGAAAATGGAAGTAATTCAGAAGTCGAAAATTGGGCAATGAAGACATTTTGCCTAAAAAGTCGAAGGTATAAATAGGTAAAATTGCCTTCAGAATGGTCGACTGATGGTAAACATTTAGTCATTTCTACCTATTTTAGGTTATAAACACTATATTTAAACAAACAGTAGGAGGTTAGAAGAAGATAATAAATGTTTACTGCATATTGTGTGTCTTAACCTACATGTTTATTCCTAAAAGCCTTGATGATGAACATGACGTATGAAAAAAAAAACTGTCAAGAAACGTTCAGCAGAGGATGATGTATGGAAGTGATGGTTTCGCATTCACATCTAGTTCGGATTTTATTTGTGATACAAACTTTTCTGTGATAATGTTGAATTTCACTTATGTAAAACAAGTGGGCTACTTCAAAATATCAAATTTGTATGGAAAAAATTCATAAAATTAAGTGCACTTCCTCAACTTTTTTCATCAAATACTGCAGAAACTGATTTCGTACATATCATATACACCAATTTCTTGATTATCTATCATTAAAAAATAGTCGATTCAAGAAAATTATGGATCATTTTTGCAATGGCGTATATCCCATATGGGACCGTTGAGTCGCATTTTCCTAAAATTTTAACTTTGAGAACACATAGACATTATGCAAAGTCGAAACTACCCTTTATTCCTGACTTTGAAGTCCATTTTCCTTATCTTGGGATTTCAGACCATTTCACATTGTGGTCACGTGATGAAAAACAAATTTGTTATGGGATGTTTTTTCAAGCGATATATGTATACGTTCCGTTCTATGGTTGGAATGGTATCGTGGATAATAAATTTATATTGTTGTTATTCGTCATTCTGAGCAGAAACACTGGAATGATCATTTTAATTCCTGACACGGAGAAAACATAAACATTATTTCCTACTTTTCGTTGATGGTAAAACCAAGTATCTCTGCCTAGCCTATACCTAGTTACTCAAAGAAAATGATATATACTATCCCGTTAAAAGTATTCATTCTGAAATTGAAATATTTATTCTGGAATTGAACATCAAATATCAGTGGTATTGAAAATAGTACGCTATGATTGTATTCAAAGCACATTTTGCCATACTAATATCCATGACAATGTTATCTCAGTGTGATGAAGGAATCTCTATCCGAAGAGAAAAAGCCAATCATAACATCTTAAATATCAAATGGTGTGTAGTGATTGGATCAAAAATTTTAGTTTGACATGGCCGCGTTCCGCAAAGTCTGAAAGTACTCTTAGAATGCCAACTTTGCAGAATGCCGTGCTCGGAAATATCCAATTCAATTTGTTTGCCAATTGTGCTACTTCTCAAAAAAGGTTTAACTGTAATTCGACGTTTCCGGACGCCGCAATGATTAGTGTTGAAATTTTCGAAATCATCGTTACAATACATCAATATATTATTGTTTTGCTAATTGCTTTCATTTTCTTGCACTTTATTCAATACATTTTTTTACCCATTTGCCTCAGCTGGGGGAACTTCATTGGATTTCATTTTATCGTATCATTGAAAACGTAACGGCAATAGTTTACCGCTGGCGACAGACGAAGCTTGTTGAACGCAGCTTATCTATGCAAAAAGATCCGGGTAATGAAGATTATAGGAGATAATTCAAAACTTATAAAAATAAATTGGAAGAATTAATTGAGAAAAATAAAGCTGATTTTTACAAGAAAAAACTCTTCGAGAACAGAGATTGTCCTAACCGGTTATGGAAATGCATGGAAAGCTTAACAAATCGAAATACATCGAAAGAACAACAAATCAAACAAATTAAATCAAATTCAGGACAAATTATTGAAGAGCCTTCAGAGATGGCTGAAGCATTCTTAGAGCACTATACTTCTATAGGAAAGAAACTTGCCGAAGATTGTAAGCATGACCCTACCTTCAGTTCCCCACAGACTTATATGGAAAACTCGTTATACATATCTGAAACGGATGAAGTTGAGGTTGGAGAGATCATTAAAACACTAAAATCAAAAAAATCCACTGGTCCGGATGGATTGAGATCGGAAACTTTGAAAGCTATTGGCAGTTATATATCGCAACCACTAGCTTTTTTAATAAATATAGCTATAAGAACTGGTAAATTTCCAACAGCTTTTGAAAGTGCTGTAATAAAACCTATTTATAAAAGCGGAAGTAAAGATAAAGTTATTAATTACAGGCCTATATCACTTATAAGTAACATAGCATAAATATTCGAAAAGATTATTAAAAAGAGAATAACCAGCTTTCTTGACAAAAATAAAATAATTTCGGAAAAACAATATAGCTTTAGGCAAGGTAAGTCAACAGAGAATGCAATTACATGCGTAACAATACAAATATATGATGAGTAGACCTTCTTTATGCATATTTGTTGACTTAGCGAAAGCCTTTGATACGGTGTGCCACAAAAAATTATCAATAGGACTGGAAAAAATTGGGTTTCGTGGAATTGCGTACGATCTAATGAGGAGCTACCTTCGGAATAGGCTATATAGAGTTAAAGTGGGAGAACAAATCAGCTCTGCTAAAACTATGGCATATGGAGTACCCCAAGGCACTGTATTAGGTCCGCTACTTTTTAATTTATATATTAATGATCTCTTCAAACTCGATGTATCTGGTCAGCTTTGCCGACGATACGGTGGTTATGTATCAAGCTGAGACGTGGCTTGAACTGAGAGAGAATGTTCAAAAAGACTTTCCGACCATTCTCAAATGGTTCAATAGTAAAACTCTCACAGTTAATGCAGATAAGACATTTTTTATGCCGTTTTCTCATCTCTCCAGTAATTTACCCACTCACAACACTTTACAAATGTCTGTTCTGAATACGATAACGATAATAAATTCTGCAAACAAGATCAAATACCTAGGAATTATAATGGACAATAACCTAAAATGGAACCATCATATCGAGTATATAGTCAAAAAAGTAAGAAGCTTAATATTTCTGTTCAAGTTTTTGAGGAGGATTTTCAACCAGACTCATCTCGAAATCCTTTATAATTCTCTAGTGAAACCTCATATCAATTATGGTATTTTAGCATGGGGAGGGGTGACCAACAATCACTTGAAAAAACTAGAGATAACACAAAAGTGGATTCTGAAGATTATGTTCTTCAAAAATTTCACATACTCAACTGAGGAACTATATAAGGAAACTAGAGCGTTTGATGCAAGACAATTATTTTATCAGCGCATAATACTAAAACATTATAGGTTTAGAAATACATTCAGGCAAATAGAACATGGTTATAATGCAAGACACAAAGCCAAAACAACGGCTATACCAAAAGTTGAAAAAACCCTAACCCAAAGATGCTATAATTACCTACGGTCTATTCAAAAAAAAATTATTTACTGTTTCGCTTCAGTCTGTCCCTAGAAAAGAAATTCACAGCTTAATCGATAGAAAAAATACCTATAACTTATGAATTCACCAATGAAAAAAATGAATATAATAACATTTGGTCCTTCTGATAGTTGATATTGATGTGATATATGCTGCCTCGGTCCGCTTATACCTACCTATATGTTATGTTCAAATTCTTTTAAAAACTGTTTTATATATGTATAACGTATGTGTGAATGAATGTAAGTATATATTTGTATAGGTGTATATACTCATGGATGTGTAATATATGTGTATGTTAAGATATCTATATACCCACGCACAGGGATTCATCCCTTTGTGGGTTACCTGTATTTACCTGCTGTACTGATATTGTCTCTAATTTATATCATTTTATTATTCATATCTATTTTATATCATTTTATTGGTAAATTATTATTATTATTATTATTATTCTGTCAATCCATCCATTACTGGCATAACCTAACATAAGCCTGCTTTGTATTGCCTCCGTCGATGGTTAACACTTATTTGCTTTCATATTTTATTTATAAAAATGGATGATGAATGTTTTGAAATAGTTGAAGTCATTAAAAGACGTGGAGCACATAGTAGAATATTCTTATGTAACACATAAGTAACATGATGGCACCGATCTTTGGACTTTGGGAAGTGTAGGTTCGGATTATATTCCCATTCTGGCAGCTAATCGATAGTAGATGGTAATATACTCGTATAGTTTATTAATTCTATTCCAATTTCTACTTGGCATTTTAGAGATTTCTAAAATTCGGCCACAAAATAAATAAACTGAGGAGAGTAAATTGTATCATGTCATGGTCTTCCGAATCGATTCATATCTGATAATAGACCAAGTTACTTTGAGGAACTAATTTTTGGTAACTTTGTCTTCGTTGTAGACATTTAGTCTTATTAAACAAATATTGTAGTAATCTCGCCCTCATTGTGGAACAGTAGGTATAAACTAGGACAAAAAACGCCCAAGCAACCTAATTGTTTCCAAAATAGGTAATGTAGAGTGTATAGTAGACCTGCTTACCGACTTGTTTATTCCCTGACTATGAGAACATACAGGAGGTAATGATTAGGTCAATATTTAACTAGAAAGTATTGCCTGAAAGTTCAAGTATTTTGAACACATTTTGCAGGTCACCTTCAGGTGAAATTTATCCTAATAAATAACTCTATTGACCCATGAGGCTGTGAAGGTATATTTGAAGTTCATAACAAGTATTGTATACTATGCACTACGCCTATTGAGTTTATGGTTTTTGAAGGAGATCCGGTGGTCTCAGTTACGATTTGTATAAATCGAATTATAACTTTGGAGTTAGTTAGTGGTTGAAGTTAGAATATTTGGTCAGAAATAGGTGAATTCGGACTTCTTCTAGCCATGTTACCCCTCTGCTTGGTATAATTTTCCTATAATGTTAGTTGGGGAGGCACTGCTGGAAAATCTACTTTGGAGTACCTCAAGGATTGGTCCTGGGCCAACTTTTTTAGGCCAAAGTTTTTATTTAGTTTCACCTGTCCCGGTGTCTGTCTGTAATCCAATCTTGCAAGCTAAATTTGGCCCACTTCTAGTTGCTCGATTAACGTGAAATTTGGCAGGTGTTCATAGTTCCGGTGACAATGCATTATATAATATTTGTTAGGAAAAAAATGGCATCTCAAAGATGGCGGACGAGATTTGTATTTACGGTTCGGTTCGACTCATAGAATTCATAAAATCAAAATGGCGGCTCCAATATGGCTGACAATCTCCGTGATTATGGTCCGATTCCATTCAAAATTGGTATGTGGGGGTTTTTGGGGTCGGAGATTATGATTTCTTTCAGCTCAAAACTTGCAGGGGAGACCTTGTAATAACAATGCTCTATTAGAAATGAACAAATTAAGGCGAGCTAATTGAAAAGCGAATAATAATAATAATAATAACGTTTTTTGTGCATAAAAAAGTTAAATCGTACACACAAAGGGAAAAAGGGTTAGCCATAAGCTATCTTCCATCCTTCCTAAAATGCATTTTAGTAATATAATTAAATTAAATGAAAAAAACACGATTAAAATGAAGTTATCTTTCAGTCGCAGATGATTCAACATCTGATTTTATGAACATCCTGTTTATATTTTCAACAAATTAAATTAAATGCATTATATAAAAAAAACTCAATATGTTCTCAAGGAATAATAAGACAACTAACTACAGGACAATAAATTAATAACATTATCCACACACGAGTTGTTTGGAAATATACGAATTGTGAATGGATGATCATCTTCATTAAGAAATAATCAGTTGTGATTTCAATGATATTTTAAATTGAGTAATCGAAAGATCCAGTAACGGTAGTAAATGATTCAAATTTGAAGGGGCCAAAAATGAAAAGCATCCTTCAAATTTCGAAGTATTATGAAAGGGAATATTGAAAGAATCAATCCTGATATTTACTAAATGAGGATCGGATCTTCTAGTTATCAAACTATATAGGTACTTAGGAGTTTGAGTTTGAAGCAACCTGTACACGAATATACTAGTGAGATATTGAACTCTGGCTTTGACATTCAATTCTTCCATACTCAATAGGTAAGGAGTTATGTGCTTTTGGTATACAATAAACAAATGCATGCAAGCGTTCTGAATACGTTGCAATTTATTCTTGTTATACTGTGGTGAGAAATTATAGTAGTACACTGAACAGCAGTAATCGATATGAGGATGAATCAGAGTTTTAACTAATCTCAGTTTCATTTTTATAGAAAGCTGATACTTGAATTTATATGAACTCTTCAGTTTGAAAGAAGATGTTCTGAATATATTTTCCACATGTTTATCGAATGAAAGAGAGGAAACAATAATAACGCCCAAATTTCTTGTAGAACCGGCCCATTCGATGTCAGCATTATTCAGTGAGAGCCTATGATGATTTAGTATTTCTGTTTTCTGTCTTAGTGGTCCAAAGCATAGTGCAACTGTTTTTAGAGTGAGTTTTAGAGGAAATTAACGTATTATGTAAGTTTTGGTTAATATGTGTAATACAATTTTCTGTTTCATCGGCCTTGCCAGATAAATAAATTTGAAAGTCATCTGCATAGAGACGGGCTTGGAAAAATGACAATGAGGACGGACAATCGAATATAAAAATCTGAAACATCAAGGGCCCCAGAATACTTCCTCGTGGAACTCCTAATTTAGTTTCTTTCAATGAGGAGCACGGAGATTTTGATCGAGTTTGAATCTTTGAGCCCGTCCTGTGATATAACTAATAATGTAGTTTGTTGACGTTCTGTTTGAAAAGTAGATTCATTCTGACAAATCTCCTGAAAAAATTGCCCCGAAAGTAACGAAAACATTACGTGTACTCATATCCGTACAGTTTGCATGGAAAATCAATGATTATTTGAATGAAATTTCATTAGATTTCTTCGTCACATTCGGCTTAGGATTCATGGCCTGTAATATTCGACGATCTATCCCAGGGCTCAACTAGGGCCCAACCTCTTCTTTGTTGCGAGCTTTGAGAAGATAGCGTACGCTCTCTGAAAAAGGATAACGTCCGTGTTGATGACGAAATGATGTAATTCCTCCCTTGTTCGAGGAAATGAAAAAGTCGTTTCTCCGAGACTTTTCCAGTCTCAGCTATCCGAAATATATTATTTATAGTTCGCAGAGGACGAGACCGGGAACAACTGCGATAGGCATGGACGTAGATGTGAAATATTTCCAAGGGACCAAAAGATAATGACAAAATAACGTGTGATGGTGAATACATACCAATTTTTATTGAAATCGGGCTATAACCACAAAGCTCGTCGCCATATTGTAGCCGCCATCTTGAATTTATGAATTTTGACAGAAAATCTGTCCCCGAAAATTCCCACATACGAGTTTTGTATAGAATCGAACCCTAATCACAAAACTCATCCACCATATTGGATGATGAAACCTACGTCGCACATCCAAAGCAATTATTTTCTACTTTTTAGCGCATTTCAATGAAAGTTTGTCTATAAAAAGGTTTTTTCATTAATTATTTTATTACCTATGCAGATGTGTTTTGCTATTGCTAGGAAACAATGCTTTCGTATATTATATTGCCAACAATTTCAGCCAGATAAATATTAGGTATTGTTATATTATATTTGACAATTCAACTCTTGTATAAAAAATCGCATATGCCACAGTGCAATTGTCAGTTTGACAGCGGCAAAAGTTAGCTGCAACTTTTCCAGCGACGAATGCACTAGTGGTTTTTTCACTTATTTATTTGTTTATCAATTATCGCGATGTTGGTTGCCAAAATGAATAAAGTTTGCATTGATATGTTTCTAAATTTCTTATTCATTGAATTGTCCTGCCGAATTACACTCGACGTTTGTATTGATATCGGGTAAATTTGTGTTGTTCAAATTCTAAACTGTTTCCTTTAGCAATTTGACTAGAAAAACTGTCAACCTAAAAACAGTTGGACGGAATGCGCCGCTAGGAAGCAAAGTCCATTAGTTTAAAGAGAGAGAGAACTCGGCCATCCTTTCATTGTGTATCATCGTTGATTCGTGCTTTCAACACATAGAACTATAACCCAGCTGTGTTTCAAACTTATCGCAGAAGAACGCCACTTCTTTCTCTTGTTGCTTGACTTTCGTTGTTATCAGTTGTAGTTGTGTATTCTCTTATTCAATATTTTTTTCACGAAATATGTTTTGCGCTACCAACTGTTCACATGTGAACAGTTGTACAGCAGAAAAATGACAACCTCAGACCAATAAAAGATATAAAGATGCCTGCACATATTGTTGGAACGAGGAGCTTCGAAACGACATTTATTCAACTTGTTGAAATAATTCTTATTAACAGTTATTGTGTTTTACGTTATTCAAAACATTCACTGAATTATTAGCGTCGAAAATGAAAACTTATCCCATTCAAGAGCGGATAGATATGATTTAGGCGATTGCTATGTGTTTAGAGAAATGCCTTTTGGCGTCGAGGGTGTATGCCCAAAAATATCCAGACCGGAATCATCCAAACAAGTTGGTTTTCAAACGATTGCTACATCAATTTCGTAGGACTGGAAGTGTAGAAAAGGCAAATAGACCAAAACCTATCATTGGAAATGGGAAAAATAAATTTCTCATCATGGGATCAACGAGTCAACGTAAGATCGAGGAAGATACAGGGATAAGCAGACGGAGCATTTCTAGGGTAATTAAAAAATACAAATTTCACCCGTACCGTATTCAGATGCACCAAGAATTATATGAAATAGACGAATCGAGTTTTGTCTATGGGTTGCTGAGAGAAGATAATTTTCAAGAAAGATTTGGATTCAACGTCTGCGTAGGAATCATAGGAACGAGAATTATTTGACCAATTTTTTTCTACGGGCCTTTGACGGGCCAAAGATATCTACATTTCATAGAGAATGCTATTCAAAATAATATCAATGATTTACCTGAGAACATGAGGGAAAATATGTTTTTTCAGCAGGATGGTGCAGGACCACATAATGCTGATATTGTTCAGCTATATCTCAGTTATATCTATGGGCAGAGATGGATTGGAACAAATGGTCCAATTAGATGGCCAGCCAGATCGCCCGATTTGACTCCTATTGATTTTTAATTATCGGGTCACATAGAATCCAAAGTATACTCGAGGAGACCAACTTCTTTGGAGGACTTGAGAGATAGAGTTGAGCGCGCATTTCAGGAAATTTCTGCTCACGAACTGATAAATGTGATGAGGTGTACAATAAATAGAACTAGTTCCTGTGTTAGGGAAAACGGGCAACACTTCGAACATATCATTGGTCATTAATAAAGAGAATGACTTTTCGATGGTTGTGAAACTCTTCTATTGAAAATAGGATAATGGTATTGTGAGTAATAATTTGTACGTTGAATGTTTCACTGTTTCAGTCGTTATATTTATTCAAAGAATTTGATTATATTAAAGTCATCTTTTCTGTTATGGTTTTATGATCATCACATATTGTCAAGTCGAATATTTTTGGTAATTCATTGTTACCATCCTGAAGTAAAGTTTGAAATAATGAATAGATGTCATGTTACCTACCAATTTTTTCAGATTGATTCAATTTTTAACCGACGAAACCAAAAAGGAGGAGGTTCTCTTGTCGACGCGTATATTTTTTTTTATGTATGATCACGCATAAATTTTCAGTGATACGTCCGATTCCGATAATTTTTTCTGCGGATAGGGTGTCCTTCGAAGGTGGTCCCATTTGAATTTAAAAGATGAAATCCAGCCCTAAGGGTCGCAAAATGGAGGATATTGATCACTCATCCTCTGAATTCTGGTCCGTTAACCGATTCTATCGGCATAACTTTGTACTGGGATCTTCGATTTGGATTATTCTTCTTTTATCAGATAGAGTATACCTCATTGTTGATCATATTTGGATTTCGAATGGAATTATCCACCCTTACGGGTAGAAAAATAGGGGATAATTGATTTTTCACTTGTGAACATTGGCACACATATGTAGTTGACAATGACAGATCGCTAGTGTCATTATCACAATCATTATATTCTATGAGAGGATGAAATGATATACAAAGTAATGGAATAAACTAACCAGAACAACAAAAATAATTTATATAACAACAAATAGTAAAAGTAGATAATCATATTATTTAACTGGTAATAGTTGAAGTAAGGTGGGTAAGTAAGTATTTTGGAAGTGATCAAAAAACAAATAGGTAGTAATTAGTAGATTTCAGCCACAAATAAATTAAAAATCGAAACTTCCTAACAGAAAATAAAACCGACGAAATACGGAACTGAATAGTAAAAAATAAAATAAACCTTCTGAGTCTCAATAACTAAGCTCCTAACTAATGTAAGTAACTAATTTTGGGTCGGCGCTAAACGAACAATCAACGAAGATCATTAAATACTTGGAGAAAATTATCAGAATGTCACCGCGCAACTCGATGCCATCATTTTACGCCTTTCCTAATTCATTTGCTTGTTTGTTTGGGTCCGACTCAAAATTAGTTACTTACATTAGTTCATGAGCTTAGTTATTGATACTAAGAAGGTTTATTTTATTTTTTACTTTTCAGTTCCGTATTTCGTCAGTTTAATTTTTTGTTAAAAAGTTTTTATTTTTAATTTTTTTGTGGCTGAAATCTACTTATTACTACCTACTTGTTTTTTTATTACTTCCAAAATACTTACTTACCCACCTTACTTCAACTATTACCAGTTAAATTAAATGATTATCTACTTTTACTAATTGTTGTTATATAAATTATTTTTGTTGTTCTGGTTAGTTTATTTTAGTTGATCATATTTGAATTCGAATGGAATTATCCACCCTTACTGGTAGAAAAATAGGGAATAATTGATTTTTCACTTGTGTGGCACACATATGTAGTTGACAATAACAGATCGCTAATGTCGTCATTTTTGTTCTCCTATATCCGTCACAATCATTATATTCTATGAGAGGATGGAATGATATACGAAGTGATGAAATAAACCAACCAGAACAACAAAAATAATTTATATTACAACAAATAGTAAAAGTAGATAATCATATTATTTAACTGGTAATAGTTGAAGTAAGGTGGGTAAGTAAGGATTTTGGAAGTAATAAAAAAACAAGTGAGTAGTAATCAGTAGATTTCAGCCACAAAAAATGGAAAAAAAAACTTTTTAACAAAAAATTAAACTGACGAAATACGGAACTGAAAAGTAAAAAATAAAATAAACCTTCCTAGTCTCAATAACTAAGCTTCTAAACTAATGTAAGTAACTAATTTTGAGTCGGCGCTAAACAAACAATCAACGCCCAACTCGATGCTATCATTTTACGCCTTACCTAATTCATTTGCTTGTTTGTTTGGGGCCGACTCAAAATTAGTTACTCACATTAGTTCAGGAGCTTAGTTATTGAGACTACGAAGGTTCATTTTATTTTTTACTTTTCAGTTCCGTATTTCGTCGGTTTAATTTTTTTTTAAACAGTTTTTATATTAGATGGCTCTTTACGTTTTGAACATAGAAAAAGTGGTACATAATGTATACTATTGAATTGGTAATTACATTCTTTATCAAATGTCAAGATGGCCCCCGGTAGGTACCATTTGAAAAAAACGATATTTTCATTAAAAATGCGTTCAGAAAATTTCAATTCCTGCTCTAGGATTTGTTATTGATCTTATCGATGAAATGACTATTACTATGAGTCACTGATGTAAATTAGTATAGATTTTAACCTGATCAAGGCCTCCTGGGCTAAAAAAAAATGGGAGTCGGCCATGTTATTTCCATATGTCTGTCAATCCGAAATTGTGTCTGATATCTGTGTACGAAATTTCATTCACATCGGTTGATAACTGAAGGAGATATAGGCATGGTCCCAGTCCCATTATCACACGGTATATCAGGACCTTCTTCCTTCATGTATGCATTCATATGTTGCAAGAAATGTTCTACCGTTTGCATTCCTTTCTTCATTCAAGATATTCTTTCAACTTTTTTGTGAAATTCAGTGTGATCTGATGTATTTGTTGCAGATAGAATAATATTCATTCGATGCTGAGAAAAACAACAACAATGATGACTTTCCAAGAATCGCATGTTGAAACAGTTCAGCAAAGTTGAACGGCATATTTCACGGAGCCAACCACTGAATCCCCACTTCTGCACATCACCGAACTTTTCCCCACAACCCTTTCCCCTGTGCCTCCCATGCGAGTCCTGCACTTTCAGATTGTTGTCACGCATCCCTGATTGTCCCCAGGGCCTCCCTAAACAAATCCTTCACAGATTTCGGACGACAACGTTTTTATTATCAGCCTGGGACACGGACTATAGAGCCGGGGCCTCCATTAACACGGCATGGGGTTTTTTCCGTTTAAATTCTACGACATATCAAACGTGGATGCTGGAAACAGAGCCGGAATCAGAAGATGGTATATATTTTTTCTGAGGAAACCGCACACGTTGAGATACACAGCGTTACATCTGAAGTGTTCTACAAGGGTCATTCCTTCTTATAATCCAGATCGATTCTTCTGCCATATCGGAGAAGAATGATCCACAGGCTCTGAATGATACTATGATTGCGGAGCAGTGGAAAGATTTTGTGTAGCTGATCCAGATATTCTTCATGCTGACAATGAAAACTGAGAAGAAAAAGCATTATCCAGTATGTTATACCATATTGTCACAAAACAATCACAAGTCATTTTTATTTTTACAAGATTACCAAAACAGTTTAATTCAAAATTAATAAATCAGGCCATTCAATAATCAACAACAAAATACCAGGCCGACAATCAAAAACATTCGTGTCCCATTTTAAGCGACCTAGAAATTCCAAATTAAGGGAAACAACAAAGCAGAATTACTGAATTGCTTACCTCGATCCAGTTGATGCATAAAAACAATTAGGTTTCGAGGTAAGGAAAAAAACAAAGATGATGGAGTAGTTGTCAGGTCCTGGTGTGGGACACAAGTGTTTAGCTGGCGAAGTGCCCCTCCTCTACAAGATCAAAGCTGGAGGTGGAAGATGTTTCCCATTGTTTAAGGCCCTACGATTATTGTACAAACTTGTGATATTGTGCCTTCTTGGGTTTATTTTTATATATTTAGCTGCCCTTATTCTAAATTCCTCTTGACTATGTTAGGTTTGTGTTTTTGGTAAATAAAGGGTTCTCTTTTGGTTAATCAACTATTACTATCTGTACTACCCCCCGTTCACAACGAATAGGCTTTTTCATTCAGATGACAAATGACTAACTTTGTTTACCTGTCAGACCCAACGGCATTGACGTAGATTTTTTTTTAAGGAAATAAAAATTTTCCGAGTTTTCCTATGGATAGTTGACTTGAATTTACATAGAGAAGAAAGCTCACCATTAGAAAATATTCGTGTACATTATTTTATCTACGAATGAAAGGTTTTTGGCGCTATAAAATAGGCAATAAGTACTTAACTTACAAAGAAAGTTACGAACGCCAATATATGCAGGTGCATTTGTCATGAAGTTGACTGTTGACATAATGTGAAAATACCGCTAATTTTGAACTAAGTCAATCTCAATTTGTTATTTCAAAACTAACCAATGACTATTCACTTTCCCAATGGCCAATCAGACTTTGGGTCTCAAAACGAGCGCATGCGCCTCAAAAAATCATCTAAATGAAAAGGCCTATTAACGGGATCCTCAATCCCGGAGTTGCGACAATATACCGGGTGATTCTCCAAGGTGGCCCACCCCTATAATTTTTTTATTATTGAAAATAGGAAAACTAAATTTGAGGGTTGTGTATTATAGTTCAATTGACAGTTTTTGACATATTTACTTGCTTTGCCGTACTCTCGGTTTGACCGGAGAGGACCCCAACTTTCGATTTTTAAATGGGACATCCTATATATTTTTACTTATTTCGATCAATAATGACATTCTAAATCCATCAACACCTCATTTGTCGGTATTTGACAAATAAAGTAATTTTTATTCCAGTTTTTATTTTTCGATCTAGAATGCCACGGATCGAGTAAATCGCGTCATTCTTGTTCAAGTAACATGGAAAAAATACGACTTTGAGGCTTATGGCTTTACAGTCGTTTCAAGAATCATTTGAGAGTCGCAAATCAGCCCATTAAGGTTCTAAATTTTCAAAATGTCCTCCTTCTTGATCACGGCAAAGTTCAACTTTTTCCATTGTTGCGCGTACCACATTGATAAGCTGTTCCGTAGTGATGTTCTGGAATGCCACCCTTACTTTATACTCCAGTTCTTCACGAGTAGCTGATGCTGTGTTATACACCTGATTTTTGATTGTTCCCCTGAGAAAACAATCTAGCGGAGTAAGATCTGGTGACCTAGAATAAGAAGAAGAAATAATACATTATGAAAAAATAAGACAACTCAAGAATGTACCTCGCAGACCACTGAATAGGTCCATAAGTGCCAATCCACTTTTCTGGGAAGGTGTCATTCAGATGTCCTCTTACGACTTGAGACTTGTGAGGTGGCTCTCCGTCTTGTTGAAAATAGATATCAACTTGAATAGCCAGTGGCAAATCTTCAATGAAATCATTAATTTGAATTCGAAGCAACTGTAGATATCTTTCCGCAGTAAGTTGTCCGTCGAAAATTATTGGCCCCAAAAGATTTCCTCCGATAATACCCATCCAGCAATTCAAACCAAATCGCTCTTGGAGATTTCCTTCTTGCGTCAAATGTAAATTTGTTTGATTCCAGTACCTTCTATTATTCCGATTGAACAGAAGTTCGTGAATCGAGTTTCATCGGCTTAATTAACTTCAAATGGAAAACGTACATCTTCTCTGTAACTAGTCAAAAATCAGTTGCAATAAGTTTATCTTCGGTTGTGGTCGTTATCGTAAAGATGTTGGTGTAGTTGGTACTTGAATGATCGATAATTAAATTTGTGAAGAATTCTCCAAACGGACGAATAATTTATATCACACTCAGAAACAATTTGGCGAATTGACGCCGTACAATTCACTTCAACATAGGCCAACACGTCTACTTCTTTTTCTTCACTGACGATGAAGTTATTTGCATTTTCTTCTGGTTCATTCAGCATTTTCCTATCCAGTTTTGGAAAATAATGCCGAGTGGGATGGCGACAATTAGGGAATCTCTGAGCATAAATTCGAGCTGCATCAGTTGCATTCTTTTTTGTTTCTCCGTGAATTAGCAACATTTCAATTTTCTCGTTTCTAGTATAACTTTCCATATCAAATCATAAACTACGCAACAAATCCATTTTTAAACGTGACAGCATATTCATTAGCCTATTTGTTTAGGTATTCCTAGCAACAGTTTCAGTTGTTTGTCACGGATAACTAGATTAACAAAACTTAGTGCATAAGTTTACCGAATACGTATTATTTGTTATTTGGTATGATCGCTCCTTGCAATTATTCAGGAAAATAGTGAAAATAAAGTGAAAGTGTGTCGTATCAAATTATTTGTAAGAAAATGATCTTTCACAAAAAGCCAGCGAGCCACTCCCTTTCCATTTGGAAAAATAAAGTTAACTGGAAAAATTCATATTTGCTACTTTTTGATAATTCTTGAAACGACTTTGAAGTCATAAGCGTCAAAGTCGTATTTTTCCCATGTTACTTGATCAATAATGAAGCGATTCACACGATCCATGCCATTCTAGATCGAAAAATAAAAATTGGAATAAAAATGAGTTTATTTGTCAAATATTGACAAGTGAGGTGTTGTTGGATTAAGAATGTCATTCTCTATCGAAATAAGTGAAAATATATAGGATGACCCATTTAAAAATCGAAAGTTGGAGTCATTTCCGGTCAAACCGGAAGAACGGCGAAGCAAGTGAATATGTCAAAAAATGTTAATTGAACTATAATACACGACCCCCAAATTTCGTTTTTCTATCTTCAATGATAAAAAAGTTAATATATTGGGTGAGCCACCTTAGAGAATCACCCGGTAAGCTGTAGTAATATACAAAAGCTTCTGCCAGGTATTGTCAAACAACAACAGAATGCTTTCAAACAATACATTGTTTTTGTTTACGGAGGATCTTTCTACTGAACGGAGAAAATAGGAAGATTCCTAAATTTATAACAATATGATCCACGGATACTGTCAGTTCATGTTTTCGTTGTTTCTCAGGTGTAATAAGTGGTGTAAGTAACTTCTGGATGAAAAAAATTCAATAAGGATAAACCTTTTGGAATCAGGTCGCCAAATATCTGGAGATACTACTGTAGAAGAGCCATGAATTATTGGAATATGAGGGAAGTAAGATATATTTTTACAATGATTGGACGTTTTTCATAATTATGAAATCATTTACACTATAACTTGTGAGATCCTTTCATGTGTTTGTGCCATTAATGTACATAGTGAATTGAATTGGGCCCAGAACAGTTTTTTGTGGAACACCATAGTTGATTTTTTCGGAATTCTTGAATAATCGTCGATCAGGTCTGGCTGGTATCTATCAGCAGAATAGATTGGTTGCGTTTTATCTGGTTCCATAGCTTTAAAAAACCTCAAGTGGTATTGTGTGTGACCCGCATCAAGTGCTTCATATATATCCACGAATATACACAGAGGAGGTGTACTCTGATCCATTTTTCCATATATTACTCGCTGAAGTTGAACCATTGTCCTGGGAGCATTTTTATATTTTTTGAATCGGGCCAAATTGATTTATTTGCCCTTCTACACTTATATAGTGTTTGTTGCTATACATTTTTCCATTTTCTGATTGTGGGATGTAGAAAACCCGAAAAATCGTAGCCATCCCCTGTAAAGTAATTCTCAGTGTATATGAATGGTAATATTTTCTAGATATCTGAAAATATTACCAAAACAGTCTTCTCTATTTCAATAGAAATTGTTCTGTAATATTGAATATTAATTTTGAATTTCTGACAAGTACATCAAGTAAAATGTATGAGTTTCGATATTGATTAAGGTTGAAAAAAGTAGTACATCCTGCTAGTAATTGAATATCTGGACGATAACGGATTGTGAAAAGTTCATTACCTACACTTAGTTATATTTGAATTTTTACGTTGTATGTACCAAGGGTATTAACTAAATGTTTATGCCCTGAGAACGACGATCTTAAATCCACACCATAAATATTTAGAAACAATCGTTTGTTTTTAATTTCAACATTTTCATTTCATCATATTGTTGCTAGGGAATTGCTTCATTTACTTGTTGGAGAAATAAATTTCGCTAGCTGTCAAACTTGTCAGGTCAAGTCAAAATGCAGGAAAGTTTGAAAATTCCTGACGAAATTGCAGAAAAAGCAACACAAAACTTGCTACCGACTAAATCGAGAGACGACTATGACGGATAATATGACAAATTACTGAACTGGGTGGCACAAAACTATGTGGAACATATTAATGAAACTGTGCTGCTTGGATATTTCGGTGATTTTACTGAAACATATTCTCCGAATTCCTTATGGTCCAAATATTCAATGGCAATGATTACTTCAATGGTATATAATAATATTAACATGTGTTGAGCGAATATCATAGGTTGAGCGAATATTTGAAGCAAGGGTTAAAAAGATTCCAGCCAAAAAAGTCTAAAGTTCTGTCTAGAGAAGATGTCTCAAAATTTATTCATGAGGCACCAAATAAGACGTGTTTAATGAACAATTGCATTATTATTTGATGTATTTGGTGGATGTCGACGACAAGAACTTGGTGAATTTGCTATTCATTCACAAATAAGATAGAAAATCAGTACCAGAGACAAAAACGTACCACAAACAAAAACAGATAAAAAGCGCGTTTTTGCCATTGTTGACGAAAACGAAATGACAGTTTGAAGCTGATAAGAGACTACATGTCTCTATGGCTACGTGGTGGTTTGGAGGAAAGACTTATTCCGACATATAGACAAGATCGCAGTTGGAAAAACACATTTGGTAAAATCCCGTTCATCATTTCGAATTATCTGTGTCTGAGTGGTCCTGAGAAGTATACAGATCTGTGTCAAACAGCGGTAACTCTTCTGTCAGAGCCTGAAGCCAGTATGACCACGTCGGTTGCTGAAGGATATTTAGAGGAAAATATATCTAAATACTTCAGGTTTCAAGGATGCTGGCAGGCATACCATCTCGATCTGGCTTTTCCTCACATGAATTTCATAACTAGACAATGAAGTATGAATCAACGTTTGTCAATAGAGATTCTCTGCTCCATTGATTATGTGACAAAAATACTACCAGGAAACCGACTGTGCCATCATACGAAAGTCGGTTCTTTGAATTCTTTTATCGTTTTTGACTTGTAACTTGAAAACCAATGAAGCAATCTCGATTTTCTTGATGGTCGAATTGTAGAGAACTGAAATCCAAAAAAATTTGCCCCAACGCGACTGGATCGTATTTCTAGTAACGGAGAAAAACCGGAAAACGGGAAAAAAGTTAGCTTTTGAAAAAAAAAAATAACTCCGCCACTTTCTAAGTTGTACTGCAGTCTTTTTACGACAGAGTAGTGATTAATATGTAGTTTATGTGTGAAAAACTCAGGCACTGTCGCATTATTGGTTTTGGCATAATTGCAATTAGATTTTTTTTTGCACTTTATTGCAGTAGACCTGGATGCCTGAGTTTTTCACACATAAAGTACATAACGATCACTACTACGTCGTGGAGAGCTTACTTCAAAACTTGAAAAATGGCGGTGTTATGATTTAAAAAAGGACGCAGATTTTTTCCGGTTTTTCCAGTTGTAAAAGTATCGAGATTGCTTCATTAGTTTCCAAGTTACAAGTCAAAGACTATAAAAACATGCTTTCAAATGTTTATAACAAATTAAGCAATGACAGTTGGTATGTAGGAAACATAACGGGATATGACAACGGAACGTCTTCCGTATGATGGCAGAGTTGGTTTCCTGGTGGTATTTTTGTCACGAAAAAATCTCTATTGATTGTCTATTACTGTAGGCAACTTTACCATCACTGGGTCTTTCCAGAATTGCCAGTTCGATATGAATTTGACTTAACAATGTTCAATAGTTATTTACATAATACATATTTTTTCATTTTATCAATAAAGTTTATTAATAATCTAATAAAAAAATGTCTTCAGGGTCTTGGAGTACACTGCTATGTAGTTGGTCACTTGACAATAGAAACCCAATAATGAAGTAGTACGACATTAGATAATAAATAGCCTTCCTACTACAGTTAAAGAAGTAGTTACAATAAAATTATATACAGTAATTCTTTCTGGGCTTTGGGGACTAATAGTTAAACAATATTTACTCATTGCGAACGTTTCGATTTTTTTTTGAGAGTACACATCATAGGCTAAGTTAAGTATTAAATTATAGTTTAAGAAAAACAAAGAACTACTAAAATCAACAGGAACAAAGTCATTGACCAACAAAGGTGTGGGGTGCTCGATATCAGATTTTCTAAACTATAATTTCATTTTAAAATTCGTTAATCCATATTGCTAAAAGCCTTTTTGATAATGTCCATCTACGAGAGAAAAACTATTCGATTGATTCATTTACATGGGAGTAAGTTTTTACTACATTTCGGTTGGAAGTTCTGAAATCAACGCACTCACCTAATATTTGTGATATAAATTAGTAATTTTTTTATCACTACGTTTATATAAGCTCGCTTTCTTGTCTATTTGTTCGGTACAAATCTTGCGATCGATTTTAAATTAACTTCCCCATGAGCTAGATACTTGAATCTTCAGACATAGCTCGGAACTGGATGACAATGCATATTAACTCGCTTTCTTGTTTGTCTGTTTGTAGGTTTATCTGTAGAACGTTTACGGAACAAAGAGTGAGGTAAGGATGACATAACCTCTCCTTAGCACCAACAAAATGATCGATGAGTCAATGTGCACTAAATTCAACTGCCTTCCAAGTAGTCGCTCAATATAACAACGGAATTAGTTGCAAATAAATTAATAAATATTTGACTGACTTTCAGTTCATTTCCTCGAATTTATATTTTTATTGCAAAAAATTAGAAGAAACAAAGTAATTGCCGAAATCATAAACTTCGTCATGTTCCATGTGGCATAGACCGTCCGTCCCTGTGTTGTTGGTCAGTGGGGAGTTGAAGCGCAAGAACCGGGAATAAGTTTACGACGAAACTTTCCTTTTATTAGATTCTGCATGGAGTTTGTGTCGAGTGGCTGTCCTGCAGGCAAGATGGATGTCTTCGATAACATTCGGGGTTATGTCATTGGAATATTCTGGTTGAGATTAGGGGGACGGCTTGTCCGTTTTATCGAAAATTAGTTTTTTGTGTGCACGGATGCGGTTTTGCCGAAAGCTGTTATTTTTTACCCTACTGCCGCAGAAGAAGAGTAATTTGTTTCTAGTGCATGTATGTATACAGGGGTGCGTATTGCGTGTGAGCTCCATAATTTTTTTTTCTATCCGAGCTATCGACTCGTTTTTCTCCACGACAATGAGGGATATCCTAAAAATGATTCCATTTTATACAGGATGTCCCAAAATAAAATACACAACCAAGTTCTTTTTTTTTCAAATGGCAACCCCACATTTTTGTAACATTCTTGGAGTCGCCACTAAATGGTCGATATTATCAAAAATGTATCGAACACCCCGTCGAGTAAATCAATGAGTATAATTTTCAAGTGGGTCACGATGTTGTTATTCTGCAGAACACGAATTAGTGTCAAACATAAACAAGAGTTTTTGAAAGTGATGACTGATGGTTTGATCGGAAAGTCGACTTGACTGTTTGTGGTTCCCAATAGGGCAACAGGGGGAGTTAGAAAGTTAAGAAGCCCTGTTTTCAATTGAACATTATAGTTTTTTTGGAATTATTCTCGACTTATTTTTGTGAGTAACATTTTGGTTCTATTCATTTGAAATTCATAACTACTGAAAGAGATTTATTACTTTATTTCATTCATTCAATCTTTGTATTCATTTTAATAAACTTTTTCTATATTTTTTCCAAAGTGTTTATCAATAAAGGACCAGATTCTACCTAGTGGGTCGTGAAACAACCCCAATTTACGATAATATAACGCAACCGGGTTTCTTGGACTTCTGCAATAGTTTTCGACTTGAGTATACAGGATCAGTCAAAAAGTGGTGACGAAACAAAGGTGTTTTTCTACCAAGGAACACCCTGTATATCATTCCATATTTCAATTCTTCTCAAAATTCTTAATAAAATTGATATAGCACATCACCTCATAAATTCGACCGTTTTCGAGATATCGAATTTTGAGAAATGGCAGAATGCTAATGAACTGATCTGAACAACACCCCATATATCAAATGAACAATACGTCACTTTCAAATTTTTTTGGCAGATCTCAATTGACATCCGTCATTTGGAAAGGCGGAAAAGACTCTGCAAGAGAAAAAACCCAATTATTCAAACTAGTGAAGGAGATTTAGAAGATTTTGAGGACGTCAAACAGAAACTATATAGAGAAGTATCTTTTGAATTTTTACAATTTTTTTTGAAAGCCAAATACAGAATACGGCAAGTTACTGAGTAGTTGTATCATTTTCCTGTAGGAATTATAATTTGGTGAAAGCGGTAACTTATCGGGGTGAACTAATTAGTTTGCCCTTTCTACACTTGTATAGATTTTCCTGATTATATTTTCATTTTCAGACTGTGGAAGGTTACTCAAAAAACCATGTCGAGATATCATCATCTTGACAAAAAAGTTCAAGATGCAAAAATGAAACATGAAAGAATAGGACACACATGTTTTGTTCAAAATGCAAAGTTCATCTTTTGCAGGAAACGCATCTGAAATGATTGCACAAAGAAATAAAAGAGAAAATGTCCAAAATCGGCCCAAAAGCGTATAATTCAAAATACTCATTGAAATATCCCGTTTCCATGAAATTTTAGGAGTTTCTTCATTGGGCATTTTTTCTTTCTTATTATGGTGAAAATTGTTGATCTGCATTAACCGAAAAAATAGATCCTTTCATAACTTTGGAATATTCTTTTCGAACAGGTTTTTTATCAATCTTCAATAATTATGAAGTATTTTCTTAGGGAAAAATATATTTCTAATGACAATTAAACTCATGTATAAAAAATCGCATATGCAATTTGACTCAAAAAACTGTCAACCAAAAAACGCTCCACCTTCGGTGTCGCGTTTCTAATAGTTGACAGTTTTTCTCGTCTGATTGCTGGGCAACATTTTCTCAATAAACAACCCAAATTTACCCGATGAATACAAACCTCTCGTGCAATCATAAGTGAAAAATCTTCTCAATACTTCGTTGAAACGAAATAGTTCCATAACTCTGTAATTATTTTCTCTTGTGTGAATAAATTATTATTGTTATTATTTTATTATTATTAATTATATGAATAATTCGATTTTTAAGTGATTTTTAATAGAATTCCAACCTGTTCCGCAACTTTTCTGTAGGTTTCTTATCGTTGTTCAAAAAATTGCTTTCAAAGTACGTTCGGGATTTCGAGTACGTTCTGGATTTTTGAATAAGGGTCTTTCAAGAACACATATTTTACTAATTCCATGTATTTCTGGGAATTCTAAAACAAGTTCTCTGATGGAAATAATGTCGATGTCCTCAATATATTTTATGTTGGGTTCTTTTTGAGTGGGACGATAATTCAAAGTCTTTTTGTCCAGAGACCCACAGCAGAGTTATTCTGTTGTCCCTGCCCACACTTTGAAGCGCTTTCCCTCAGTTCCAATATATTGTAGATAAGATGTCTAAAAACCCTGGTGAATGAACTGATTCGATATTATTTATATTTTCAAGGGGACTCCACCTGTTACTTCAACAGAGCTTCTCTCTGCGGTAGTCTGTGATGGCGCCGTCCAAAAATGATTATTTATATTCTCGCTTAATGTCAGAACTTAATTTCTGACAAATGCAGCATCTTATATGAAATTATTTTCAGTGTTTTGTCGGCATTTAATGATGTTCCATCTCTTTGATTTGAAATCTTGCTTAGCTTATTCCTGAGTTTGTTCTTTGAAAAATCACTCGTTCATCAGTTCATTAGTGCGTGAGTAATTGTTTATTTTCAGGTGGTCTAGTGTGCAAGGATATTTTTGTAGAATGGGCCACATTTGTATTTTGTGTGGACAGTATAAAGCCGCAGATTCGAATATTCACCTGTATTCAGTACCAAAAGCAACTACAATTCTTTACGAATTGACTAATAATGATATTTTCATAGTTCACGATATTGTATGCATTGAATTTTATGTTTTCTACAATTCAATGACAATTTCATTTCGAATTCTCCGTCTGTCAAAATGCAGTTAACCTCAAATTCAAACGGTACAAAATACGAAAAACCATAGAGAAACTAAAAATAAAGAGAGTTTTCAAACCTGCAGTAAAAGTTCGCACCACGTTTAGACAGTGGCGACATATCTCGCAACTGGCCGACCAAGTTAGTACAGTTGGTAAAACAGATTCATCTTCAGTTACCGATTGAGATAAGGCGGGTTTTTTGAATGTGTAACTTTTATATGATTGATATGGTATATATTTTATAAGTGATCGATTTGTCATTCCTGTATTTCATATGAATGTCTGTAGCATATAAAATACAGGAATGGCAAATCGATCACTAATAAAATATATACAGTAATCGATTTGTAGAATCTGTTAGTTTCGTGGTTAAAATAAAGTTTCAAAATAAATCTTTGTTTCATGATCAAGAACAAAATTAAAGTTCTTATAAAACAAGAATAATAAGTTGAACACTATGAACAAGCATTTTATTGTATCTAGGACAGGGTACAACTACAGACAAAACAATAATGAAACTCTGAAAAACAACAAAATTAAAAATCATCATCATCAAATCAACCAAAATAAAAACAAATTACATTTACAACCAACCAAGAAGAACAAGTGGGTATAACAAATACTCCAGTTTGATCATTATATCCGTACCTCCTCAAATGGTGGACGGAAATAAGTATCAGTTTGTGAAAACATTTCTGCAACTGATGGACGGAAATAAGTATCAGTTTGTGAAAAGCAGCTCATATTTTACCTTGTAAAAGAATATTTCCAGGAATTTCAGCGTCAACTCGAATAACAAAACATTCTATTTTCGATATTGGGTTCCTAATTCAAGTCCATAGTATAATTTCATCATTTCTGTCATTAATTTTTCGATGACAATAACACTAGAAGAATTATTCTGAAATTATTGCGTGGTTTGTTATAATAAAAATTGCGTAAACAATAATAAAACAATATTTTCTGACAAATGTCGAAATTGGAAAATGAACATGTCATCCGTATGTGGATTGCGGGCAGCGCCTCCAAGCGCGACTGGCCGTACCAAAAGCTTGGTGGTCACGATCGCCAACGTTTCAAACAGTATCTTTATTTTTAATTTGTCTATGCGAAAAACAACCCGACAATGCTTTCTTTGTGCAATGTTCGGAGGCTCCTAATTCTAACTTTGCTATGGATGAAGTTTGACAGATGTCTCTTTTCAACCAATAGCAAAGCTCGCGAACAGTTCGCCTCAAAAAGAGAGCTGAGGAAATAAATATACCCTGTTACTGAATTGAAACTGGAACCAAATTGGCGCCAACTGACTCGCTAGTAATCTCTATCATCAAGTAGGCCAAATGTCGCCAAGCCGATCCCAAACTTCCACAGGTATAAGTGCAAGCACCAGGGTTTTTAGACATCTTGATTGTGGAACATCAAAGTCTCGATCAAAGTATAATGTGAATACATTTCGATTTCCAAGAAAATATTTGCTATTATACAGAGATATAGAGAGAGAGAGAGAGAGATATATTTATTAACTACATCCATATATATAAATACATTTGTAGCAGGTCCTCAAGAGAGAGAAAAAAAGTTTAAAGTTTAAAGTTACAAGTTGAATCAGTAAGACTAAATTTCCTACGGTTATACATCACATTACAACACAGGAATAAAATAAGGTGAACTCAGAACTCAGTCATTGTAAACAATACAGAAAGGGGTATTAAAGTTGAATTGACAAACACATCAAAAGCCCAGATCATCCACGTTGAAATTATAGTTCAAAAAGTCCTTTACGGAGTAAAAACAGTTCATCAGTAGACAAGATTTCACTGATCTCTTAAAATTATAAAAGTTCATATTTCTTGTTTCCAAAGTTATTTTATTATGAATTTTTCTGTGATACAGAGAGTCTATATCTCTATATATATCTACATCTAACAATATGGACTGAATTAGAATCAGCAAGCAGGGAGGCATCATAAATATTCTGGCTGAATCCATGTCTCTCCTCCAGAAGGACGCGAATGGATTTGTAAGTATGTAATTTTCTCGATACTTCATCAAAGCAACTCCGAAATTTGATCAATTGAGATTCATTTGATGTTTTATTCATGGCGCTGCCATCCTCATCCAGTGGCAGCCTCCATACATATGTATGGAAAAATAATGTTTCAAATCCGTTTGGGATTGATGCTACGGGGTCGGCTTTCTCCATGGATTATTTTCTGGAATGCTCCCATTGATGAAACTGCCAGAGTGACAGTAACAATAATTCGCAGAATTATATGATACAGGATGTCTGACAGCTTTGATTCTGTCGAACCGACTACTGAGTCTTTGGTCTCTCCCAAGATGTCTAGAAACCATGGTGTATTCACTTATACCTGTAAAATATTAGGACAAACTGGGGTACACCAGCCCATTTGATAAAGGGAGTTATCTAGAGTTTCAGATGGCGCCGACGTCGTTTCTTGTCATAATTCAGTGAACTGAAATTACAGACCACACAGGGTGTTTCTGTGATTTGTGTCTCTGTTCAGTTCTGTGATTGTGCTTTTGTCGCCTTTAAGGTTATGTCAATTCGTTGTGAAATATTTTGAGGTTGATAAATCGATCTAACATATTTTAGAACAAACTATTCCATGTTTTTATGTCAGTGTTATATAGAATTTTCGAGAGGTGTTCCGAAATAATTCTAATTATGAACCGTACCAATTTATTTTGTATGGTTAATTTTCTATTGATACGGCTCCACCGAGTTGGTACTTATGTATTCCTATCTCCGTTTGCTCATGATAAAAATCTTATGATGGAGGGGATGATGATTTTATGGAGTGCTGTGAATTACATACAAATACTCAATTTAGCTTTCAAACCAATAAAAGTACGGGAGATGAAATCTCTTTTGCTTTCTGAAAAATCTATATTCTAGTCTGAAGGAAGTGTTTTGCGACATATTTAAAGCTTTTGACTGTTACATAAGCTTCATCTCTACAGCTTCAGAGGACGAAGCTTCAATTGGTTCGAATCCTATCTGAGTGAAAGAACATCCCAGCTTTTGGACAAATTAAGAGGTGTTCACTATTTTGGCAGACAACACGACTATCTTATCGCAAGAACTCAAATTACCTTCATATAGCGGAGTAAAACATTATTTTGGAATTCTTGAGGGCTTCATGGATTTTCCTAAAACCTTCTGATATTACTTAGAAATTTCTTGCAGAAAAAGGTTATAAACTTATATTCGTGCGCTGCTTGTTTATTAATTGTTTAAACAATGAAAAACAATTTTGTTAGCAAATTTCACCCAAATTGATGCTATAGGGGTTTTTGAGGTCGCTGAACCATAATATGACATTGAAAAACGATGCCGTGGCCAGTCGTAAAGGTAGATTTCATGAATGATAATTTACATCTACCTATTTTTTATTTATGTGTATATCTGATTACACGATGTGGATCAATGTTACAGTGTTTCCCATGCACAAGGCTTCTTTTATGAGATTACACTATCATTTATTCATTCATTTCATTCACTTTCCAATTATTATTGTTTAGTATTGTATTGTTTGTATATTGATTGCAGTAAATATAAAACTATTTTATTTAAGTGATTACTTATTCTGCACACAGCCATTAGGCTTTGCAGATTCCTTTTGTTTATTTGCTACTTTGTATATGTATCTAGTCAATTATTGTGCGAATAAACGTTATTATTATTATTATCTCGGAGAAAAAAAAATCGGTTAAAAGTTGTGGAGCTAATGAAGTTCTATCAAACAACTTATTGTTATATTGGGTATGGAAATGAAATATTGCGTTTTTTTTTCAGTCTTTCAACAGCTGCCATTTTGAGACTATTGTACCATTTTCAGAATTAGCCGAGGTATTCATGAGAAGTATTTTTGTTTCATTCGGTTGAAAAATGTGGTCTCCACTCAACAAATTTTGTTATATCCCATATATAAGTTTCAATATCACATTTTGAAATAGAGTTTTTGAAACATGGCCTCAAAATTCAATTCAATAAACAATGTATTCTTGCAACTTATTTGTTAATAGATTAGGCACACACTTTATGGTTGGTAACTTTTTATATGTTGTTCCCTATATCATCACTAATGTACAGTAAAAAGTTCCTACAGTCCCCTGACTTTCTGAAGCTAAAATCTAAATTACTCCACTACTAGTAAAATGACTCGTATATGTATAAATTAATTTGAATCTTCTCTGTACTACCTTTGCGCATTGTAATAATTGTTTTCAATTTGTGATTGAAATGTATCTAGTAACTAGCAAGTCGAATGATTTTATTGTTACTTTTATATTATATATATTTTGTATAATTTGTTTTCCATGAGATGACTGAAAGTATTGGAAAATTCTAAATATAGTGGATATTTTCTTCCAAAGAGCCATGGAAAAATCAAGATATCTTCATAGAATGAAAAGTCCACGCTTACTTGTGAAATTCATGTGTTTATTAAAAAGTGATAATTATCCTAATCATAGTCATTAGCCTAATCGATCTTGGGACTGGGCCTCATTCTTCCGAACAACTGCTTGGTTTAGATCGCCCTCCTTCTCCGATTATCTCATGTGGGTTGTTACTGAAGAATAAAGGAGAAGCATTTAGATTATTGTTTTCTGCCCTCACTTTTGTTAGTAGGGCTCACCTTTTACGGAGAAGTCATTTTAAAATAGCTGGAAGCAGCCTAGACTGTCGCACACCAGGATTGATCGATTTCTCAACTTTATCCACAGATTTTATGATATCTACAATGAACTCTCTGATTTTGTTCATATCAGAAGGTTGTTAGAGAGGTTATAGTCCGGCAGAGATCGGCGGTGAATGGCTTGGTAATAGTTTGTATAGGAAAGTTTAATGGAACAATGACATCGGGAACATTTTCCAATCCCCTCAATTTTCAAGTTAATTCATCATCAGTCCACTCTCCTACCTTTTCTCATTCCTTCGTGGAAGTTTCCATGACCCCTAAAAGGCTATTTGAGAAGGAATAACTTTGGAAAAATGTCCAGGTAGACTTCAAGAAAAATCTGATTTTTGACAGACAGATGTAAACATTGTAGTAAGTTTCGAGGATTTCATCTCATTTTCGCGCCAACTGTTCTGAGCGGGATCTTGTTCGTAGAACTATAATCTTTGTCAACGATCAATTCACAATTTTTTGCATGAAGCAATGTTGACAGAAGAAACAAATTTCATAGGTTAGAAGTTTAACATTTTGCGTGACACAAACAACAAACCTTCCTTAACCGCGCCATCTACTGATGAAGTTCTAAGCAGAATTTAACGTTTTTCATTTGTTGTCCTTCAAAAATTCTAAACAAAATCGAATCAGTGAATACACCAGGGTTTTTAGGCATCTTTATTATATGATACAGGATGTCTGACAGCTTTGATTTTGTCGAACCGACTACTGAGTCTTGAGTCTCTTCCCAATGACGTTCTTCAACATAAATAATCTTTTGGTTGTTCCATGGTTTGGAATGAATTACAAAATTCGTGAAAATATTCTCTTTTGATAACCAGAAAAATATTTCAAAGGAAGGTCATCGGAATTTCATACAGACTCCCTCTCCGTCACTGCTTTGGCGGCAGAGCCGTCGAAGTCTCTGCACGTAATCCCATTAGTTCAAATCAGTGCTTCCACATGGGTTAAATCAGAACATACGTCCCGATACAGGTTCGCGATGTGTTTATGGATATATATACGTCTGATGCGTTATCATCTCTGACGCGTTATCCGTCAAACTGGGGTTGGGGGAAGGGGGAGGGAGGAAGTGCAAGCGACAGCACATTATCTGTTTGATTATTCTGATGGTGACAAAGGGGCTCGCGTGATTTGTTTTCGGAAAATTCGGCGGGTGATCTGATGAGCGATGGGTTTTTTTTGTTCTATCGCGCTCCTGATCGATTACTCTGGTAATCCTATTTCTTTCAATCATTACAGCGTGTATGGTCAGTTCAACTCCCCTAACGGCAACATTGATGAATTCTGAAATCATTTCATACATGGAGAGGTGAAACATAACAAAGGTATGCATTAAAATGTTTCGGTTTATTCCACATATTCCTTATATTTTTTTGTACGCTGATGAATCTGAAAATGACCTCAGTTTTGTCATAGGTTTCACGTTCCCTGTAAATCCACGTGAGTATCTTAATTGATGCGATACCTCAAAATAAATGGAAGTAGACTGGAAATTTAATTTTTAACCCTTTCACTTCGAAAATGATTTTTGAAATATCACTTCACATGCGCAATATTTTAGGTTGTGCGTATATATACGTCTAGAGCAGTGTGGGCCAATTCATCGGGTATTCAAAGAAAACAAATTATATATATTTTGGATTGACGTTTATATTAACTGGAGAAAACCATAACTAATGAAAAATTAAAAATGTTTTTTGTATGTTATGTTTCTAAACAAGGAATGAGGCACCATGGTATGAGTTTTCCCAATATCAATTGCAGAAGCATAAAAAAGTCTTGCGGCGAAATCCTGTGAGCAGCAGTGGCGGAGATAACTAATTTTATTTAGATATTTTAAGATTTTAGAAATACTTCATAAATATCTAATGAAAAATGAAAAAAAATTAAAGACAAGCTTTTATTCATACAAATACATTAGGAGAGAAAAATAATTTCTTTCATTGTTTGAGGTAGGTTATTATTATATCCTAAAACGTATTTCGATCGGCACACACCAAGAACATAGACGCTACTGGTTTTTAATCTTTCAGAGCTATTAAAACACAAATATAACGCGTCATTTATGACCTCCCATCGTAGACACACCTGCCAGCATCGATGTCCGACTCGATTGGCCCAGACGAATCGGGTGTACAACAGACAGCTGTCACTCGAGTCCACGTTGACTATCGGCTCTTTTGATCTACCGTTTGCCGACGGAAAATGTTTACGAGTAGTACAGATTATTTCTCGTTCTGTTTCTTCGCATATACGCTTGTGTTAGCGAAGTGAGTTTTCATTTGCTCCCTATAGAAACAGCTTCTGCAATTGATATTGGATGGACTATACTTCACTATACTTTCGCGCGAACTTTACATGGTCATATTTCTAGTCCTTGGAGTTAATTTAAGGGAATGTCTTTCAGTTGAACGTAATTCTCGATTCCGATCTAGTACTCGTCTGCCTATCCTGCGAGAGGGAACCGGTGTATTATATTTTGAAATATTTTTTCTGTACACGCTCCTCAAAACTACATCAGGATAAAAAAAAAAACAAAAAATGCTACTTTTACTGACTTGCTCGTAAAGTATTGCCATAGCCATGGCAACACTTCACGGACAAGTTCGTAAAAGTTGCAATTTTGTTTTTTTTTCAGTTCCTACAGTTGCCGTTCTTGATTGATTATTGATATTCCTTCATTTTGATGGCAGAAATAAAATGCTTTCATATGAAACATTCTTTGAAAAACTGTACAAAAAAATATTGTATGTAGCACGTATGCAAATGGCTTTCGCGGACTCATCTTCATATTACGGACTCAGCTAGCACCTTTGAATAAGTACAGGGTTTTACAAAATTCAATACAAATATTTTAAGGGCGCATTCCTCGGGTCAAAATAAGACTTTTTTTTCTCATAAACATGTGTCCTAAAATTAACCCCCTTCAAGCTACAGAAATCGCAAGTTGCGCGAAAAAAATCGTAAATTTTGAATTGTGGCTACAATTATGCATTGAATGTTCGGAAAATTCACAGGCTAGTGGTTTTTTGGGCGCTCTATTCATTTCTTGCTTCAAAAATTAGGTAACTGATACAAAGGGGTGAATGAGGGTTGCCTACAGTTTTTAAAGCCAAAATTTTCAATTTTTGAAAAAAAAAACATTTGACTATCACAGTTAAGTTGGCCATGAGAAAACCTGAAATTTTGATATCAGCTAACAGTTTTCGAGAAAATCGCTGGCAAATGAAAGGGGAATGAATATTGAAGTAACAAACTAAAATACTTAGTAGGCTATAACTTTTTACCTTTTTTCCCCCTTTGACGCTTTTGACGTTCAAATTGTAACAGCAATTTGATTTACTTGTAAGTGTGACGTTTGTGTTTCACGGTTTAGTGGACATAGTTTATATCCATACCATGTTCAACGTGTTCAAGGATTGCTTCCAGGGGATTTCCCGCGACGCTCGCAGTTCACTAGGTGGGTACTTAGAAAGTGCGAAAGAAATCCGAATTTTTTATCCCGCCCCTTTTTTCTGACTAGGCTTGATGTAGCCGCGATGAAGTAGTAAATTTCTACAATATTCATGTCTGGGCTGTAGAAAATCCGCACAAGATTAGAAAAAAACGTCATCATGTGCAGTTTAGCCTAAATGTATTGGCCGGAATAATGGAAGTGAACACTCCGAAGGCGCTAATCTGTAGTATTTACCCTCCGAACGGACTTAAATCTGTACTGTGTACTACATGTCCAGCTCGTCGAGGCCTTATATTGAATTCCTGGCTCTAGTAAGTTCCGCTGCTGGAATATTCGTGAACATTTCGAATATTCGCGCGGCGTAATACTGGTTCTCGATTCGTTTCTGCTCTAGACAGTGTCGTTTCATTTTCCAGGGGCGTAGTATGGATTCGTAACAATAGATCCGTTTATGTTTAATGCACGGAGAACAAAGAGCAAAATCAAAATAGATGAAGATCTATGTTCGTGTTCTTCAAATAAAATTTTAATCTTTTTTTATTTTTCAGCTTCTACAGTGTCCGGCAGAAAGTACGCGTCATATGGGAATTTTTTTTAATATAATATTTTGACAAATGTCGATACATGCAATCGCTCCTGCATCAAAAGAAACTCCAAAAGATGTTGTACAGTGCCGTTCGTCTTTTCTTGTTTGGCGGGAAATTTAGAAAATTCAAAAATTATGTCTCAAAACACACTTATTTGGGAAAATATTGAAAAATATTATTTGGAAAAGTTGTTTAGAACGACATTTTATAGCTATGTACGAATTTGGAAGAAAATATGAGATGAAAAAATAAAAATCAATTTTTGCCATAAAAAAAATTTCAATTTGGAAAAATACATTTCTGACAAAGAAACTCATTAGTAGAGCCCAAGAGTAATATTTTGGATATTTTGTGAAGATTCACCAGCTACTTCTATTTCATTCGAAGAAAATTTTAAATCTGTGGATTTGCCATTTGTTCAGCTGCTTCATAAGAGGTCACAGAAATATCTTCAGGACATTATAATCCCGATACTGTTTATTATTGACAAAGAACCATGTATCTACAGAATTTTAATATGAATTTTTTATTAGAACAAAAAATTGATTCAACTTTTTACATAATTACATTTTATAATAGAATTAGAAGCTGAACTAATTATAAACCAAACAATTTAATGCATACTCGAAAGTCTGTAATCAATTTATTTTTTGTTTGAATGAAAAATTCAATTTGAAATTATGTAGATACAAGGACCTTCATTAATAATGAACAGTATCGGGATTATAATGTCCTGGAGATATTTCAGTGACCTCTTATGAAGCAGCTGAATACATGGCAAATCCATAGACTTCAATTTTTTTCCGAATAGAATAGAAGTAGCTTGCGAATATTTACAAAATATCATTTAAAATATTACTGTTGGCCTAACTAATGAGTTTCTTTGTCTAAAATGTATTTTTCCAAATTGAAATTTTTATTATAGCAAAAAATTTATTTTTATTTTTTTATTTCAGATTTTTTTAAAACTTGTACATAGCTATAAAATGTCGTTCTAAACAACTTTTCCAAATAATATTTTTCAATATTTTCCCAACTAAGTGTGTTTTGAAACATAATTTTTAATTTTTTCACATTTCACTCCAAACACAAAAAGGTGAACGACACTGTACAACGTCTTTTGGGGTTGCTTTTGATGCAGAAGCGATTGCACATATCGATATTCGTCAAAATTTATTAATAAAAGAATTTCCCATATGATGCGTACTTTCTGCCGGTCACTGTATAACTTGGCAACCACGCATTATAAAATTATGATAACTGATTTGGAAAAATATTTATATTCATTTTTTATCTAAAATTTCCGTAAATCTGTTCTCAACGACAACCACCGTCCATAACATGGCATCAGCGCATTTCTGCACAAACGATTTCTTTTTGCAAAATTCAATTGATTCAATAGATATAGTATCCACTTTGAACCATGCCCATACCAGATTTCCAATAATCCGAAGTGACCAACTTGGCAACAGCGCATTTTCTGGAGACGAAAATTACACAAAAAAATTATTGAGCAGAAGAGTTATCTCGCTATTCTCCAAGCAAAATTTCTATAAAACTTTACCAAATGATTTCTAGTGTCCATAACTTGGCAACAGCCCATTCCCGCAAAGTTCAATATCATTGCACGATTTGCCTGATTTATTAGTATAGTAATAACTTCGAATCATCCCCATATCAGATTTTCAGTAATCCGAAGTAACCAACTTGGCAACAACGTATTTCTGCAAAACAAAAATTGTACCATTAGAATTGGCCAAGGGTATAAAAACGCGACTGTATTTTTTTTCAATGAGGTATTACAATTTTTTTATCGCTCCGGAGCGAATTTCCCAAGATTGGATATTCCGAAGATTCAACTAGACTAATTTTGCAGATTAGAGATTCAAATGACATTATCAGCAAGTGTATACAAATACAGTAATCCCATCTTATTTTCATTTTCGATGCGTATATATACGTCTAGAGCAGTTAAGCGGCTAGCGTATATATACGTCAGGAGCATTGAAAGGGTTTTAATAACAAATTTTATATTAAAATTATTTTTGAACTCAAATGAGCTCACTAAACTCGCATTTACGCTTGTGAGTAGCATATGGAATGTCTCTCTGAAGAATTCAACAATAGTCTGCCATCGTTGTAATGCTCCATTTACTCTGATATCTTTCTTCCATCTCTTTGATGTCCTGTTGGAATCGTTTACCTTGTTCTTCACTCACAGCTCCCAAATTTTCAGGAAAGTAGTTGTCGCGTAAGTTATGGTTCAATTAAGAGAAGAAAATCGTCAGTTGAAAATGCACTCACCTTGATCCCTCTTCTAGGCGACTTCCAACTCTTCTTCGATGTGGACTGTATATAGGTTGCGTAAGCGTGTAGCGGAATTAGCAGCAAGCGTTGCCTTTGCGGATTGAAAATAGCGAAAGCGTTAAAAACAGCGAATTTTAAATCACTCACTATTCGTGCGGAGTCTTTCGTTCAACTGGTTTTCCTTCGGTTCCTCACCAGAGGGAGCGATTGGATTTGTGCGATTTTCAACATGATATACGCGGTAGATTTGAAAGGCAATAATGAAATTCAATACTATAAAAATGAAATATGTTTCTCTCCAATTAAATAATAACAATACAAAACATAAATGAATTAATGGGTGAAAAAGATTGAACATTCTCCCCCACTAAATTATGAAATAATTTAAATATCACTTGAAAACTCGGCATTTGGTATAGGACATAACTTTACCAAAGCTCTCTTCACTGTGCCATTTTTTGTTCGAACATCGGCAACTCTAGCTACACCATCCCTTCCAAAGTATAACTTCTCAACGCGCCCTAGAAGCCATTTCATAGGAGCGACTTGTTCATTTTTTATAAGGACTACAGTTCCAATGTTAACTGAATGTGAAGCATTCAACCACTTACTTCTTTGTTGAAGTGTATGTAAATATTCATTGTACCATTTTTTCCAAAATGATTGTAGTATATTTTGCAAATTTTGCCATCGATTAAGTCTATTTGTTTTTAAATGCGTTAAATCTGGGTCAGGCAGCGTGCTCAGTGGTTCCAGAGTTAAAAAATGTCCTGGTGTCAAAACTGACAAATCGTTAGGATCGTTACTCAATGGGCATAGTGGACGAGAATTCAATAGTGCTTCAATCTGAGTCAGAAGAGTATAGAATTCTTCAAACGTCATTATTTGCTCCCCGATCACACGATAAATATGTGTTTTCACGGATTTCACCCCGGCTTCTGCCATTCCTGAAAAATGCGGTGCTCCAGGCGGATTAAATTTGAATTTAATGGTTTCGCGTTCGGCGGCTTGTTCCATTAATTTTGCAATTTCCCTACTTGCACCTACAAAATTAGTTCCACAGTCCGATATAATAGTATCGCAACGTCCTCTACGTGCAACGAACCTCCGTAAAGCCGCAATAAAGGCTTCACTTGTCATATCTGAGACAAGCTCCAAGTGTATGCATTTTGTAGCCATACAGACAAATATACAAATATATGCTTTGCATATTTTTGCACCGCGAAACTTCCCTGATGAAGTTGAAAATGGGCCGGCATAGTCCAGACCAACAATCGAAAACGCTTTGACTTGTGAAACTCTAAAACTAGGAAGATCTCCCATATAAGATTGGTAGGGTTTCGGTGATAAACGCCAGCATTGTTTACAATTTGAAACTACTTTTTTAATTGAACTCTTTGCGGATAAAATCCAAAATTGTTGCGAAATTAAAATTGAAGAGTTTGTGCGCCAGGGTGTAGATAAGTTATATGAAAATCATGAATTAACAACTGTGTCAAGCGACTACTTTTGGGTAAAATTGCAGGATGTTTTTTCAAAAAAGATAAACTCGAATTTTTCAAGCGACCTCCCACTCTGAGAATGTCATTATCATCAAGAAAGGCGTTGAGTTTACGAAGGAATTTTGACGTTGGTTTTTTTGTTTTCAATTTTTGAATTTCGTTTTCAAAATGTAGGTGTTGAATGTATTTCACAATCACCAGTAATGCCTGATTCAATTCTTGTAAAGATATCATACCAGTTCTTTTATTTTTGGGGTTGCGTGAATTATGTAAGTAACGTAAAATATATCCAAAATCAGTTTTATTTTAGAAAGCGCAGAGAATTTTGAATAATTAATTCAATAAAATTTGGCGTGTTCAAAGTAATAGAGAAATTGTTTTCTCTTCTGTTTGTTCCTTAAATGATAAGTTAAGTAGCGGATCAAAAGTAGTCAGAGGCCATTGTTGTCTTGGAAGTTGTAGCCATTTTGGCCCAGAAAACCACATCTCGTTGTCCAAAATTTCATCCGGTAACAATCCGCGGGAAGCCGCATCGGCGGGGTTATTACCCGATGATATATGATACCAAGATGTTGGTGAAATTTTATTCTGAATGTGAGTAACGCGATTACTTATAAAAGTTTTCCATTTATGCGGAGATGATTTGATCCAATGTAATGTAATCATACTATCAGTATAAGCATATATATCAGAAAAAATCAATTTATTTTCGAAAATCTGAAGCACAGTGTAAAGTAAATTCGAAAGTAATACAGCGGAACACAATTCTAACCTGGGAACCGATATACTTTTCAAAGGGGCAACCTTTGATTTTGCGCATACAAAAAAAATATTAAACAAATTATTGCGTTCCACCCTGAAATAGATTACAGAAGCATAAACCCTTTCAGAGGCGTCGCAAAAGGCGTGAATTTGACATGACTGAAAATTATCAACAAGTATTCGACGCGGAATCTTTAACGTTGATAAAAGTGCAAATGATGACTTAAATTTGAACCATTTGTTACAAAGTTCATTTGGAGGTTGGTCGTCCCAGTTGAGTCCCAAAGTCCATAAGCGTTGCATGAGTAATTTTGCGAAACATGTTAAAGGTGCGAGAAATCCTATTGGATCAAAGATTTTTGCGATATCGCTCAAAATCTGTCTTTTTGTGTAACCATGAACAGCTGAGTCGATTGCATAAAGGAAGACATCCGAAGAAGGTTGCCACTGCAATCCTAAAATTTTATCAATTCGTCACGAATCAATTTAGCTTCAGCTACACTAGAAGATCCCGAGCAAACGTCATCTATATAAATATCCTCGTTTAAAATATTTGCGGCTAGCGGAAAATTATCACGTTCATCTTCGGCTAATTGTAAAATTACTCGATTAGCAATAAATGGAGAAGATGATAGACCAAAAACTAAACGTTTCATGCGATAATCCCTAACTTGATCATTTGGTGAAAACCTCCATAATATCCTTTGATAGTTCTGATGATTTGGAGTAACCAGAATTTGTAGAAACATCTTTTTTATATCTGCAGTAAAAACAACTGAGTGAGTTCTAAATTTCAATAATATGTCAAAAATATCCTTTTGTAATTTCTCCCCCACTGAGAGGCTTTCATTTAATGACATACCCTGTGATTTTGTAGATCCATCGAATACCACCCTAAGTTGCGTAGTAGTACTATTTTTCAAGACACAATGATGAGGTAAGTAAAATATATTTTTCATTGCAATAAAGGTATCGTTATTCATATCATCCACCTCCTCCATGAAATCATTTTGTATGTATTCGTTTAAAATTCGCAGTATTTTTTATACACCTCGGTTGTTTGAGTAGGCGGCGTTCGAGTGAATAAAGGCGGCGTAAGGCAATCGAGCGAATATCTTGAAAATTAAATAAAGGTTCGGAATTTTTAAATAGTAAATTGATTATATAACGCCCGAATTTATCCCTTTGATGAGTTTTAACGAATATACCTTCACATAACGTATCTTCAGGTGAGAGAGCCTTTATGGACGGTACTTCTTCAATTTCCCAAAAACGTTTGATTAAGTTATCTATTGCGAAAGAGTCATTGTTTGAAATGATAAAACATGTGCATGTGTTTGCAGCAGTTTGTTTTTTATCAGGGTTGCATTTGCCCATGAGAATGTAGCCGAAAATCGTATTAATGGCTACCGGCTCATTAACAGGCCCGGGTGATACGTCCCTCTTGTATAATATGCGGAAAAACATCTGCCCTAACAGCATGTCAATTGGCGCAGGCTCATAAAATAAATCATCAGCGAGTTTGATATGTTCTATATGACGCCATTGAGAATAATTTATTGAAGAAGAGGGCATATTGGTGCATATGTTTGGTAAAATAATTGCGTCAATTGTAAGAACGGGAGACATTTTCCCTGCAGGTTTTATTTTACAGTTAACTCCGCCCCTGGATGTCACCTCGCTCATGGTCCCTACACCGCGTATTGAAAGTGAATAGCTGAAACGCGGCAATTTCAGTCGTTTAATACATTTTTCAGAAATATAACTTGATTGTGAACCACTGTCTAATATGGCGCGAATTGTTTGATAATTATTAAAGATATCTGAAATTTCTACGCTTGCGGTTGAAAGTAAAACATTTACGTGGGATGAGACCATTCCAGAAAACATAGAAACGTCTGGAATGTTGGATGTACTTGGTGTAGGTTCAGGAACTGCTAGCGAATTTGTTAAGACTGAATTGTTATGAACGTTTATAGTTTTATTTATGTGGATGCTCGAGTGGTGCCTACCATTACAGACACAACAGGTTGATTTTGACCTGCAACTATTCAATGTGTGTTGAGAACTTAAACAATTTATACATAATTTATTTTGTCTGACAAAATTGTATTTGTCTTGGGGCGATTTACTATAATATTCGGAGCATTTGTAAATTGGATGATCTCGTTTACAATATGAACACATTATACTTGTATTTGTACAATTTTAGATGAATTTGCGAAATATGATGTTGTATGCTTTGCTCTGAAATATGAAGGGTTAGGGCTTTGAGCACTTCTAGAACTTGATTGTTGTTGCATCACACTTTTGTTTAATGAGAAATCGATGGCGTCAAGAGCATTGCATCTTTGTTGAACAAACGTGAGCAAATTCTTGAAAGAGGGTAATTTATCGGCTGCTATGGGATTCTCAAATTCAAAGCGCGTGATAGTTTCTTGATCCAAATTTTTTGCGAAAAGATAATATACTAAAAAATCCCATTCTTTAACTGGAAGACCCATATTTTCGAAAGCGGCAAGATTTTCTGTAAACGTGTCCAATAGAAGTCTAATATTCTGAGTATTTCTCGAATTCTTTATACTAACGGCATTATCGATTTCCTGTAAATGGGCGAAAGCTATGAGACGTTTGTTATTGTAACGATCTAAAAGTGACTTAAATGCAACATCATAATTGGAGCTAGACATAGGCGTTGTCTGAACTAATGCTAGGGGTGGGCCGCGGAGAGAAGAAACTAAATAATTAAATTTTTCTATATTTGAGAGTGCAGCGTTATTATGAATAAGACTTTCAAACATATCTAAGAAAGGTTTAAATGATTTTATATCACCTGTGAACCTTGGGATCTCAATCTTCGGAAGTTTTACGTTAGTGGCGGTTGCTCCTGTATTGGAGGCAATATGAGTAATTACGGGTTTTGTTTCAAATAGATCTTGATAGACGGTTTCGACATAGGAGCAATTAAGATCGAATACTTTTCTAACTGCCTCATCTGCAGCGATGTCCTCATCCGCGAGGGCCATCAGCGTAATGAGTAATTGATGCTGAGATTTGAATTCATCGCGGCATATATCGAGCTTCTGACATAAGTTCTTGAACTGAGCACGTAGAGATTGATCAGTTTCTGCCTTTTCAGCAAATTCCTTCATTTCGGCTACTTGATTTTCGTACATTTTTCTGAGAGCTTTAGCCTGCTTGACTTTATTTGCGTTTGACATTTTGTGAATATTGGGAAACCTGCACTGCAATCAGCTGTTTTCAATGAACAATAATATTGGAACGTGGAATATCCAACAAGAAATGGCAAAGTTTATTGTCCTCAAATAGCAAGCAAAAAGAAACCCAGGTGTACTGTATTGAATGGCCTTGAATTTATTCGTCGTCCAAACCCTTTTTTACAATATGGTTAAATAGAAATGAATATGAGTTTGAAAATATTCAAGATTTGTGATAATGTATAATGCAATATATTGTCTTAGAAAGAAACGTATTTCACCTTATAGCTGCGGAGCGATCCTTGGGTCGAATGGACCAAAATGTCGCGTAAGTTATGGTTCAATTAAGAGAAGAAAATCGTCAGTTGAAAATGCACTCACCTTGATCCCTCTTCTAGGCGACTTTCAACTCTTCTTCGATGTGGACTGTATATAGGTTGCGTAAGCGTGTAGCGGAATTAGCAGCAAGCGTTGCCTTTGCGGATTGAAAATAGCGAAAGCGTTAAAAACAGCGAATTTTAAATCACTCACTATTCGTGCGGAGTCTTTCGTTCAACTGGTTTTCCTTCGGTTCCTCGCCAGAGGGAGCGATTGGATTTGTGCGATTTTCAACATGATATACGCGGTAGATTTGAAAGGCAATAATGAAATACAATGCTACTAATACTATAAAAATGAAATACGTTTCTCTCCAATTAAAGATAATAACAATACAAAACATAAATGAATTAATGGGTGAGAAAGATTGAACAGTAGTCAATGTGGAATTGGAGGAAATGCACTTTTAAACTCATGAGACAACCTGAAGCTTGAAATGCTTCCAGCGTCCGTCTGACGATCTTTTTATAGTCAGGATCTTTCTTATTGCCTGAAAATTGCACTATGACTTCATTAAATGCTATCCACCTTTTTTTCTGAGAATTCGTCAGGCTATTGACAAACTTTAGATCAGTTGTAAGCATTCTTATGTTTGGTCCAACGAACAGACTTCCTTCCAATTTTGCCTCCAAGAGGCCTGGAAACTTGGTGACCGAATATTTGAAGCATTCTCCATCTCTTGGAAGTGATTTCATGGGAGGTGGAAAAAGAACTTCATGTGGATCCCGAGCTGCATGCACAAGGCTTTCATATCCCCACACACCCACACAACCATGGTCTTCATATTTAAGTTCACGAAGAACTAATTCCAAGTTCTTGCAGGTTTACTTCAAGTGTACGGAATAACCTTCTGGGATGGATGCGTGAAAATTGCTGTTGTAGAGCAGAACTGCTTTGAGACTTCTTTTTGAAGAATCTATGAGAAGATGCTATTGCGTTGAGTCATACTGGATTTTGAATCGACCCAACAAACCTTCAAACTAATTTGTCTTCCTGGGCAAAGTGAGGAACGAACTCTTTTTCATGATGTCTGAACCATGAAAAAATCTTTCCGATATTGGATTCCTATGGTATGGCGAGGGTAAAAGGACCATCTTGATGATTGTAACTTTCGTTCATGCGATGTGAAAGGGTTTGATTCCAAATGGATATACCCCAATTTCCACTCAGCAATTCGTCCCATTCCCCATGGCACTGTATGAAAAAGTCAACCATTCCAGCAATAGAAGCAAGACCCTCCGGAATATAATAAAGCAGCCATCCAGAACAACTGAAAGTGAAAGTATAGTCTCGAATCACAATAAGAAATTTATGAAGTAGAAGTCGCGAAAACATTTGGAGAATACTTCTCAACTATAATTGACAAAAAAATCGACACGCCTATTCCGGGTAATTATTCAGGCAGTTGTACGACAATGGCGATGTTGATACAACTATGTTCTTCAAACCCAGCAGCGGTAGACGAAGTAAAAACAGGTATAGTCTCATTACCCAATAGAAAAAGCAAAAGACATGATGATTCTTTTGCAACCCAACGCATTTGTGAATTTAAATTTCATTTGTCACAGAAAATCGAATTATAGAAATTATTTTTCTCAAATCAATGAGAATTGATTGGACTGCTTTTCCTTAGTTTCAAATATGAGAATACTACATTTTTCTTTTTGTACTAATTGTTACTCATGTTCATGTGAATCACTGATTTCGAATAAGTTCGGATTTATAAAAAAATGGCTTTGTTAAACACTCCTCAGTCACTTTTTCGCTTAAAGAAAACTGGAGTTTTCCACTTCATCAATATACCATTTTTCTTCTTCGTTACAATTGTCATTGTCATTGTCATTGTTTAACAATAAATAAATAAATAAATAAATTAAAGAAGAACTTCCGAAATTTTGTTACATCTTTGAAAATGTACGTGATATCATTCGAAAATCACATCAAACTAGCAAGCAAAAGACATTCACTTCGGTGGAACAAATTCCACAAATAATAATTCAAATTAATCCAAGCAAGTATTCTGACTTTCTCATTTATATTGATCTCCAAACTTTCTAGAAGGTCAAGTTTACAAGCTTTCTTCTTTATATATAATATTTTGAACTCGTTAACTCGTTAACGAAATCTACCTGTTATTTTGAACCTATGTGGCCCATTAGATTATACATTATTAGTATTAAATACTTTCATTGGTTGTTGTACAAATTTAAAGCGAATTTGCTTGAGCCCGAAATTTTATGTGGATGGTACTTTCGATTACTATTTCCATATGAAATGTTGGTCATTTCTGTGTTATGAAACGAATGGAAATATTACGAATCCTTAGTTCTTCATTCTTCAGACTATATCATTCGTAAACAAATCAAAGTGTGCGTCGTGAGGACAAACCACGTCAGTTTGATTCCCACTGACTCGGAATTCGAAATGACAAAATAAACAATTCCATATGAAATATGGATAATTTCTGTAGTATGAAACGAATGGAAATATTACGAATCTTCATTTTTCAGACTATATCAGTCGTTAACAAATCATAGTGTGCGTCATGTGGACAAACCATGTCCATTTGATTCCTACAATGTTGGAAAAGAGTTGTTGAAATAACAAAAAATAAGAAACCTAGGAGGTCCACTAGTATTATTGGTGGAATTGGAAAATTTCGATATTGACGATGTTCACATTCCCACATTTGTGGCTTTCAAAATCAGTAGTGCTTCAACAACATTCAGTTGCTATTTTTGCATCTTTTTTTCCGTTAAGCAGACTCAAAAATGTTTTTACAGTGAAGTAATTTATTTACTTTTTTCAATGAATTAACATCATATTTTAGTGAAATTAACATTGTAATATTGTCGATTTCTTTAATAGTTTTCATCATTTATAAACTGACAAGGAGTAATTTGTGAACCTCATGCTGTTCTCTTTATGTTGTTGTTGAAAAAAAAATTGTCGATTATTTTCTTTTAGTTTTTCATTCTACATATAAATAAAGTTTTATTGTCTTTTATTTCTTGTCAAAACATAAATAATATTTTTTTCAAATGACGTCAATCAGTACTCACTATCACTAGTTTTTTTTGTGATAATATCTAATATTTGTTGGTAATATAGTTTTTCAGGACGGATGGTTTAATAAATCATGAATATATAACATTAGAATATTTTAATGCTTCTATTATAAAAAATAAATACTCTATTATAATAAATAACAGTTTAATGTCGATAAAATAGAATTAACATGATTATCTGGAGAAATATACAAATAAACATAAAGTAACACAATGAGTGAATGCCAGCTTTATAATACTTTGGTGGATTAATATAATGAAAATACTGAATTATAATAAATAACACTGCCGCGTGAGGGTAAAGAGCAGTAAGTGCAAGAATAAAGATTTTGAGTTTGCCAATTTATATTTTTTTTACCCGACTGTGGCGAAGCCCAAAAAGACAGTTATGTGTTTGACCTGTACGTATGTACAAAGGTCAAACACATAACCGTCCTTTTGGCTTTGCCGCAGTCGGTTAAAAAAATATATAAATTGGCAAACTCAAAACCATTTTTCTTGCACTTACTGGTCTTTACCCTCACGCGGCAGAAGAGTTGAATGCCGAGGAAATAAAATTAAAAACAGGTACGGAGTGATAAAATGTAATAACACCGAAAATGTTTGCCTAAATTCACAATGCAAGTCACTATTCCAAAATAATTTCATATTTCGGCACAATACAATGGAAGTTCTGTTTATATGGCAAACTCAAATCATATGCAACCAGATGCTTCCAATTTTTAGGACTTATCAACTTGTAATTGAACCTTTTTGATTCTTCTACTATGTAAGATTGAGATTTGTCATCAAAGCATTTTGTAAACCAACACTCACATAAAAATATTGGGTTATTGGTGGCATGAGCACAAATTGCAAATATTTTACAAAATATAGGGCACATGTATTGACTCATTTCAGTAGTCACAAAACTGTTGAGCCTGAAAGTACTCCCGGAAGTATTTAGAGTTTCAGTGAACTTCAAGTTCAGTAATTTGGTATCCATTAAAATTTGCAAATCTTCCTGATAAAGTTCATTATTGACATTTTTCGAAAAGCTTTTGCCATATATTGGTTCCAATGACAGGTTAATATTCCTCCAGATATTCCACATATGAGTTTGGTGTCTTGTCGAGAGAGTTTTGCAAACAGTTTTGAAGTTTTTCAAACTATGAATCAAATGTTTGAAATAAGCATATTTAGATTCAAATCTCATACTCCATAAACCAACAAGCGGACCCATTTTCCTAATTATATCTGGATAATGTATCATCAAATGTTGTTTGGGAATGAGAAGGTGATTCATACGAGATGAAAATAATTCATGATGATTTCCAATCAATACTTGCAACTTTGATGCCAAGCCAGAACTACTCACAGGACAGAAAACAATACTTGTGATTTCTATTAGAATCAACATAACTTCATACTTCTCAGACTGTTCAACTGAAAATATGTTGATTATATCATATATCAATAATGGGAAATTTTTTATGAGACACCAAGTCTGAGCTGCACGCTGTCCAATCAAATTTCCAGACTTATCCAAAGACACATGACTCGGCTGATTTGAACTATTTTCTATTCCATAATCAAACAGTCAAACTTCACATTACGTGGACACCTGTTGAATCTGAACAAACAAAATCATACTACAAATACTACATTAACAATACGTCTCACAGAGTACAGAGGTCTGACTGAGACGATGATAATGAATTTTTGGCGCTAATTCGATACTCGCATATGTACGAGAATGCCCGAAGGTGATCAATTCCCTTTTCACAACGAAATAGGATAAATTCCACAAATTTATTGGACAATGCCGCCAACAGTTTTGGTAATCCAACAATTTGCATTTTGACTATATCAGTTGTTTAACAAACAAAATTGTCGATTCCGCAAACTGCTCATAGCTATGAATACCTATTTGATGTTGCTAATAAATGCACATTTGCTATTTTGTTTCAAGTCACGAGAATATTTGCAAAATAAAGTTTTTACAACAGCAACTTTCTATTTGAAGATTTCGTCAACAATGAGGTAGATATTCTGACAAAAATGAGTGAAAATTGACAATGGATGAACTTAACTACAGACGGAGTAATTTGAGTGGTGAGTTCCTGATTAATTTTTGTTGATTTTAGCAAAAAAATTTTCAACAAAACTAGATATTGTTGAAATTAACAACTCTTTTCTAATTATGCACTGACTCGGAGTTCGAGATGTTAAAATGAAAAATGTCCTATGAAATATGGATCATTTCTATCGTATGAAACGAATGGAAATGTTATCGACTGGTTTTTACGCGTGAATTGTTTCTACTCAATGTGGTCTGCTATATACTTTATACAGGGAATGTTATTTATTTATTTTTCCGGTTTCCTTCATAATTCAACATAATAATATGTACGATTTTGAAAGAACTCTATAATTTGAGTCGGAGATGATTTATTAAACTGAACATTTTTTGACAGTTCTAACAACCATTCAAATTTTGTCATTTTGTGTCATATGAAACAATTTCACCCAATCATGATAGTTGCATTCAGTTCAATTATTAATCACTATGACAACACTAATATGTCTAAAAACCCTGGTGAATGAACTGATTCGATATTGCTTAGATTTTCGAGGGGACACCACCTGTTACTTCAACAGAGCTTCTCTCTGTGGTAGATGGCGTGGTCCAAAAAAGTTAGTTTATATTCTCGCTCAATGTCAGAACTTAATTTCTGACATCTGCAGCATCTTATATGAACTTATTTTCAGTGTTTTGTCGGTATCTATGCGTTTTCCATCTCTTTGATTTAAAATCTTGCTTAGCTTATTCCTGAGCTTGTTCTTTAAAAAATCACTCGTTCATCAGTTCATTGGTGCGTGAGGAATTGTTTATTTTTAGGTAGTGTAGTGTGTAAGGATACTTTTTGTAGAATGGACCACATTTGGATTTTGTGTGGACAGTATAAAGCCGTAGATTCGAATATACACCTGTATTCAGTACCAAGAGCAAGTAAAAAACTTGACGAATTAACTAATAATGATATTTTCATAGTTCATCATATTTTATGCATTGAATTTTATTTTCTGCAATTAAATGACAATTTCAGTTCCAATTCTACGTCTGTCAAGATGCAGTTCCTCAAATTCAAATGATACACAATACGAAAAATCACTCAACAGTGCTTTCTTTGTGCAATGTTCGGGGTCTTCTAATTCTAGCTTTGCTATTGGTGAAGTTTGACAGATATCTCTTCTCAACCAATAGCAAAGCTAGAATTAGATCCAGCGAACAGTTGACCTCAAAAAGAAAGCTGATGAAATAAATATACCCTGTTACTGAATTGAAACTAAAACGAAATTGGCGCCATCTGACAAGCTAGTGATCTCTATTAGCAAGTAGGCCAAGTGTCGCCAAGTCGATCCCAAACTTCTACAGGTATAAGTTCAAGCACCAGGGTTTTTAGACATCTTAGACAACACGATTGAGTTTGACAACTTCATTCCAAATAAATTTCAAAATGTCACGTTTTGGCAATGGGAATGTTCAAAGTATAAATGCGCTAATCAAAGAAAAAATTCCCAGAAATACAACCTACCACAAATTTATTTGGGAAATATTCATGGAATTTTTCTGCGAACGAGAATATGAATTAAATCAACATGGAAGCTTAGAAGAATTGGCGTTGATACTAAAAGATTGGGCGGTCAATATGAGAAAGAAAGGCAAGACCGAATTCAAAGAAGCAACGGTAATGACGATGTGGAACCTTTCGTGCAAACTTTTGTAAGAAAAGTACTATAATGACTATAATATTATGATTGACCCGTTCAACAATATAGTATTTGAACCAGCCCGAGATGCCCGCATTGCAATCAGGAAGAAACTACAAGCAGATCCAAGTTCAGTTCAGTTTCGTAAAATTTGTCTGAAGTTACCAAAATAATATTGCTATGGGATGAGAGAGGCAGTTGCTTGTCTGGTGCATAGAATACAATCCGGTGTTCAGTAAAACGTGTCAAGGTGGTTCTAAAAGCTGTACAAGTAGTAAATTGTTGGTTTCCGATAGTGAAAGACAGAGCTGCCCCGTACGTCTTTTTCATTATCTGATATCAAAACGAGGTGACAATAGAACCTCACCACGACTGTTTTCAAGACCAAATCGACACTGGAAAAATGAAACTGACAAATGGTACGATAATGTACCTGTTGGAAGAAATATAATAAATGGATGGACTGAATCTGCTGCTGAGGCAATTGGCTTGAATTTAAAGGACAAAAAGATAACAAATCACTCGAATAGAAAAACTGCTGATAGCGAATTGGCAAAAAGTGGTGTAGTAGAACAACAATTGCTGAAAATTACTGGTCATGCAATCAGAATTCCATAAAACCATACTTAAATCTCGATCAAGAACACCACAACAAGATCATAAATATTATGCGTGGTAATAGATCTTCTATAGTAGAGAACAGCGACGAATCTTATGTTAAGTTAAATTTTAATAATTGTACTTTCACCAACTGTACTTTCAATAAATGAATAAATGTTTCATTGTGTTGAGTTATAAATTATTTTGTCAAAAAATTTTCCGCCTAATATCCCTCGGACATTGACAAATGCCTCATAATTTTATGACAAATTGCTCAAGTTCGTTGCTTGATAACAGCCCTCAGCCTTCGGCTTCGGGCTGTTACCAAGGAACGAGCTTTCGATTGTCATAAAATTATCTCGTCTTTTATCAATGTCCTAGGCATATCACTACTGAGAATGGATATACTATACCCACTGCAGTCTCATAGCCTCTATTCCAGCAAACATCATCACGAATAGAATGCAAAAAGCCGAAGCTGTCGGATGAATATTACCTACCCACTTAAATCACCCTCGATCTATCCCACCCCCAATGATCTCTTGAAAGAATCGACCACGGAAAATTCAATCCCGGAAACACGGGATTTTTTCGCCTAATAAGAATTTCTTAACGACCACCAGCGCACTGGACCATCAAATCGGGTCAATTTAGGAAGAGGGGAAAAACGTCGCTGGAGTAGTTTTCTACTGAATTAATGTCGAACTTCTCCACCTCCCATAAATCTTCTTTTTCGCCCTCTTCTGACGTTTCCCATCTATTAAACACTACAGTTTTTGCTTGGTTTGGCAAATCCATCGAGCACGTCCAAGAACAGTTGCGGTTGGAAGAATTTATGTGGGAGAGGTTTTTATGACAGTGGCGATGATGACATTATACGAGGTGGAAAGAAAAAATTCAGCTTGGGAAGGTTCGGAAAAATATAACAGCACTAATCAAATCATCTCAAATGATCATCTAAACATATAATATCACAATACATGTCCTGACTGACTGACGGATTCATCGAAGACCAGACCAAACCACTGGACCTAAAAAGCATATACCGGGTGACAATGGGACTGGGGCCATGCCTATATCTCCTTCACTTATCAACCGATTTGAATGAAATTTTGTAAATAGATATGAGACACAATTTCGGATTGACGTACATATGAAAACAGATTGATTGATATCCGGTTTCGCCAGAATAACCACCAACTTTGATTTTTCAAAAGGAACACCCTGTATGTTTGATGATTCTACGGCTCAAATTACATACGACAGTTTTGCCAAATTTCCATTTTACGATTGAAAAAATCATGATTTCCCAATTTTTTTTCAGCCCAGGAGGCCTTGATTAAGTTAAAATCTATACTTACTTACATCAGTAACTCATAGTGATAGTCATTTCATCGATAAAATCAATAACAAAAGCCTACCACAGGAATTGAAAATTTCTGAACGCATTTTTAACGTTAAATTAGTTTTTTTCAAATGGTACCTACCGAGGACCATCTTGCCATTCGATACATGATTCAATTACCAATTCAACGATATACATTATGTATCATTTTCGTTTTGTTCAAAACGTAGAGAGCCATGTAACAAAATAAAATCAATCTGAAAAAATTGGTAGGTAATATGACATCTATTCATCCTTTCAAACTTCACTTCAGAATGGTAACAATGAATTACCAAAAATAATCGACTTGACAATATGTAATGATCATTAACCCATTACAGAAGAGAAAACTTCAATATAATCAAACTGTTTGAACAAATCTAACGACTGAAACAGTGAAACATTCAATGTACAAATTCTTACTCACAATACCAATATCCTGTTTTCAATAGAAGAGTTTCACAACCATCGAATAGTCATTTCATTTATTAATTACCAATGATATGTTCGAAGTGTTGCCAGTTTTCCCTAACACATAGACTAGTTCTATTTTGTACAATAATCAGTTCGTGAGCAGGAATTTCCTGAAATGCACGCTCAACTCTATCTCTCAAGTCCTCCAAAGAAGTTGATCTCCTCGAGGAGTATACTTTGGATTTTATGTGACCCCATAAATAAAAATCAATAGGGGTTAAATCGGGCGATCTGGCTGGCCATATGATTGGACCATTTCTTCCAATCCATCTCTGCCTATAGGTATCACTAAGATATTGCCGAACAATATTAGCATTATGTGGTCCTGCACCATCCCGCTGAAAAAACATATTTGCCCTGATGTTGTCAGGTAAATTGTTGATATTATTTGAATATCGTTCTCTAAGAATTGTAGATATCTTTGGCCCTTCAAAGGCCCGTCGTAAAAAATTGGTCGAATGATTCTTGTCCCTATGATTCCAAATCTTTCTTAAAAATGACCTTTTTTCAGAATATGAACATATGCTAAAACATTAGTTTCTGCTTCTTCACTGACGATGAAGTGGATGTGGTTTGGATCAGTTGGTTCTTTCCTTAGCATCATTTCCAATTTCCTGAAATGGGTCCTCGATGGGTGCCGTCTTAACGAATAACGAACAGCAAACTAGCGTTCTTCTGACATTCTCCGTATATCAATATCATATCGATTTCCTTGTTTCGAGAATAATGATTATTATTTTCCATTTCTAAAAAACTTTTCAAAAACAAAACGAGATGACAAGTCAAATTGGTATTTCACTTTCGACATGACATTAATCACGTACAGTTTTTCATCATTCCACGGCTACCATTCATTTCATCAAACCTCAACGGATAACTCATTGGAATTTGTAGGCATCAAACTGGATGATTACTCATGGTCAACCCTAAAAGAAACCTCCTCAGGTGTACCACAGGGAAGCATTTTGGGGCCCTTGATGTTTTCAATGTTTATTTTTGATTACCCCTCTTCCCTATCACATTGTCAGGTACATCTATACGCAGATGATATAGGGTAATTCGAGGATAGATGGCCAAGGTTTTGAAATTTCATGTTAGCATGTTTAAACGTTGAATTGAAATTGCTGTTAATTTTCATAACGCATCTTTATTGAGTTTAGAAACATGTGCTAAATACTAAAATTCATAAAAAAATTAAACTTATGGTTTATAAAATAAAATAAAAATAGTTAACAAAAACCATCTCCCGCACAGTGGTGAGGTGAGATGGCGCAACTGAAAACAAAAGATATTTTGGCCAAACTGTCACTTTGTTTTGCATACGACAACACCACAGTCATGGCAAAAGTTAACAAACTTGGAGCAAGAATCGTGAAACCATTTGGAGTAACGCAAGCAATTAACCCAGTCGTCAGATTTTGTGGTTTGGGAATACGTTTCGCCACAACCTGCGCAAGACTCGTCAGCTTCGTCCATATCATCTGAAGAGTCATCCAATGTAGGTGCTTCTAGTTCTTCGTCTGAAGATGAGTCACATTTGGGAGCTTTCTTAGTGTTCTTTTTGGTCACTTTTGATTTCTTCATAACTAGTTCTGATTTATTGGTCTTTTTTTTCTGTGTTTTCTTAGTCGCTTTCTTCTTTTTTTCGCCAATTGTTGCCTCTGTGGTTAGAATTTCTGCCAGCTGCTTGCTCCGGGCTCGAACCGAATTAATGGCAGCAGAAACAACCGGAACTGGTGAGATTATGTCCAGTATTTTGCCAGGGGTACATTTGACAGGAGTATTTGCATTAGTTTCTGCAGGCGGTTCAATTTGTTTTTCTGGTACAGTTTCACCTACAGTCTGCCAACTGCAGCCAGGTTGTTGATTGTCATCAGCTGAAGCTTTATTCAAACTTTGAGAACTCTCATCAGTATTTTGTTTATTTTCAACTGCATCAGAGACCTGAAGTATGATACTGTTTTCAGTCAAATAAGCGTCATCTGGGATAGCTGAAGGGTTAAATGGCACAATTCCTGTTGCCTTAAATGCCGAAGTTCCATTGTTTACAGTTGCAGACTTATTCCATCCTTCAGCAAGTAACTTGCCAAATTGTAATCTGGTGATTTTTCGCCCTGGGTTATTTTTAATGTATAAATTGCAAGCTGAGTAGTAGTTTAATTTAAACGATCTGAAAAAACATCTATCTAACGGTTGTAAAAATTGTGTCGTATGACTTGGTAAGCACAGCAATATGATGTTGTGGTCAACACAGTATTCTAGCATCTCAACGTTACTACAGTGTGAAGCATGACCATCAAGCAATAACAAAACTGCTCCTGTCGGTTTTCTGGGAACAAACTGATACTTAAGCCACTGAAAAAATATGTCACTGTTGACATAGGCTGACTTTTCCGACATGTAGACCGAGGATCCCGGGGGCATCCCATCCTCAAACTCTTGTTTTTTATTTTTGCCTTTCATTACGCAGGTAGGGGGAATAAAAACGCCTTCTGCGTTACAACAGGTTATAACCGTGATGGTTTCTCCCTTTTCACCGGAGCTGATACTTGCGATGTTTTTAGATCCTTTCTGAACAATGACATGTCCTGGCCTATTATTTAGCTGTAAACCAGTCTCGTCCATATTATAAATATGTCCAGGTTTATTGATGATATCGTTTTCGGTCAGAATATTTCCTAGCAGCTGAAAATAAGCCTCAACGTCTTTTTTGTTCATACCCAAGGATCGATTAACGGAGACCCCTCTGCTTTTCTGACTGACAGCCTTGGGTTTCTCTGCAGAAATAACTTAAGCCATGGAAAACCAGCTAATCTCGATTCCTTATTAAAACGATGTTTAATGCCCAGCTGTTCGGCCAATTTGAAGCCATACTTCGCACGTCGGTTCGAGTGGGAGCAAAACCGTTTCTTTGGAGTTTTATGATATGTTGGGCCAATTTTGCTTCAGCAGCTTCGCCTAATGTGGAGGAGGGTCCAAGAGGTCCTTTCTTTACATTTTTCTTCAATTTTCTTCTTCGTAGAGTGGTTGCCGGTACCCCAAAATTTCGAGCAGCATCGTTCACTCCCATTATATTTTTATTAACCGCTTCAATGGCTGCAGTTAACTGTTGTTCGGTCCAACTAGCCCTGGAACAACTTCCAGTGCGCTTGTATTTTGTAGGCATACTGAAAAAAAAAAAAATTTTAATAAGCCATCTCACCTCAAAAATATGTGAACCATCTATCCTCGTTGTGAGAGGAGAGATGGCGCACATCACAAACTAAACACGTTTTGAAATATGCGGAATTTTATGGTTATACATCAAAACTTGAATGTTTTTACTTACCTGAGACGATAGAGTGATTTAAATTATTATAAAATTTGATGTTCACTGGCGTGAAGAAGAAATTCGGGAAAATATTCTGGTCCCCACCGGATCACATATAAAAATATTTTTCAATAGGCTTTTAACCGGTAAACACAAACTGTACGGCGGCTTGTTTACTATGAACTGAAGTACTCCAGAGCGCAGCCGCTCATCTTCAACACTAGCGGTGGCGCTGTAAAACCATTGCACCATCTCACCTTCTGCGCCATCTATCCTCGATTTACCCTACAGTTATATTTGTCTTCTCATAACACTGATACAGAAAGTTGCGTAGCTAATTTAAACTCAGATTTGCATAAAACATTCCTTTACTCGGAGCATCATGGACTGAAAATCAATCCAAATAAAACCTTAGCTCTATGCATAGGATCTCAGGGACAAAAAGTTGAAACCCAAAGAAACTTTATGCTCACTCTCGACAACGCAGACATTGACTGGGTAGATAGTGCTAAAAATCTTGGCGTAATCATAGATAGCTCTTTGTCTTTCGATGAACATGTGAAAAACATTTTTGAAGTATCATTCTTCAAACTCAAATCGCTATATAAATTCAGGTATCAGTTATCTGAAGAAATGAAACTCAGGCTAGTTAAAACTCTTATTTACCCCCATATCGAGTATTGTTGTTCGGTGTATTACAATTTTTTGCCGCAATATAACAAATTGAAGTTACAACGCATACAAAATGCTTGCATGCGATTTGTATGCTGCATTCCATATGGTGAACATGTCACGCCATTTTTGTTAAAAACGAAGGAGTTGAATGTGAGGTACAGAGTCCAATATTTGATTACAATTTTTCTGTTCAAGTTGCTCCAAACTAAAACTCCTAGTTATTTATATAGTCTATTGAGCAGGCATTCTGACATACATTCGGTCAATTTGAGAATTAATCCAACATACCTAGGCACCGTACTTTCAAATATGAAGGATGTTTTTCAAATATTGCCCCTAGTTATCTGAATGAAATTTTACCCATTTTACATCATAATATTCATCAATTCAAGAAAGCAATAAAATCACAGCTGCTTACTGCTCAGTACTAATATAAGACTCAATGTATAATATTGTAATGTATTGGTTAAGTTGACCAATGGAATGTCAAGGATATTAACACATTTATGATTGTATAAATTTTGTTTTGTTCTTTCTTTCTCTCTTCATTATTGATTTCTTTCTTTTTTTCTTTAACATTGTTTTTTTCTCTAACATTGTTTTGGTAGTGAATAAGTATTTTTCTTTTTAATTTTATCATTATTTTCTTACACACACTATATAATTTTTAGGAGGGGTGGAAGATAGCCTTTGGCTAACCCTTTTCCTTTTATGTATAAAATGTACTGTATGCATAATAAACGATATTATTATTATTATTATTATTATAAAATATTGTACAAATTCAATAATTGATCGTTTTTAGTTTTGAACAAAAAGGAAGTGGTACATAATCGATATCGTTGAATTGGTAATTAAATTCTCTATCGAATGTCAAGATGGCCCTCGGTAGGTACCATTTGAAAAAAAAACATTTTTTCCTTAAAAATGCTTTCAGAAAATGTCAATTCTTTCTATGAGATACTGAGGTAGATTGGTATTGATTTTAATCTGGGCTAAAAAAAAATTGGTGCTTATAATATGTGTATACATACTTCATCTATACAATTAGCTTCTGCAGTGTTTGATGAAAAAAGTTGAGGAAGTAGTTTTTCCATACAAATTTGATAGTTCATTTAACATGAGTAAAATTCAACATCATCACATAAAAGTTTGTATCACGAATAAAATCCAAACTAGATGTGTATGCGAATCCATCATTTGCATACATAATTCTCTGTTGTACGTTTCTTGACAGTTCTTTTTTCATACGCCATGTACATCTTCAAAGCTTTTACGAATAAGCATGTAGGTTAAGATACACAATATACAGTAAACTTTCATCATATTCTTCTAACCTTCGATTGTTTGTTTCATTATAGTGTGTATAACCTAAAATAAGTAGAAATGGCAACATTTTTACCATCAGTCGACTATTCAGAAGGAAATATCAGCTATTTATGCCTTCGACTTATTAGGCAAAATGTCTTGATTGTATTATGTTCTGAATTACTTAAATTTTTCCCCATATTGGTAAATTTAAAATATTTGTTGAGATACCTACGGTCAGTGAGACAGCAGACAACATCTACTAGATACCGTATAGACGTACATGTTTTGAAATCAATTATTACTTTTTTCATTTTGTTGATTATAAGTCTGAGCTATGGGCTCGTTTCATTCAGATACGAGTATTGTTTGTGTACTTACTGTTGATGTGTGACATAAAAATCATAAAATCTTCCAAGCCATACTGTATTGTATCGTGAAATATATTACCTGTAAGATTTAAAAATTCTGTGTGTGGCTCCAAAATTTCCTCGATGTTGTAGTTCGGACTGAGAGATTTTTTTCTGCAAAAGATTAGGGAGGTTGACTGCATATTTGTCACCAAACACTAATATTTTATTTTTATAGTTCATAACTGGCTCTTCAAACCGGGTATAAATACATTCTGATTTGCGAATTTCCCAAATTTCTTGGAAAAACTGCACCAATTGTCGTACCAAATCTCGTTGTTGATTGTTAAATTATATTTTTTCCCGCAAATATCAAATAATGGTTGAAATTTTTCTAAACGGTCATTATCATTGGAAACTACAGCAAGAATCATCAATAACTCGTGGTAATTGCTACTTAAAAGACCTATAATGAAGTGGAATAAAAGCTGAGTAATAAATTTTATAATGTTTGATAAAGTTTCATCTGGAGAAATGTAAAGAACAACAATAACCAAAGGTAGATCATGTATGATGACATACCGAACGACAGCTATGTCATATTATGATTATTTTGAAGATATATTTATTTATTATGTCAATTTCAAAACGTCAATCAATATACACCACATTCAACGTGTTTATTAAAAAGTCTTTACTATATCTAACCTCATTTCATTGATTGAAAAAAGTTACTCAAGAGATGTGAGATTCTGAAATTTCTATACTAACTTTATATGCCTGTTCGTTTGTCATGCTCACGTTGCTCTAATCTGGTTCAAGCAATATATATAGTGTTTCGTTTGTTCCGAGCAAATGATCAAAGATAATGCAGGGAGCAGAAAAATCAAATCAAACTGATCAGGAGGCGGCAATGAGAAAATGGAAAGAAACAGTATCAAAATATCAAATGGAGATATGGTAGATGCAATTTCAGATTATTATTCAGTTCGAACAGATGGTAAATAGAATCATAGATGAAAACATAAATTAATGTAAAAACGTTCATAGGTACAAACACGAATGTTATTAGAAGAGGTTAGTTTACATGTAATTAGGTTATGAGTTTGGCCAATTGGATATTTTTGCTACTAAACCATACAATCAAATCAATCACGTCACAATTACGTGATATCCATGATTTTTTGAGCAGGCTGAGCATTTCAAACGAACGGGACTTATATGTATAATTTTCAATCAAGGATCATCATGGGTTTGATTCTGCCTATGAACTATCATGCAAAGTTCATCCATACATTTGTTCGGTTAACTGAACCAAGAACCTTCTCAATAAATGGAAGCATCCATTAAGTGGTGGAGATTTGAAACCAAAGAACTGAGATATCGATCATTGAATACTGAACAATATTCTTTCATTCACATCGAACTTTCGAGTTGTTTTTCGAACTGGCTTTTTTTAAACAATTTGATTTGATTGTCAGCTTCCGAGAGAAATGGATGAATCTCAAGTCTTTTCAATGTATTCAAGAAAAATTATCCATCCGAGTAACTAACAATTATATTAATATTCCTGTGAATTATATTAATATTCCTGTGGCTACATTTCGAGTAACAATTTTTTTTCCTACTTCAGCCATCTGGAATTTCGACAAAGGAAAACCGTTTAGTTGACCTCAAGAAACATTCCTTGTCATCGCAGTGGAAAAAATCACACAGAAAAAAACATTCTCCTCTCATCTGTTTTTTAATACGCTGCGAAACTAAAACTTGTTAAACCCTTATTACACTATGCCTTTTTCGTGCCTATTTTCGTGCTTATTTTCATGGCTATTTGTTGGCTGAATTTCCCCAAATAACTGGCACTATTACACCGTGCCTTTTTGATGATTGTTTCAGTGATTTATTTCAGAGCTGCAAACATAAGGAAAATTGACATTTATCTCAAGTTATTTTTGAGGTTAGATTCATTGTTTGTAAATTTTCAAGAGATCAAAACAATGTCGCGAACAACAATAGATAAAATGAAATTACAAAGAACATTATTAATTACTATTATGGCCACTGTTACACTTATTTTAAAAAGAAGAGAACAAAAAAAGAGAGCTCTTAGGAGATGGTGGGTGAAGCCTTGGATGAACCAAGAATTAGGAAATCTAAGCCTTACCAATGAATTTATCGCTGCCAATGATTTAAAATCATTTACAAATTTTTTAAGAATGACTGAGGAAACATTTGATAAGCTACTGCATAGAGTACAAATTCAAATACAGAAAAATAACACTGTACTTCGAGACAGCATTTCACCAAAAACTAAACTAATTATTACTTTGCGATACTTGGCTACTGGCGAAAGCTTCATTTCACTACAGTATAATTTCAGAGTGTCACAAGCTGCGATATCAGGTTTTATTCCTTTGGTGTGTCAAGCTATTTATGATGAACTAAAAGGAGAATATTTACATGTAAGTATGTAGGTTAATATACCAATATGCAAATCAATATTGTTGGTTCCATAGTTTCTGGACATGTCACTATAATAATGAGATTTAGCTAAGAGTTGATAACTGTTTTTTTATACCTTGTAGGTACCAAATACAAGTGCAGAATGGTTAGAAGTAGCGAGAAATTTTGAGGAAACCTGGAATATGCCTAACTGCCTTGGGGCATTAGATGGAAAGCATATTCTTATAAAGGCACAGCGAGAAGAAGGGTCTTCGTTTTATAACTATAAAGGACAGAACAGCATTGTTCTATTAGCTCTAGTAGATGCAAACTATAAATTTTTATATTTTAATGTGGGTATAAATGGACGAATTTCAGACGGAGGAGTATACAGAGAATGTGAGCTCAATAAAGCCATCGCTAAAAATTACCTAAAGTTTCCTGAAGACAGAAGTCTCCCAATGAGAACCAAAAAGATACCATTTGTTATCGCAGCTGATGCCGCTTTTCGTTTGACAACCCATATTATGAAACCATATCCTTTCAGGAAACTGACCAATGAACAGAGAATTTTTAATTATCGATTAAGCAGAGCAAGGCGTGTAGTGGAAAATGCCTTCGGCATCCTAGCCAATCGTTTTAGATGTTTATTAAATGTAAGTGCTCTGCGTCCTGAAAAGGTGAAAATCATAACAAAAGCTTGTTGTGCTCTACATAATTTTCTTTCTCATGAAATGAAAACTCACTATACTGGAAAAGACCCTGCAGAAGAAATAGATAGGCGATACACATTTGTATACGGTTTGAGTGTCCAGGCAGGTAACAGACCAAAGACAGAAGCAATACAAACCAGAGAAGAATTTAAAGAATATTTTAACGGAGTAGGTAGTGTGCCATGGCAGGAAGATATGCTGTATAGATTATAAATAGACCCAGTGATTGGTTTTCATATTATTAATATTAAAAATGTTCTGTTTTCTTGTTGAAATGTTTTTTTTTGCGAACAAACTACAGGGTTCTAGTTATAGAAAAAAACATGAATTTTTTAGTGTTTCAATGTTGATAAAATATAATTTTTAAGTTGCATAATCAATACATTTTCAAGGACCTACCTTCTATCTATGTTTATTTTTGTATCCTTAATCAGTGGAAAGTTTATAAGGGGGACCAATTTGAAATACATATTAAATAAAAATCAATTAGTTTTTCTTCTAATATATTTATATAACCTACATTAATTCATATCACATATCAAAGTATTAGTTCAACTGTTGTCTAAAGAGCTTTTTTGCTGCATACAGTTCCCTCATAACATTTTCCTTAAACTCATCCAAAATATCATCGTCTTTAATTTTATTCATTTCTGATGTTATATATTTTCCAAACAGACTGTTTTCATTGTCATTGTCCGGTTCTACTCTGGGCGGTGAAGCAGGCCTACTTAGCATATTTATTGCCGTACTGCAATCCTTCAATATCCCTGCATATTCATCATCCTCCAGCTTCCTCTTTTTCTTTGCTCCTAGTTTGCTTTGAGTTTGAAGTTTATTGGCATTGCTTTGAATCGTTACCTTTTTGTTTGGAGCTTCTCTATTCGAACTAGCAGCTGAAGCAGATCTGCTTGTCGAAGGTGAACTATATGCATCTATTGAAAATGGCGCAGACAGTTCATCTACTGTGGCATCCACTAATAAAGCAGTACCTTCTGCATCCGAATCCTGCGTGTACTCCTGCTCAAGATTGGAATCTCCTTCACTGACTATTTCACAAGTGTCTTCTAAAAATTGGTAACACCAAAGTTTAGGTTGATATATATCATCCGGTGAAGCTCCCGAGGCTTCTGTTTTTTTGATTTTGTTAAGTTCTGACATGAATTGACTTCTCAAAGTATGAATTTTTGCTTTAATAAGTGCTTCAGTAAACGGTTTATCTGGAAAAAGTTCTTTTAAACCGTCAGATATTTCCGTTAAAGCCTTGGCTTTTAGATTTCTATTGTGATAGTTCTTTGATTTTGCATTATAAAGGCAAGGATGGTTTTCATATAGTTCTATTAAACGTACAGCCTGGTCTGTAGTCCAGAAGTGGTGTTTACTGCAATAACATAATTCAGTATACCTGGATTATTTGTCTTTACTTTTTCCTTACCTGGTACTGGATATTTTCTTTTTTTCTGCCATTAGTACTACTTCAAAACGAAAAACGATTAATTTGTTGATTATGTGTTTATGTCAGATAGTGTTGGGTGTTGGCAAACCTGACTTTTCCACAAACGTCCTTGAAATCCCCTCGATTCAGGCGGAAAAAATAGAACCAGTCCTATTTATTTTCACGCCTGAAACAATCAACAAAATCCCCACGCGCGCATGCGTATTTGTTTAAAATTTCAGCCACGGGCAGTCAGGCAGACAAATAGGCACGAAAAAGGCATAGTGTAATAAGGGTTTTATAGGAAGTTGATGCCTCGTCTCTTTTTGTCCGCCAGCGAAACGGAAGTTGGACTGGCCTTAAAGGTAATACCCCCCAGGGTATCCATTCACGCACTACGAGAATACAGAACGAGAAAAAGGTCATTATTTGCTTTTAAAAGTAAAACACTGGTCTCCGAAGGGTCGAGCAGAGTCTAGGGAACTGGGAAAATGTTTTCTTAAGCCGGAACAGAATTGGTTTTTCGTATAAGTGGGGAAAAGGGTGACCCCAGTAGTTATTTCCTTGAGATCGGGCGATGTGATATTTTTTATTCTTGACACATTTTTGGAAACAATAACCTTCCACAACCTGAAAACAAAATTAAATTCATCAAGAATGTATAGAGAAATATATTTTAATTCAATACCTTTTTCTGATAGGCAAAACTTAGAATACTATAAGTTACTGACTACTCGAATAATAGTTATTTATTATATAAGACCACCAAAATATGTTTTACTTGTGAAAGGAAAATTAATTTTGTTGATTGTCTTGCTAAAGTCTGTGTATAGAGCATCAGCAGCTGAGAGTCCATTTCAATCGATAGTCGATTCAAATATCGGTACATTTCATAGAATCAATGGCGAATAATTGATTTTGGAATGTTGTGAAAAAATTCAACTCGTTCGATGTTTATGCTTGTACTGATAATGATATTGATCAAATTGTTTCTGTTGTTACTTCTCAAGGTAAACATAGAAACATATTCATAAATATCTTTTTTTATATAATTCTTTCCTCTGACATTGTATACGTAGTTGGGGAGTTGGTGAAGGTCATAGTTCTTACGGCAGACATTTTGAGTTATTGAAAAATGAAGAAAAAAGGATTTGTCAGTTTTCGATTTTATTGAGAACAAAATTCTCGATATAAAATCTCAGTTTGTTATTTTCATCATTTCAGACATTGATTCTGAGAAAATTAAAAATATTTCATCATTATTCCAGGGTATTGATAATTTCTTCAAGTTTCTTGAAAATAGTAACGTACACCTTTCGAAAACTCAAAGAATATCTTCAGCAGAATATTCAACTCTTTCATATGGATTGGGAAATTCATAGCCGTCAATTGGTTATATTTCTTGATTCTCTGCATCAAATCATGATATCTACACCGAATTATAACTTCTTAAGGTAAAAATAGAGAAATATTCGTTAATATCTTTTTCTGTATATAATTCCTTCCACTGAAATTGTTTACGTAGTTGGGGAGTCGGTGAAGGTCATAGTCCTTACGGCAGACATTTTGAGTTTTTAAATGAGATAGTCTGAAAAATTAAGAAAACAGGATTTGTCAGTTTTCGATTTTATAGAGAACAAAATTCTCGATATACAATCTGAATTTATTATTTTCATCATTTCAGATTCTATGAAAATTAAAGATATTTCATCATTATTCGAGAGTATTTCGATGAAATGTCTTCAAGTTTCTTCAAACTAATAATGTACATCTTTCGAAAACAAGTACAGAGTCCAGCAGATTGGAATTACACACCACCCAGAAAGGTATAACTAATCACAGGCGGGATTCTATTGAAACATGATACGCGGCTCTGGCTGGGCTGAACCGAGTTCCATAGAAATAATTCTCACTGCATAACACCTTGAAGAGATTTTATTTTTCAATTTTCAACATGTGTTTCAAACTTCAATTTGTTTCCAATAAAAAGAACCTAAAACTTGGTGCAGCCTCTGTTTTGATGACTTGATTCTCTAGAGACATATCTTCTAGATTAAATTTGAAGGCAACTGAATTGGCTTTTCTTATATTCTCAAAGGTTTGAATCACACCAAAATTTGATATATTCATATATATGATATCGCTCAGGTCATTTATAGATTTACTATGCCGAAAAATTGTTGAGTCGTCTGAAAAAAGAGAAATTTTACCAGATGTGTTTACATTCAATAAATCGTTTATATACACAAAAAAAGTCCTAAAACCGATCCTTGCGGCACTCCTGAATCGATATAAATATATTTTGGGGTTTTATCGCCTTTTACGACTTGACTGCGGCCAGTTATATAAGACCCAAACCATTCCAGAGTAGCCCCTCCTCAGCCATAACTATACAGTTTACGCAAATGCATTTTGTGGTCTACGCGGTCAAAAGCTTTTTTGAGATAACAGAACACTACTGCTGCTACATTTTCGGCGTTTATATCAAAATGTACCTCATTTAGGAAGGAGAAAATCACATCTTGAGTGTTCTTATTGGTTTGGAATCCAAATTGATTTTCTTTGATGCTGTTATGGGAAATTAGTTTTGAGATATTGGCCGATAATTTGAGTTTCCACCTTTGTGCAAAGGAATTGCAACAGACTTTCTAAGAAATGTGTATAATATACCGTTACGAAAAGAGAGATCAATTTTAGTGATATTAGAGATTCGGGTGCTTATTTTGAAAAATTGTTAAATATTTTTATGGAAATGTCATCGTATCCAGTTGATTCTTAACTCCTTATTCTTTAATAATGAATATTTGTATCATATAGTATAAAAGTATTTTCAATGTGACAATTTTCGAGGTGGATAAGAGGATGTTGAGGGATAATTATATTACTACTAAGATTACGAGCAATTGAGTAATATAATTCATTTATATCATCGGTGCTAATTGGTATATTTGAATTACACCTTTTTTAGGATTCTCTCGCAGGTCGTCTACTATGGATCATGTCTCTTTCAATCTGTTTTCATCAGTAGAACTAAATTTTGTAATTATTTTTCGCTTGCTAAGAAAGATTGAAAGATGAAGACAAAATGGTGAAAAATATTGATATGACTTCATACATATTATTTTTTTTTCATCGCATCAAATCGTAAAAAATCATGACACAATCTGAGATCCGCGCAATTTGGGCACAGGTTTGTAGAAAAAAGCATACATGCAATCAATAAATATGGCTTTGAATAAAATATTCCAGAATTCACAGTACAATGGAATATGTCAACTGTTTATTCCATCCCAATAGAGAATGAGTCTCAAACACCCGAAAATGTATTTTCCCACCGTTGAGCTCCCAAATCGAAAAGCTCCACTTCATTCGCTTTCCCACTTATGTAGCGACACAAAACACACCAAGATAACTCGTTGCAAGCGACCGCCCATTGAAAACTCCGGAGAATAAATTCCAGGGCAGACACTTGAATGCTGCGAATGGCTTTCCCCCAGGTCTCTGAAGACTCGAGAACTTCCGGAGGTAAAAATGTCGAGCCTTCATGAACGTATGTACATTTCCTGCAAGGGGGGAAAATAAAAGCGAGAGGAGTACAGCAACGTCCCTGATTTATTTACGATTTTTCGAAGAGAAGTCTGCACGGTAGCAGCATGAAAGAACGCATTTTCGATGACGACCCTGTGGATGTTGACGATCTAAAAACGAAATGAGGGCAAGGCTTTCCGGAATACAACTTTCTCTGACGTAGAAAGGCCCGCTGAATCAAAAAATGTGACCATCTCGTCGATCGGATATAGGTACTTTGACTGTCAAAGTACCTATATAGGTCAAACAAAATAATATTTGCAGAAACGAGTACACGCCCACAAGTACTCAAAAACCGACATTACTCGAACCATATGTTCTTAAAGAATTAGTTTAATGCATACATGTTAATATTGTGTTGAGATAAATATGTCTCAGAGTCCATATTTTTTATTTTGATGTGTTAACCTGATGTTAACCTGATGTCGTTAAAATAAATTATATGAATTGACTGAATCAGACCTTTATTCCGAGAAATTGAAGAAAAAGATGGTAATAGCTTCTCCATTTCATGTTCTATCGACGAGATGGTCACTTTTTTGTATCCAGCGGAGTTTTTTACGTATAGAAAAGTTATTTTCAGATTGCGCCCCGATGGTTTTTTCATTTGACATATGTCAAAGTCGACCGGTGCGCCATCTATGATTTTTCTCGCCGTTTTCTCGATTTTCCAGGATTCACGGTGAATCTGTCGGATTGAGATACTTTCGGAATCTATGCAGGATTTCCCACATTTTGGTTCAAACCGGAGATCGATACGACCACTTTGGTTTTTCGAAGATTTGACTTCTCAAATTTTTTGTCCGTATCGAAACGAGATGAGATCTTAGAGATACGTTAAATATTTCATGAATAGTTGGAAAGTTATCAATTGGACCAATCGATAGAGTAGAAAATGGCTGATTCTGTGACGAAAATAGTACCAAGGAACCGACTGTGCCATCATAAGAAAGACGTTCCGTAGTTATATCCAGTTTTATTTCCGACTCGCAACCATCATTGCTTAAATTCATAAAAACATTTAAAGGCAAAAAATCGTGCTTTTTTTTTCGTTTTTCGCTTGCAATATGAAAACTAATCTCGTTGGTCTCTATGGACGAATAGAAGAGAATCAAAATGCGAAAAAATGAGCCCTGGCACGACTCGATCGGATTATTAGTAACATAGAAAAACCGAAAAAATCTGCGTTCAAAAAAAAATTATAACACCGCCATTTTCAAAGTAGTAGCGAAGGCTCTCCGCGACATAGTAGTGATTGATATGTTTTTCAAGTGCAGAAAACTAATGCACTGTCGGGTGATTAGTTTTTGCATAATTGCAATTTGAATTTTTCAATGCACTTTATTGGAGCAAGTCTGCATGCGTCATAGGTGGTCCGATTTTAATTTTTCAATCAATCAATCAAAAAGGTGCTTTATTGTCCAAGAATAATAGTCCTCATTGACAAAGCATTGAGAGCAATAAAATGTGCTAAGATCCAGTGTCATAACGGAACAGATAGATGTAAATAGATATAGTATTTCTAATCCCAATTGGACCGACATAAAAAGTTTCGAAAAGGAATTCTCTTCCACACGACATAATTTTTTTATGATTGTACCAGGAACGCTTTAAGAGTAAAAACACTGGTAGAATATAAATCTCCCATTTGCCGGGCAGTGCATATGAACACTCCTTGTAGTGCTCTTATTTTTATTGCCGTTCCAATTGGGATTAGAATAACTATACAAACATACAACAGTATAATGTGAAGTATAAATTGCGAATTTATAGATCCCTAGATGTAAATAAGTAAATATACAATGTAAAGAATATATTGTAAATTATATGCGAGATAAAGAGGTTATAAAAGGGAAAGAACAACAGAAATACATTACAAAATCATTAAGCTTAGTTGGATTTCACGGGAATCGGGACCAGGGAGTAAAACTATTTTTTTATTGCTGACGTTTCGGAATCGTTTATTCCTTTTTCAAAGCTGAAATGACAATAATTACCTGTAGTAGACGAAAAACGGAACTCAATTTCTATAACCCATCTTTAAAAATTAAGTTAATCCTGATTATGAACTCAACTTCGGACAATTGTTGCGAGGTGGTAATCGAGCCAAATTCCTGTCGATAAAATACAAATTGGCACAAAATACACATCACAAACTTTAAAATAAACGTAAAACAAGCACAGACACATTAAGATATAGACGTACGTTGGTGTATGATCAATAAGCAACTGAACATCTCCCTGAAACATTCGAGCGCTGTGTAGCTATAAAAACCAATAACTGATTTATCTATTATTAGGAAATCTGTTCTTTCTTTTGTACCTTTCTAGAATATGTGTATATATTTTGGTCAAATTTTGTGTGTCGCTTTTTTGGTTTACGGTTTACACTATTTTTATGGAGGTTAATTTGGATAATTTCTCCTAACAATCTCTTTGGATAAGATGTCTCTCTTTCTAGAATTTTAACCGAATCGAAATCGAAATTACAAGATGCTTCAGAATGATGAGCGGCAAATGCCTGTTTTTTTTTTCTTTTCGCAACAGACATATTTATGCTGGTACATTCTGGTTTTCAAATAATGTTTAGTTTGTCCTATGTAACATTTTCCGCATTCACAGGGAATCCTATATATCAAACATGAATCTGATTCCGTCGGTATTCTGTCTCTAACCGAGTGAAAAATTTACCTGGTGTTTTTAAATTGTAAAAGGCGAACTTGTGAGAATCTGTTGATAAACAATTTTTGATTTTGTATGAGAGTCCATCAATGAATGAAAATTTGAAAAAGTGACACCTTTCTCTGGGGAGAATCTCTCGCCTATCTGTTCTGTAGCGTTTATTGATGATGATGTTGATTAATTTCACCAAGGTTACGTTTGATTTAGTTGGCATAACACATACACAAATGTAAACCTTAAAATGCCGAAGGCATCGTAGGACTAGATCAATTGAGGCCCGAAAGAACCCCGCACGAAAACATATGGAAAATTGGCTCTCGGTTGAATTAGCTGATATTTTATTAGGTTATAGTAGGATGGGTCATCAGAAAAAAGTTCAAATGATTTTATTTGTTTAGTTTCTGAGACATAAGTAGGATTGACAAAGAAAAAAACAGTTTTTTTTAGTCGAAAGTAAGGATGAAAATGTACTGTTCGGAACTCATAAACATGTTCATTTATAATCTTATTGGTGATAGTACATTAGGGTGTATACGAGGCATAGTAAAAAAACATTTTTCCGGATTCTTTTTCCAGCACTATTTCAAAACCAACAAGTTATATTTTGTTAAGATATCATAGTTTCAGTCTATTGTCGTCGAAAAAACGTGTTTTGTTTCTTGATTACTTTCTCTGTGTGAAATAGCTATTTGTATAACAAGGGAGGAAAGTGCTACTTTTCCTCCCGAGGAGGAAAAGGCACTTTACCCCCATATAATACATATGATTTTTCCGCCTCCTCCAAATAACAAGTCATTTTAAATACTTAATTTATGAAACATACAAACAAAATTTATTAAAGAACTAAAACTAAGAAGTAGGTATAACTTATAGGCACGTTATTTTCTTTCTTGCATAGTACATATTTTAAATTTGTGGTAGAGCAATTATTTATACTAATGTTAAACGTGCAGTTTTGAGCAGTGGTTATTTGAATACCACTAGAAGTGAGAGCTGGAGCCAACGCAGTTTTCGTGATATTTTCATTAACAACATTATTATACAGCTGGTATCCCCCGGAAGTACTCGTACTTAGCTGATTACAATCAATTCCATTAACTTCAGTGACTCCCATAATTTGGTTCAAAATTTTTCCTTTTTTTGCAAGAGATTGCACCATATACCCTTCAGCGATATTCGTAGACTTCCAACCTCCGTGTTGCTCTGAAGCAAGAATGTCTCCTCCAGAATTTGCAAGTAAACTTGCCGAGGTTCTTCTGAAACTATGCCTGGTATAATTTATGGCATAAGGCAGTTTTAAAAATTCTGCAATTTTTTTAGGAATTTTAGCAATAGTATTTTTCCCAACCATTTGGTTGATACATTTTCCTCCCTAGGGAGGAAAAGTACTTTTTCTCTCTAGGGAGAAAAAGTACGACTTTGCTTCCTACAATGAGGCCAGGAAATGTATACTTTGGATAAAGGTAGGCGGAAATATATTTTTTTTTTACATTTTTGAGTATACCCCTGTACTGAAAACAATTGACAGATCGTTTTCGATTACAAGAAAAGGAATTAATTGCTACTGCCCATTGAATAAAAGATAGGGTACCATTCTGATGAACTCAATTGTTCAATATTACCTTTCATTTAGATAAAGGGTGCGTTACATTTTTTTTAGGTCATTTACAATGTTTTTATTGAATATTTCGAAAACTGTTTCGTTGATTTGGACCACATTTCACTGACAATATTCTGAAAATATTGACCATCATATAAAATAGTTTTATCAACTTTGTATGTTGCGTTTTTAAGATATTCATTTTTGAAGTTTACGGTATTACGGTATATGTGGTAACCTATCAATTTAACAAAATTTTATGGAACCTTTCGAAACATTCAATTCTATTATAAAACTTTTCAAAATAAATTATTTGATACTATAAACAACACAAACCACACTCAACAACAATTTGGACCTCAACAGTATAGACTAAAAAAAATCGAATTAAAAAATTTTAAAAAACGAATTCGAAATAATTATTATAAACAACATAATCAACAATTTACATAATGTAACTCTCAAATAACAAACAATAACCAAAACACAAATTCAATTAAAATAATTAATATTGTTATTGATTGATCTATTTGCGCAATCTAAAACATTTCTCAATAGTTTATGGCTAGGGTACTTCATTGTTTCTATTTGAAATTGATAATTGAACCTGGACTATTACGCTGCCGCATAGCGTCCAGATTTGGGAATGCTATAAAGTATCAACTGTGGATATCCTTTAGTCGCAGTTTATAGCTAAAGAAACAGTTCGCTCACTTGGCGTCGGCACTTTGATCTTTATGTTCCCGTTTGTACACTGCGCAACTCGGATACTTCGAAGAGCGATAATCGCATACAGTCTTCTGCGCATCCTGAATTCTTTCCCTGGAGTGGATGTTACCTTGGAACATGCATTTGGGCCAAGTGAGCTAACTGCTTCTTTAGCTATAAACTGTGCTTTAGTATTAGTCCTGATGCACTTGCAAATGAACGTATTCTGGGCTACTACTGTACTTGCAAAAGTGGAACAAGAACAGTGAGATGCTGTTCCCATATTTGCAGGGTACTTTGGTACCTAGGATATGCTCGTCATCAAGAAACAATAAAGTACCCTAGCCATGAACTATTAAACGATGTTTTAGATTGCGCAAATAGACCAATAAATAACAATATCAATAATATTATTCGAATTTAGGTTTTGTTTATTGTTTGTTTTTTGAGAGTTCAATTATATGAATTGTTGTTTATGTTGTTTATAACAAATAAGTTTCAATTTCGATTTAGAGTTCACTACTACAATACACTATAAGATGTTCACTAAAGCACGACGCGTGTTTCGCTATACAATAGCTTCACCAGGTTCATGTCTTTTTCTTATATTATAATTTCCATAATATTAATTGACTTTTTATGTTAGAAGTCGTTATTTATAATTCGATTTTTTTCAGTCTATACTGTTGAGTTCCAAATTGTTGTTGGGTGTGGTTTGTGTTGTTTATAGTACAAACAATTGATTTCGAAAAGTTTTATAATAGAATTGAATGTGTCGAAAGGTTCCATGAAATTTTGTTGAATCGATAGGTTACCCCATATATCGTAATACCGTTAACTTCAAAAATGCATATCTTAGAAACGCAATATACAAAGTTGATAAAACTATCGTATATAATAGTCCACATTTTCAAAATATTGTGAGTTTAATATGGTCCAAATTAAAGGAACAGTTTTCTAGATGGAAGAGGGCAATTTTGTGGCATAGTGGACGAATTAAATTAAAGAAAAAAAGCATCCCCAAGTGGGACTCGAATCAACGACCTTATGATCTCTAGCCATACACTCTTACCAACTGAGCCATTCGAGCAAATAGGAATCAACACACACTCGTGAATCCTTCCCTTCCATAATTTAATTCAATATTCATGTTAGAAATGAATTGAAGATCAAACGTACTTATCAAATGGCCGTCCAGATATTCAATAAAAACATTGTAAATGACTTTAAAAAAAAGATAACGCATCCTTCATCTAAATGAAAGGCAATATCGAACAATGTTACCCTATCTTTCATTCAATGGGCAGTAGCAATTAATTCCTTTTTTTGTGATCAAAAACGATCTGTCGATTGTATTCAGTATAGGGGTATACTCGAAAATAAAAATAAAATATATTTCAAAGAAACAACATCAACATCAGGAAAGAAAACACGTTTTTTCGCCTACAATAGACTGCAACTATGATATCTCAACAAAATATAACTTGTTGGTTTTGAAATAGTGCTGGGAAAAAAATTTTTTTTTTACTATGCTCCGTATACACCCTAATGTTCTATCATCAATTAGATTATAATTGAACATATTTATGAATTCCGATCAATACATTGTCATCCTTACTTTGTCTTATTTCGACCAGAAAAACTTTTTTTTGTCTATCCCAGGGTTATTGTATATATATATATATATATATATATATATATATATATATATATATATATATATATATATAATACTGACAGGGTTACGGCATAAAACAGCTTTATGAGAGTTCGGGTGAATAGACGTATGGTGAGGAAAGTGTGCCACTGCTGCCAACATATACGAATTTTTTTGGTTGTTTTTATGGTATTTATCCTTGTTCTTCTTGACTGAAAGTTTTGCAAACTTCTTGTTTATTTTGACTTGAACATAAAGTGTGTTGATCAACAACTCGAGTAGTGTTTAATTCATCATCATCCATCAAGAAAGTGTATAGTGCAGTAGTTGTGATTGTATTTCGTAGTATTAAGAAAATGCCTGGGCCTATATGCAGTGTGAAAAGCTGTACGAACAAGAATAAGTGCAAATTTGATTCCATTACTTTTCACTGATTTCCTAAAGATAATATTACTGATACCATGTGAAAGGATCTTTTTGGTCTTCTAGCATATTGTTTTTTGAGGCCTTAACAATACATTCTACAAAAAATGATTCATTTGATGTGTTTTTCATTTGTTTCTTCTCTGCTCGGCGCATTCAGCCAAGATAGAGATCCCTTCTACTCTTCGAAATTCGAAAAAAAGTTGTATAAAGTTGGCTATCCTGGCACACATCATACGTCATCAAAATGAAGGTTTCGCCGTAACCCTCTAAGTATTATAATATAATAACCCTGGTCTATGCCACCCCAATACGACGTTTTTACGAACTTTGGCCGCTTATATCTCATAAACTAAACATACAAAATCAATCGAACTCACACTTTTTTCTAATGACCCATCCTACTATAACATAATAAAATTCCAGCTAATTAGACGGAGAGTCAATTTCCCATATGTTTTGGTGCGGGGTTCTTTATCATTGAAGTATTCCTGCAGGTCATGGTATGCTTTTGGCATGAGGAAGTCCTTTACTGCCTTTTTATCAGTGGTTTGGAAGTATCAAACTCATCATTCATGTCCATCAGTGGGCACAACGCACTCTAGACGCAAAAATAAAAATGCCTCTGAAAAATCAATTTTTCGTCATAAACCATTTGAAATTCCCAAGTTCGGGTCGTTTCCGATAAAACCGGAAGTGATGGGAGACCATGAAATATAAAACAAAAAAAATTCTCGAATCCGACACCCCTGCCAAGTTTGGATCTCATACCCTCAGAACTCTGGAAACCAAGGCTTGTCCAAAGAATAATAATAATAATAATAATAATAATAATAAAAATATTTATTCAGTTCATTTGCATAAAGGTTATCAATGTAAACATAAACAGTTTTGAATAAATATCAGATTTTGAATAAAATATCAGATATTTCAAATTAATAAAATTTCTATGTCTAGGTTCACTTTAGCCTAAGGTAGACTGTGTTCCTAGATACAAAGCGGTATTTGATCTTTTTGAAGTATTTGTAATAAAAATTAAGTAGTAGTGGAAAAATATAATATAAAGTTACTAAAGGTACTTTGAAGTATGTGAGAGAGAATTTATATAAATGTAACAATAACAGTGGTCACAGACTGATAAAATAGCAAACTACACATTTATATATACATATACCCTTCACCCATGAATGTAGAGTAAAATATGTACATACACAATAATAATAATAACATTTATAGTAGTAAAAATAATAACATTTATTAGTAGTAGAATGAGTGTTTCTACCATAATGAAAAATTAAGACTTTCTAAAATATTACAGATTAGTAAAAATACTTGTATGTTAATAAATGAATATTGTAGTTAGAATATATGAGTAGAGAATTTGGACTCATATTAATAGCAATGGTGATTGATTAGCAGATTTAAGATTGGTTTGTTTATACATGTGTTCGGTTATTGGTGTGTTTATAATAGTATTTTGACTGTTGTTGCAAGTAGCCAATGTGTTTCTTTGTTTTTGAATTTCTTTTGTTAATTTATTTTTTTAAACTCATTGGTAGATAATTGTATAATTTCTGTCACACGTGTAGGTAACTTCGCTGTCCAATGGACTTCTGAGACTTAGGGAGAGCTATATTGGCATTTTTTCGAAATCTTGTTGGATAAATGTGATTTTTATTCATATCTATTAAATTATGTTTGAATAAATTGAGTAATGAGGTTTTGTAGAATAGATTTCTGATATTCAATAATTTAGAATTCTGGAAAAGCAGAATCGATGAATACGTTGACATCAACTATGTATTGTTATCGGAAACCCACCGACGGAACTGGCAAACTCCTTCAATGAACCACAAGTCTTCTAATAAAGACAACAACAAGAAAGCACCTAGATGGCTTACGCCGACGTTCTTGCACAACTCCCGAACACTTTGGGTAAATGACGGATGATTATTTACGGCCAAATTGCCATCGGAGGCGCAAACTTTGGCCCGCAACCCGACCGATAACTACTACCAACTCCTAAGACGGAGATAGAGAAAACAATTGACCAAAGTTGTGACCCCCCAATGAAAGTTAGATTAATTACGAGCCCTGATTAGGGTTGCCGGTGTAAAAACAAGTTAGTTGCGATAGCCAAATATAATATCGCGATTATGTTGTGTCAAAGGGTAATTAGTGGGATCGGGGACTTATCGTCCGGAGGGAAATCAAGGATAGTCGGGTTTATTCGTGTCGGTTTGTATGATCTCTGTATCGGCTCAACACGCGAGGGAATCATAGAGTGGAATGCCAATTTGTTACCTAACTACTTGATTACAGTCATTTGGTCAGGACGAACATCGAGATCCTTCTATGATGTTCTCAATTTCTCAGCACCGATCTGAAGGCCATTTGTCCTATTGTGGAAACATACCAATGGAAAACGATCCAATATAAAAACCATCTGAGACAATGATTCTGAAATATATTCACTTCAATTCATAAAATACTCAACACAAGATGAATTTCTGTGAGTTAAAATAATATTATAACTTATTCACAATAAAAAAAAAATCAGACTGGAATATGAAAATAGAATAAAACAGCGTAGAAATCAAATGATTGTTATTGACAATGCATGTATATTTCCACTTATTGGAGTTATTGGTTGGGCCAAATTTTTTTTGTAGATATTTCATTACTCAATAAATCGAGGTCTATTGCTGTATCTTCAATAGTTAATGTGATATAAGTCATGACAGATCGAAAAATACAAAATGAACCATAGAATTTTATTAACAAATGCGTTACTAATGACAGGTTTAGAGCAGAACATGACAAAAGGAAAGAGGCTGTATTTCACTCATTTTTCAAGCACAAACTAACTGCGAAGTCAAATTTTCATTATACCTCTTAAAAAAAAAAACTTCTATATGTTGCGAACTTTATGTGTGACACTGTATATATATATATATATAGCAGAAAAAAAAACAATAGGTCAAAGATGTCACACCTTTTTAGGACCGAAACTTCAATGAGCTGCCATCGGATTTCAAAAGAATCAATTCGTTTCAAATGTTTAAGAATAAAATTAAAACTTGGCCCTTCACCATTTCCTTGAGCACACTACAAAACTTCATATCCACAAACAGAACATGTTTAGTCTAGTACCATCCAATTCAACACCTTAGTTGTAGTTATAATTGAAGTTTATTATTGTTATTATTATATATATACGTTTATGTGTGTGTGTATCTATGTATGTGATTATTGTGTGTATGTATGTACTGAATATAATTTTAATAGTTATGAGATTATAAAAGCGATGCAATAAACACAGATAGTGCACCACGCGCGGAATCGTTTCCTTGTGGTTGTCTGTGTTTATTCACCACGTCAGTGTTCACATACATAGTAATCTATTATTTTTTTTAACCATTTTATTAGTTATTAAGTATTTATCTTGTACCTTAGTCTATGTTCGTTTGACTATTTTATTACCTTTTCAAATTATTGATTACATTCAATCTAGCTACTTGCACTCAAGCCCTACGCACAGACTTGTTCTACTGTAGGGTTTTCAATTTATTCCCTCCTCCTTTTATTGTATTTCACTTATATGTAATGTAATTCAAAAGGCGATGTGTGAATAAAATTATTATTATTATCATTATATATATATATATATACATATATATATATATATATATATATATATATATATATATATATCAAACAATCTTCGATGTTGAGGATGTCGCATAGTCATTTCATGTATACAGGGTGAATCAAAAGATACAGTCCAAATTTCTTAAAAAAATTAATAAAATGTCTATGAATACCCTGTATTTCGAGAAAAACTCGGTTAATTCTCATGAATTTTTTATATAATGTACGGTTTGAGAAGTCCGAGATATTATCACCCGTTTGTCGGCTACATATTTTTGAATGTTCGGATTTTATTGATATCCATATACTCCATCGAAGGCAGAAATGGGCTATTTTCGAAAGATTATTTTCGTTGAAAAATATTCGGACAAGATTAGTGCGGTGCATATTAGAAGAATGAAATAACTTATATTCATGGTGAATGAAATGGCTTTCATTTGAAAGCTCTGTTTCCAAAGAAACTAGAGAAATATTTTATATGATTCATCATGAATAACAAACTTGTCCTCGTTGTTTTTTGGAAGATACATTCATTCTCTATAATATCTTTTCAAACGTCGTCACCGTGTGTCCAATAGTTTAAGATATAGACGGTAATAAATAATTACATCCAATTGCCGCTTTGATTTGAAAAAAATACCGAAATGAAAAATAGAAATACAAATTTTTCAAGTCTTATTGCATATGGTCGTTTTTGTTATTTTTTTCTGGATCTATAAAAACTATTGATAGGTATATTAGACAATTGTTTTTTACAAATCGTTCATTTAATATACATATTGGGTAAGATTTTTTTTTTCGTATTTTTGAATAAATTATTTAAAAAATTTAACGATGAAATGGTATTTTTTATAAAAAATTAATTAAAAGTTGAATTATTTTTTTTTTTTAGTAAGGAAGTGATTTGTATAAATTAGATTAGAATTAAAAAATAAATAAAGGGTTTCCCCTAATAACTTTTTAATTACACGAGTAGGTAAGTGTTATCAAATGAATAGATACTCAATTAATGGAAACAATTATTGAATATAACGTAATAGTAAATAAAAAATGCAAATTATTTAGAATTATATATTTATCAATGATTTATAGACTTTATATGGCGTGTTTTTAATCGGGACTACCGGGTTGACCTCGAATGATAATCTAAATAGTTAAACACTGCCCTCTATCTCGAAAACGGTTCAAGGTATAAAATTGTTTTCAAACAAAAGTTGTAGAGAATTTAATCCTCTACAATATTCATGATGAATACAAATAGCATAAAACCCATAGGAAATGAGATTTTTGCAAAAAATCGATTTTTTTACCTTTGACCTTAGATATCTGTAGTCGCGGCCATCCTACGATAAGTAGGTTTTGAGACAAGTTTGGAGGTGTCAAAATAAGGGTTCATACAATATCATAGCTGATGAAAAGGAAAACATTCTCAATTGAATATTGATAGAAAGATTTTTCTGTGAAATGGAAAATCCACGATTAAAATGAAGTTATTTTTTGTGAATGTCTAACAGAAAACAACTACTTCCCCGGCTAAAGCCACGCTGGACATTGAACTACATCTAATAGATATTCTGAAAAGGCCCTAACTCAGAAGAAAAAATCTGAAATTGAAAATTTGCATTTTTATTCAGATAGTTATTTGATTTTCTATTCCAGTCCTAATTAAAAACTCATGAAGATGAATGAGGCAAAGAAGAATGTTTTCCAAAAGAGAGTACTCACCAGAAATCATTCGTAACATTGACGCAGGAGAGACATCGCATTCACTAGGTCTTAAATACATTTTTGGCGACGAAAATCTATTTCACGCTTCCACGATCATCAGGAAGACCGGAAGAAATGGAAAATACATTTTCAAGAAGCAATCTCACTTTGCAAATATGGAAAAAGTTGGAATCATTTCTTTTGGAGAGACACTTTGAAATTAGTGTTTTCTGACATTGAAACCTGTCATGGGGTATGATAGATTGATTTGTTGAAAATATAAACAGGATGTTCATAAAATCAGATGTGGAATCATCTGCGACTGAAAGATCAACTTTAGTCACTATCTTCCATCATCAAGATAACCTCTTGTGGGGTATTCATGTTGAAAAGGGAAACATTCTCAATTGAATATTGATAGAAATATTTTTCTGTGAATTGAAAAATCCACGATTAAAATGAAGTTATTTTTTGTGAATGTCTAACAGAAAACAACTACTTCCCTGGCTGAAGCCACGCTGGACATTGAACTACATCTGATAGATATTCTGAAAAGGCCTAACTCAAAGAAAAATCTGAAATTGAAAATTTGCATTTTATTCAGATAGTTATTTGATTTTCTATTCCAGTCTTAATTAAGAACTCATAAAGATGAATGAGGCAAAGAAGAATGTTTTCCAAAAGAGAGTACTCACCAGAAATCATTCGTAACATTGGCGCAGAAGAGACATCGCATTCACTAGGTCTTCAATACATTTTTGTCGACGAAAATCTATTTTACGCTTCCACGATCATCCGAAATACCGGAAGAAATGGGAAACACATTTTCAAGGAGCAATCTCACTTTGCAAAGATGGAAAAAGTTAGAATCATTTCTTTTGGAGAGACACTTTGAAATTAGTGTTTTCTGACATTGAAACCTGTATGATAGATTGATTTGTTGAAAATATAAACAGGATGTTCATAAAATCAGATGTGGAATCATCTGCGACTGAAAGATCAACTTTAGTCACTATCTTCCATCTGATTTTATGAAGATCCTGTTTATATTTTCAACAAATCAATCTATCGTACCCCATGACAGGTTTCAATGTCAGAAAACACTAATTTCAAAGTGTCTCTTCAAAAGAAATGATTCTAACTTTTTACATCTTTGCAAAGTGAGATTGCTTCTTGAAAATGTGTTTCCCATTTCTTCCGGTCTTCCTGATGACCGTGGAAGCGTGAAATAGATTTTCGTCGACAAAATGTATTGAAGACCTAGTGAATGCGATGTCTCTCCTACGTCCATGTTACGAATGATTTCTGGTAAGTACTCTCTTTTGGAAAACATTCTTCTTTGTCTCATTCATCTTTATGAGTTCTTAATTAAGACTGGAATAGAAAATCAAATAACTATCTGAATGAAAATGCAAATATTCAATTTCAGATTTTTTCTTTTGAGTTAGGGCCTTTTCAGAATATCTATCAGATGTAGTTCAATGTCCAGCCTGGTTTTATCCGGGAAAGTAGTTGTTTTCTGTTAGACATTCACAAAAAATAACTTCATTTTAATCGTGGATTTTTCAATTCACAGAAAAATATTTCTATCAATATTCAATTGAGAATGTTTCCCTTTTCAACATGAATACCCCACAAGAGGTTATCTTGACGATGGAAGATAGTGACTAAAGTTGATCTTTCAGTCGCAGATGATTCCACATCTGATTTTATGAACATCCTGTTTATATTTCCAACAAATCATTATAGCTGACTATCTCTAATTCCGAAGTGGAACCCCTGATATTACTGTACTGCCATGGACGAAAGCTCGAAGAGAATGCAACCTAACAACCTTCTTTCTTCAAGACATCCCCACGCACATTATGCATGATCACTCTGCATCGATTGCCTGGGCTAGATCCAGTTTTAATGGTAGTTTTCATGGCGCTCCGACAATTTATTAAAGATACTCGTACATCATCCATTTCGAAGACTCATTTAACTTTATATAGGGCGATTTACGGTTATTTGGTTCTTATCTTGAACGATTTGTGAGTTGGAATATAGCTAATGTTTAATTTGGATTGGCCGCCGGAGTTATTGAGAATTCCATTCGGGTTTTGCATGAACGACTCGCATTATTCCCGACGGGGAGTCTGTCGTCTGTAATTGGAGTGGAATGTAATCGATCGATATACAGGGTGTTTTCACCGGGAGGTCAAATTTCACGATTCAAGCACTAAAAGTATTTTGTAAACTGGACAAATGGTAGGAAACCGACGAAATGTTCACCGTTCAAAGATATCCTTTGATCCAACTACTTCAGTTGTATGAAATTATTTGAAAAAGATCACAAATAGTTCACTGTATGTTTTTGAGTTGAATTTCATTTGCTTAAATTGAAGGAAATACGTTTCTTTAATGAAGCACACTCTAAAAATGCTTCTATTTATATACAGGGTGTTAGTGAATAAGTGCGACAAACTTCAGGGGGTGATTCTGCATGGAAAAATAATGACAGTTTTCTATATAACTTTTGTCCGCAAATGCTTCGTTTTCCGAAATACGGGGTGTTAAAGTTTTTCTTAAAAACTGACTATTTATATATTGCTCTGAAACCGGTCGAGATATGCAAATGAAATTTGGTGAGTTTCAAGAGGTGGGTTATTGCGCATTTTTTGACATGCAATTAGGAATTTTATGTTCAACATTGGCGCGCATACGGATAATGATCTCAATTTTTTTAAGGAAAAAAATGGTACGCCACTGAGATAATTCAAATTGAAAACCTTTTTGAATTCTCCGTTCAATTTGTGACAAAAAATTTCTCCCGACTTTTTCCGTGTGGGGTGACGTTTTCATGCAAAAAAATAAAACATCAACGCGTATTTTTCATTCCTCTAATACATTATCAAGAACTATCGAATACAATAACGTTAAACCAGAACAATAACAGAAAATAACACTAATAAATAAATAGGCGCAAAGCTACAACAAATGCTGAAAATGACCTCCCTCAGACGTGATACAAGATTCAACTCTTCGCCTCATTGATTGTCGTATTCGCGCAAATATTCCTGGTGTATTTCTTAATGTCTCACAGCCGGCTATAATTCGATTCCTCAGGTCTTCAACATTTTTGACGGAAGTGGAATAAACTAATGACTTAAGGAAACCCAAATGTAAAAATCTAGAGGATTCAAATCTGGAGATCGAGCAGGCCAATGTTCTGTACCTCCCCTACCTATCCAACGATCTGGATATACTGTATCTAAGTGATTACGTGAAATAATGCTAAAATGGACTGTTGCACCATCATGCATGAACCAGAAGTGTTGTCTCAGCTGTAGAGGAATTTCTTCAATAAGAACAGGTAACTCTTCCTGTAGGAAATTAAGGTAAGAGTCGCCTGTTAATCGTTATGGGAGGAAATATAGACCGATTGACTGGTCATCAAGTACCCCAAGCCATACATTCACTGAAAACTGATGCTGAAAATGAGCTTCAAAGATTACATGTGGATTTTCCTCAGCCCAGAGGAGATTGTTATGGAAATTTCGTATACACTGTCGTCCAAAATAAGCCTCGTCAGTTAACAAAACGCCATTTAAAAAATTAAGAATTTGAGTGATTTGATGAAGAATCTAATGGCAAAAAACTAGGCGCGGAAAAAAGTCTCTAGGTAGTAGAGCATGTACACGTTGAATATGAAACGGATACAATTGCTGATCTTTAAAATTTTTAAATACAGTGAAGTTGTTTCAGGTGACTCCGCAATTATCTCGAGAACTGCTTCTTCTAGTTGCACATTTCGTACTTCTCGAAGGCGCCCGCAGTCAGCCATTTGTTTCTTAGATGTACCATTTTCGCGCAAACGTTGGTGAAGACGAGCAAATATTGTGTGATGGGGTACCCTACGTCCTGGATACAACTCAGCATACTATCGTCGAGCTTGCCGACCATTTCCATTACTTCCACCATAGACGAAATGCATATCTGACAATTCCGCATTTGTATAATTTTCCATTCTTTTCGATAAAAGAAAAATTAATTACCTATCATTATTAATGTTGAACCAAACTAAAAGCTTGAAAATCAAGGAACGCTAATTTGATATTCCGTTGAAATATTCGTATTTAACAGAATGTTGACAGTAGCCTACTAGCATCGCTACTAGATAATGTATTGAAGTAATGACAAAAACGCGTTGAGATGTTTTATTTTTTTGCATAAAAACGGCACCCCATACGAAAAAAGGCAAAGAAATTTTTTGTCACAAATTGAACGAAGAATTCAAAAATTGTTTTTTATTTGAGATATATCAGTGATCATTTTCCGTATGCGCGCCATTGATGAACATAAAATTCCTAATTGCATGTCAAAAAATGCGCAATAACTACCTCTTGAAACTCAGTCAGTTTTTAAGTTTTTAAGAAACATCTCAACACCACGTATCTCGGAAAACGAAGCATTTGCTGAAAAAAGTTATATAGCAAACTGTCATTATTTTTCCATGCAGAATCACCCCCTGAAGTTTGTCGGACTTATTCACTATTACCCTGTAGATAGAATCAGAACACCTGACTAATTTGTCCCTCTCTATGTTCAGCATCCTCTATATGGATGAGAAGGGCATTGATGGATACCTTATAGACTGTTCATGAGGTGCCACATGGGCACAACATCCAAGAGTACGGGCTCCAGTTTTACAAGTGCAATAATATCCAAAAATAACATCGTCAACACTATTGATTTGTTCAATATCCTCTACATTTGCTTCGAATGCTATGAATAATTGATATTTGGTGGCATTACGGAATCCTGAATGAACTCTCATGTGTAAAATCCACGCTCATTCGTATTTGCATCTATTTGAAATTCATTTTCATCATGATGATATACAGTATCTTGTATATACGATGCTGCGAGTCCTATCTGGTATATGCCAACACTTATATCTCGTACCAATTGTAAATCTAATCTTGGGAATTCTTCGAAATGATCCTGTCTGAGTAATGTCCACTGACCACGTCTCATATTTAGATTTTCTGCTTCAACTCTGGATTGAACTACGTCAACTCTATTAGCCTTTTCCGACATTATATCGGCTAATTATAGGTTGGCATCTGTCATTTGCATAAGCGCATGGTTCTTATTTATTATCGTACCTGCTATTTGTGGGAAACATTTTATATTTTTAATATGATGTGTATAAATTTTGTGTTAAAAAAAATTGAACATTGTCTTTAAATGACCATAGTCAGTTAGTAGTTGTCTTTGTCCTCGAGGTAGAACTGAAGGCATTTCACAATGAATGCCGATATTCTGAAGAAAAGGGAGAGCATCTCCGTAGCCCCTATCTACAATAAAAATATCACCTAGATGAAACCATCTTCTCATTTGGTTGACATCTATACTCAATTCATTCTGCAGTATGCGTGCATCATTATTCCCCGAGTCTGCAAAATAAGGGCCTTGAATATTCAAAATCTAACCATCAGTACCCACAATTAGGACTGGTTTGATTAAATGTCTCCCTTTGTGTTGAGAATATGATTGTCGAAATACCAAGAAGCTGCAACTTTTGTCGATGTACAAATAAGTACCATCTATATAAACTATAGCTTTTGGTTCATTGGGTTGGGGATTGTACAATTGATTCGCAAAAACACTAACATGAATTGTTCTCTTGCTATTGCGGTAAATCCTATATTATCCCCTCTGGTCGCGTCTTTCAATGGCAATTTCTCGTTTCAATTCATTTGGTTCTCCATCGAGTCGCGCCATATTTAGTGTATTGAATATAACATTACACGTAAAACAATTCAATCGGTGACGATTAGTCATTTTTTCGATAATTGATATGATTTCAATGAGAACTTAATATATGCAATGATTGCAAAATGACAATTCAGTATTTGTTAAACAAATGGAGCCAAACAAGAGCCATTCTGACCAAACTGAAGTTGCAGCTAGTTCATATCCTCTCCAAGTGTGGGTACTTTTCAAATCAACTTGGTGTCGAGATATTATACATGACTTAGAGGGAACTTATTATGGCATAGGCTTACAAATGGAAAGTATATGAGATTATATGAGCCACAAATGGTTCTCAGCAGGCTACTCAACATGTATTCCTTTCCATATATAGGAAGTTTCAATTACCAATCAATTAATTGAGGTATGAATTCGAGTAACGAGTATGTTTTGCGCATTGGTAGTTTTGCTAGTCATTGGTGGGAAGTCGATTGTGGTTTATTCTAAAATTATATATCATCATATATCTAGAATCTAGAAATTAATCAGGGAATATTGAAATTGATTGTTGTACGCGAATGTGATACACTCTGTATAGATACGAAACATTTTTTGTAATGAGAAATGAGCATATCCAGTTACCTATAATATTGCTATTCAATGATTTTGTTTCATTTATTGATATTTTTCGAGATTATTTCACCTTCACTCGAGTCGTTCTACTACTCGTAGTATATATAGGTTAATACATATCATTCAAAATATTCCAGAGAAAATTGTTAAACATATTTCAACAGATGTGTGTCGAACACATATTTGTGGAAATGTTTCAATAAAATCAATATCAAACATAACTACTTCAAGGAAATTATCAGTTAAGGGCACTCGTTTTTTAACCATCCTGTATATTTTATGTATCTGCAGAGTGAACTTTCACCGTGAACGATCGAGTTCGTAACCGACTTTTCCGGAATATCAGGCTTTTAGATATATCAATAAGCAGGACTGGTGCAGTTTCATGAGAAATTCATAATATATTTGTCAGTTCAATTCAGGAGATGGTAATATCATCAATCGCAATTGATATTGGTATCCTACAAAATATCTGAAAATGAATGAAATTCCACCGCTCAATTTTTTTGGAAATCACTGAAAAACTTGCTATGTTTGGACTCACCCTGTATATCGTCTGTACGTGCAGGAATCATTGTTCTCTATAGTGTATTCAAATCGGCCGTATGAACAATCGATGCATACTTGATTTGGTTTATATATTCGAAAAAGTCTCACAATGGCCATTTGAAATTTTTGAAAAGTTATCTTTAACACCCTATATAATCTAAACTGTTGAGTTTAGAGCGGTAGTGCAATGGAGACATTTGATGAGCATCACGAATTCTGCGATATATGAAAAATTCGAGCAAATTACCGAAAGCCAATTTTCCTTGGTGCGAGGTCCTTTGACACAACTGATTCGTTAAAAAGTAGAGGTGTGAAATTTCCATAGTTATTCACTCACCTCGTTCGATGACTGTGATTAATTTTGAGACCTGAAACAGAAACTGAAATGAATTTACAATGTATATACAGGGTCCTACAACAGTGGCGCGGTGTTCCATATCTCTATTTAGGAAACAGATATGAATCTATATTTCTATAATTTACCTTATTGCTCGAGCTAGACAAAATAAAAAAATTGTCGGTCACACAGAGTGTTAAATTTTTTCTGGGCGTATCCTAACTGTGTTTTTTTAAATGGCAACCTATATTTTTTATCGCTAATTCGGTTTTCACATAGAAAATAAAAGATACTTTATGTATATCCTCACTTCGAAAATATTGATGGTTTTCGAGATTTCTAGCATGTCATGTTTTTTTTCCCAATATTCGTCACTCAGAATATTTGAAATTATAAAGTTGTGCCAAGTCCAATTGAAATTTTATTTAGTCAAATATTCTACGTTCTCTCAAATGATATATCTGAAATCGACATGTGATATACAGGGTATGAAAAACAGCTTGCCACATATTGTAAATACAAATTTGCAAAATCTTCCTTTAAATGAAACACCCTGTATATCATCAATCCATAACAAGCGCCAACAAAGGCTCTACAAATGTCATCGAGGATTCCCTATGGTTAAGTTTACTAGTTTTTCTTAAAACAGCAATTTTTTTCGAAAAATGGCAAGTATTCATATTTCTTCGGTATAATCTCAATGAACGACTTTTTTCAAAGCAAAATCCATTTGACGACTGATTTCATCGCCATAATATCAATGATTTTTTTACTGTGAAATCCATATTTGACGGCTGTGATCGAGATTATGTTATGTTTGTAACACATTTATTACCTGTTGCTAGATAAACAAGTTGTGAATTACACCACAAAAGGTACGTTCTTGAATATTTACAATAATTTCAATAATCTCAAAATTTCTGTCATATTCTTTCGATCTAAAACAACCTTTCAGCGAATAAAATATTTATTGGAAATCAAGTAGTCTGGCAAATAACAGATCGAAATATTTGCCTGCAAATAAGTATTGAAATATTCAGTGAATCGTGAAGTTGAACTTTCGATATAATTTCATCAGAATGTTGTTTTCAAAAAGTGATTTGATTGATATGATTTTCATATTAGGTGAATCAGAGAGGAATTGTTTATTGGCAAGTAGAATTTATTCTCAACGGTATCCAGATAGAAGGCATCCGGATGAAAGATCTTTCCGAAAGGTCCTGACACGATTTGTTGAAACTGGAAGTATCAATTATTCTAAACATGAGCGCATCAAGCCAGCTGCTAATGAAGATACTGAATTGCAAGTGCTTCTTGCTGTTGAAGAAGATCCTTGTAGGAGAAAACGACACATTGGTGAAATAGTGAATATAAGTGAGAGATCAGTGCAACGAATTTTGAAGAAACATCGCTTTCATCCATACCACGTTCAATTACATCAAGAACTACTGTATGCCGATTTTTAGAAAAGAGTGAGATTTTGCAATTGGGCTATGGGAGAAATTCGTCGAAACGTATATTTTTTCATAGATATATGAAAATGAGAGAAAACTGTTTTCCCAACTCTTCGAATCATAATCGAATATAATATACATATTTGTGTATACAAGTTTCAACTGACAATCACAGTTAGAAGGAAATATAGATATGTATGTGTATATCTTCATTTCTTTATTATATGTATGTGTATATCTTTATTCCTGATGTTTTCAAATTTTATAATGTTATTTGTAAGTCAAATTTTTTTTAACTTCTTTTACTTTTTTTTTGTATTACATATTCTTTTTTTTTTTTTTTAAACAAGCATATTTTGCTTCTGTGATATCTTGTTTATTTACAATTTTATTAATACCATTGTAACTTTGTCCCTACATTTACATTTACATGTACATTTACATGAATAAACACTATTATTATTAATAAGAAGCGCCAACAAAGGCTCTACAAATGTCATCGAGTATTCCCTATGGTTAAGTTTACTAGTTTTTCTTAAAACAGCAATTTTTTTGGAAAAATGGCAAGTATTCATATTTCTTCGATATAATCTCAATGAACGACTTTTTTCAAAGCAAAATCTATTTGACGACTGATAGAATATACAAAAGATATATTGTTTCAATTATGTACATTATAAGGTGTCCTATAGATTCTCTTATTTTTATTTTTTTTCGAAAAATTACACTTATTTCTATTTCATCGCCATAATATCAATGATTTTTTACTGTGAAATCCATATTTGACGGCTGCGATCGAGATTATGTTATGTTTGTAACACATTTATTACCTGTTGCTAGATAAACAAGTTGTGAATTACACCACAAAAGGTACGTTCTTGAATATTTACAATAATTTCAATAATCTCTAATTTCTGCCATATTTTTTCGATATAAAACAACCTTTCAGCGAATAAAATATTTATTGGAAATCAAGTAGTCTGGCAAATAACAGATCAAAATATTTGCCTGCAAATAAGTATTGAAATATTCAGTGAATCGTGAAGTTGAACTTTCGATATCATTTCATCAGAATGTTGTTTTCAAAAAGTAATTGATATGATTTTCATATTAAGTGAATCAGAGAGGAATTGTTTATTGGCAACTAGAATGTATTCTTAACGGTATCCCGATAGAAGGCATCCAGATGAAAGATCTTTCCGAAAGGTCCTGACACGATTTGTTGAAACTGGAAGTATCAATTATTCTAAACCTGAGCGCATCAAGGCAGATGAAGATAATGAATTACAAGTGCTTTTTGCTGTTGAAGAAGATCCTTGTAGGAGAAAACGACACATTGGTGAAATAGTGAATATAAGTGAGAGATCAGTGCAACGAATTTCGAAGAAACATCGCTTTCATCCATACCACGTTCAATAACATCAAGAACTACTGTATGCCGATTTTAAGAAAAGAGTGAGATTTTGCAATTGGGCTATGGGAGGAATTCGTCGAAACGTATATTTTTTCAATAACACCTTATGGCCGGATGAATCGACATTCCATAAAAATGGATTTGTGAATCGTCTTAATTACTATTATTATTCGACAGAAAATCCCCACTTATTGAGACAGGTGGATTATCAACAAAGGTGGTCGATAAATGTCTGGGGAGGCATCATTGGAGAATACGTAATTGGTCCATACTTTTTTGAGGGACATCTGAATGGAACAATGTATCTCAATTTCTTACGAAATGATTTACCAGGTTTGTTAGAAGATATTCCTCTTGAACTTCGTAATAGAATGTGGTAACAACATGATGGCGTTCCTGCTCACTATTCGGCAGAAGTGAGAGATCATTTGAAGGAAAGTATTTCCCAATAAATGGATAGGACGGAATGGGCCTGTCAGCTGGCCCGCTAATTCACCAGATTTAACTAAACTGGTTTTTTTTTTATGGGGATACAAAAAAATATGGTTTTCGTCGAGCCACCAACTTCTTCCGAAAATATGCGACTTAGGTTAACGAATGCTTTTCGCAGCATTACACCAGCTGTCTTGCGCAGGGTAGAACAGTCTTTCAAACACAGACTTCAGCTCTGCATTCAAGAAAATGGAAGACTTGTTGAACATATTTCATAAAAGTTTCATTATCAACCTCCGTTAAACTTTCCCTTTTGTAGTTTGTCAGTTGACAATTTAAATATCTAGAACTTAAGCTCCGACTTTAATTCATGTGTTCCATTTAAAATAAGGAGGGTTCTGCAAATTTTCATTTACAATATGTGGCAAGCTGTTTTTCATGCCCTGTATATCACAGGTCGATTTCAGATATATCGTTTGGAAGAGTTATCAATGTAGAATATTTGACCAAAAAAAAATTCAAATTGGACTTGGAACAACTTTATAATTTCAAATATACTGAGTGACGAATATTGGAAAAAAAACCTGACTTGCTAGAAATATCGAAAACCGTCGATATTTTCGAAGTGAAGATATACATAAAATATCTTTTATTTTCTATGTAGAAACTGAAAAAGCGATAAGAAATAAAGACATCCGCCCAGAAAAACACCCTGTGTGACCGACAATGTTTTTATTTTGTCGAACTTGAGCAATAAGGTTATATTATGGAAATATAGATTCCTATCTGTTTCCTGTATCCGCGCCACTGTTGCAGGACCCTGTATATTATGATAATAATACTAATAATTTTATCGAATATCTTCATTGCATTTTCTCGTCAGGAAAAGCTGAGAAAGCTAGGGAATCGATTGATTTTCAGCTTTTCGCCATGAATAACCCTCCAGAAAGAAAACAGCGAACGAATAGGCGAACACGGCCACGGCAGGAAGCAAATATTTATCCTGCGAGCATTTCCCGATGTTTATGAACTCGCACCCTTAAAATTTCATTATTTCTAATGTTTTTCCACACAACGCCGACGTGAGGAGAACAAATATCGACGATGTTTATTCGGTTTTCTTTGAGGCTATTAGATGTCGAATTTTTTGTTTGCATAGCGGAAAACTCGAGAGCAATTGTGATAATAGATCCTCGAATAGAACGGGGTTGGGATATTTCGCAAAAAAATTGCAAGAAATGTTCTTGTTTTTCTTCGCGGGCTTCAATGGGATTTATTTTTAACCGACGAAACCAAAAAGGAGGAGGTTCTCTAGTGGACGCGTATATTTTTTTTATGAATGATCGCGCATAACTTTTTACTGAGACGTCCGATTCCGATAATTCTTCTTTCAGTGGATAGGGTAAACTTCGAAGATGGTCCCATTTGAATTTGAAAGATGAAATCCACCCTAAGGGTAGCAAAATGAAGGATATTGATCACTTCCCCTCTGAACTCTGGTCCGTTAACCGATTCTATCTGGCATAACTTTTTTGTTCTTGTATACCTCATAGTTGATCATATTTGGAATTATTGAAATGTTATTATCCACCCTTACGGGTGGAAAAAAAGGGGATAGTTGATTTTTCACTTGTGAACATTGGCACACATATGTAGTTGACAATGACATATCGCTATTGTCATTATTTTTGTTCTCCTACATCCGTCACAATCATCAAATTCTATGAGAGGATGGAATGATATACAGAGTAATGGAATAAACTAACCAGAACAACAAAAGTAATTTATATTACAACAAATAGTAAAAGTAGATAATCCTATTATTTAACTGGTAATAGTTGGAGTAAGGTGGGTAAGTAAGTATTTTGGAAGTAATAAAAAAACAAGTAGGTAGTAATTCGTAGATTTCAGCTACAAAAAATTGAAAAATAAAAACTTTTTAACAACAAATTTAACCGACGAAATACGGAACTGAAAAGTAAAAAATAAAATAAACCTTCTTAATCTCAATAACTCCCAAACTGATGCTAGTAACTCATTTTGAGTCGGCGCCAAACGAACAATTAACGAAGATCATTGAATTACTTCAAAAAAATTATCAGAATGTCACCGCGCATTTTACGCCCCACCTAATTCATTTGCTTGTTTGTTTGGCGCCGACTCAAAATCAGTTACTTACATTAGTTTAGGAGCTTACTTATTGAGAACAAGAAGGGTTATTTTATTTTTTACTCTTCAGTTCCGTATTTGGTCGGTTTAATTTTTTGTTAAAAAGTTTTTGTTAGTACTTTCTTGGGTGCCGGTTGAGTTTAACGTACACTTTATAGCCCGCACGGGAATAAAGATACAAGTATCGATAGTTGTTTCTTTCATTTTTCTCCTTTTCATATATCCATATAATAATCTAGTTCGTTATATAGTTTTTCCATTTCTATCACTTTCTTTTCCATTCATACTGTTTCTTCTCTTCAATTTTGTTGCTTGCTGTGTATTTCCTTCGAAAATGTCCAAATTCACTTCGTTTTTTGTGCCAACCCATTCAATTTTTGTCGAATCAATGCTATCTATCTTGCTTCACTCTGCATACTATATTTTTTTCTCCTCAGTTTCTGAATTTATTGGCCAGAATTCTGCAAAAATAATTGGTGGATATTTTAAAAAATATACTGTTCACGCCCGAATTATATTTATTTGCCCGTTTCGCATTTTGCACCAAATGAGCCATGTAATTTATTGTTTTTCTCTTTTACCTCAGTAGCTAAATGACCCTCTCAGAATCACACTGTAAAATACCGAAACGAATAAAAAATTGACATGTTAGTCAAAAATTCATCCCATCTTTCGAGTTCATATACAATATTATCAGAGGAAAGTGCGTAATAGCAGCAAACACACAAACATTGGTCCTTCGAGCCGGATAAAGTGCTAATTATCAGACATCACTTATGGAATATCACAACATCGCTTCAGTTTGCCAGGTATGAGAGGTCCGAAGCAGAAGAAAGGGGTCTATCGCCGAGATTCTGTGAGTCTATTCCAGTTTTACCTTTCCTTATTTGGTTCAAAATTGCACGCGAGTTCATGAATACTTCATTGTATTGTGGTCAGAATTCACCTTCAAAATTCGATCTTCTTATTCATACCGGTTTGCACACTACACATATTTGTAGTAATTCACGTTTATCTTTTCATTTAGTAACTTGTCTAAGTTCAGTTTCACAATGGCTAAAGAGTACAAAACAAGAAGCTTTTAGAACTCAGTAAGAAGGAAGAATTGAAAAGATTACATTTCAGACGCATGAGCATTGATTCACGACTATCATCTTTCATCTTTCAAAATTACAAAACAGAAACTGATACTTCCAAAATAAATATTTCAGAATTGAAAAGTCGAATATCAAGCACGTAATTCCTTCTTGAGGAATTTCACGAGGTTCAGTGTGCCATCAACTATTTATCAGATGATCCTGAATCGGAGTTAAAGGCGTCTAAGAAATTCGAAAAATTCATTTTTTTTATGTAATTTCAGAAGCTACAGAATTTGTCGAAAAATGGTGAAACCCTAGTTTTCCACCGCCACCTTCACTGATACAGGGTGATCTAACCTCAAATGATAGCTCATCACTCAATGCCAAGCTTCCCATCATTAAGCTTCCAACATTTTCAGGAAGATTATAAAGGGGAGTTGGAGTTTCATGACACTTTTGATTCCTCGACAAATAAGAATTCAAGTATCAATGATATACAACTCTTTCATTATCTAGGAGCTTCATTAGAAAAAGAAGCTGCCAAACTAATTTCCTCTCTGGAAATTTCCTCATCACATTACAAGGTAGCTTGGGATTCACTTTATGAAAGGTTCAATAATCAATCTCTATCAATTCACAGTCATACAAAGGCTTTTTTGGATGTAAAGGAATTTTCCAAGGAATCAGCCGAGCATCTCAGAAACTTGAGTGATCATGTATCAAAACATTTACGATGTTTGAAAATGCACACAGCACACTGGGACACACTTCTCAACTTTAAGCTCACAAGTAAGCTAGATTCCACAACTCTGCGTGATTGGGAAACATTCAAATGCAATGAGGACGTTCCAACATTAAAGGAATTTTCCAGCTTTCTTCGTGACAAGGCTGGGACTTTGGAGAAATTAGAAGTACGGCAGTCTTATTCTAGTAAGAATTTCGAATCCAAAGATATCAAAAACTATTCCCAAAAAATATTGCATGCCCACACTCGTTCATGTCACATGTGTCATGGTTTACATAGAATATATTCATGTTCGGAATTTTTAAAGCTTTCTGTCAATGCACGTATGGAAAAGGTAATGTTGAAGTTGTGCATCAACTGTCTGAATGTAGGACATCAAGTCGAAACGTGCAATCACTCAAATTGCAAAAAATGTGTAGGCAAGCACAATTCTCTTTCGCACATTGGGATTTCGGATATCACAGGCTCACTCTCAATTGTCGTGCACTAGTATAATGCCGGTTTTTTGTCCACCATTCGTGTTAATGTTAAAACAAGGGCGAGAAACATTCAAAGTTACACTGCTCAACTGATGCATTGTAGGCACTGGGAGGCTGGCATACCAGGACTTGGAAAAACTGGACAGGACTCGGCAACGTCTCTGAAACCAAATGGTCGTAGTGCCATTGGACCAAAGACTCTAGAAAAGCTGGTGGTTAGGCTCTGAACCATCGAAAAGTCAGTATAGTAGCTCAGAGGCAAAAAATAGAAGGTTCATCCTATGCAACTTTGATTTCCCAGACTGAGAGAGAGGTCAAATATATCAGGATAATACTAGATTTTGATAATACTATGGCTAAACAAAAAAGGGCTGTATATCAACCCTCAAAGAGTCACCAAAGTAACTGAGAGATTGAATTATAAAAAAAATCCCATATGATGCAGACTCTAACAGTGACACTGTATGTTAGGACGCCTTTTAAAATCATTTCTCTCAAATATTCCCTAAAAGTAGTCCGAATGATTGAAAATAAATTCTACAATGCCAGAATCAAATTCATTCAGTTACATAGGTACATAATTATATAGTAATTTACATAGGAAAAATCCAGTTACAATTTTTACATGGTAGTACTTCAGTAGTACAAGTGACAAAATAATTCACAGGTGATAAGTAATAATCTCCCAATTTAATCCCATAGAGTACCTTACCTTTTTTCTGTGTCTTCTTACCGGTTAAGTGTTTTATGTTAGAAGGAAGCCGGTCATATAATTTTGGTCCGTGGTATGCTATGAATTTCTGGGTATGTGTAAGCCTACAGAAAGGAATATTGAGCGCTTGACATGCCATTCTGCGAGTATTATGCGGATGTGAAACATAGTCATGCAGGCCATTTGAAACCCATAAAATAGATTGATAAATATATAATGTTCTCAGTGTGAGAACTTCTGATTTTTTATATAACTCTATAGTGGCGGAACGCTTTTTTTCAGTATGATTTTCAACAAAGTATTTTGTAATATTTCCAGATTGTGCAGGGTAGTTTTGAAACTACCACCCCAGATGTTGATCGACTATCACACCTAGATGTTTTGTCGAGTGGGTTTTCTGGATTGCTAGACATGGGCAATTAGGAAAGTTTTGACAATCGTATTTATGAAGCAGTAGGTTATCCTTGGATGGTGGGTCTTTGGCCGTAGATGAGAAAGTGATAAATTTCCTTTTTTTAATATTAACACTCAGCAGGCTGCTACTGAGCGTGTTATATATTTTTTGCATTTGTCACATGTTTCGGACCAGGTATTCCCTTCAAAGATAACTGCCGTATCATCCGCGTACGATACTGATTTACCTTTGTTTGTTACATAGAACATATTGTTAATGTACAGCAGAAATAAAACCTGCCCCAGCACGGTTCTCTGTGGTACGCCCATATTTATTGGTAAAGGATCACTAAGTGTATTTTTTATTTTGACCACCTGCACTCTGTTTGTCAAATAATCTTCAAACAAATCTAATATGGTTCCTCTGATACCTAGCAGCTCTAGACGTTGGAATATAATTGAATAATTAACGGTGTCAAAAGCCTTTGCTAGGTCCAGAAATACTGTGAGACATTTGTTGTGCTTCTGAAAAGAGTCGAATATTGTGTCGAATATGGTGTCTTGGCAAAATTGATCATAATGGTTATAGGTCTGTAGTTTGTGGATTGTTTTTTATGACCTTGTTCAAAAATAGGAATAGTTACGGAGTTTGTGAATGCTCTTGGAATTTTACCTTTTGTTAGTGTTTGGTTTGAAATATGACATAAACGTTCTACAAGGAATTCGTGGTATTTTTTCATGAAATGAACCGTTATTTTGTCCGGACCCGATTATGTATTATTTTTCAAAGAAGATATAATGTTCAGAGAACATCGTGGGAACCAAGGGAAAGAAGGTAGGAGTTGGTGTTCTTCTTAAATTTCTGGAGGTTGTATGCCTCGGGGAACACCTCCCTAGGCAATGAGTTCCAAAGCCTCGCTGTTCGTTGGATGAACGAGTCTTTGGGAAGTGATGTTCTGCAGGTCTCCAAAGTGACCACGAAGGGGTGTGATGACTGAACTTGACGGGTTAATCTCGAAGAGATTGCCAAAGCAGGAACGATTGTTGATATTTCAGAAGAGCATCGCCCATGAAAATATCTATAAAATAGAGACAAATCGCCAACTTTTCTACGGTGTTCCAGACAAGTGAGCGAGTTTGTAAGCGAGGCATCACCGACGAGACGAATTGCCTTTTTTTGGACAGAATCCAATAGCCTCAGGATATGTTTAGGTGCCGCGCTCCAAATATAGGAACAGTATTCCAGGACAGGTCGGATCTGTGCCTTATAGATCATAAGCAGCTGAGTGGGGGTGAAATAGCTCTTGGCACGAAACAAAAAACCAAGTTTTTGGGATGCACTTTTGGCAATGGACCTCAAGTGATTTTCCCAGGAAAGGTTATTGCTGATAGTAATACCAAGCATCGATATGGATGACTTCAGTGGTATGGTTACTCCTGACAAAGTTATGTTAGGCACAGTGAGATCGGCTTCTCTAGAGGAAAGACATGCTTGTGTTTTGTTTGCATTGAATTCTACCAAGTTATTAGATCCCCACTCGAGAATTGTTGCTAAGTCCATATTTATATTATTAACATTTCTTCCTCGTTCATTTCTGGTTTCACGGGCTGATATAGGGGCCCTGGAAGAGAAAGCGGTATGGAGGGTACTATCATCGGCAAAGCTGTGTACTGGACATGAAGTTGCTTTAAACAGGTCGTTGATGTGAAGTAGAAATAGTGTTGGTGCGAGAATAGATCCTTGCGGAACACCAGCATTTATGAGTAGAGTGTCAGATGAAACTCCATCGACCACTACATGGAGAGACCTGTTTGAGAGAAAACTAGCAAGCAGAGAACACAGCTGAGGGGGCAAGCCATAAGACGGAAGCTTGGCGAGGAGTCCCTGGTGCCAAACTCGATCGAACGCCTTGGAGATATCTAATGCCACAGCTAAAGTTTCTCCATACTTTTCAATAGATAGCTGCCATATATGTGAGACGTAAGCGAGCAGGTCACCAGTTGATCTCTGATGGCGGAAGCCATATTGCCTATCGTTGACAATTCCTGAGTCTTCCAGATATTTCATGAGCTCGATGTTGATGGCTTTTTCCATGACCTTTGAAATAATAGATAGCAGTGCGATAGGTCTGTAGTTGCTAGGTAGGGCCTTCTTGCCTTTTTTAGGGACTGGCTGTACTCTTGAAATTTTCCAATTGGACGGAAATACCCCCAAATTGTAAGAGTGGTTGAACAACTTGCAAAGAACAGGTGTTAGTTCGGGGGCACATTTCTTGAGAACAATCGGCGGGATTCCGTCAGATCCACAGGCTTTGTTGGTGTTGAGACCCAGCAAAATCTTTCTTATAGTACGTTGGCGAAAGGTGATCTTGGGCATGTGACTGTCAATAGGTGTAATGTTCGGGGGTTGTTTTCCCGATGAATCCAGAGTGGAATTTCCAGCAAATAGGTGCGCAAAGATATTGGCTTTTGCCTGGGCAGTCGTTGCTAGTGTTCCATCTTCTTTGGTTAGAGGAGGAAATGAGCTGGAAGTGAAGTTTCTTCCCACAGCTTTGGCGAAAGACCAAAATGAACGGGATCCGTTAGGACATTCAGCAAGTTTTGACCTTATTTTGGCATTGTGGGCATCTTTTGAGCATTCTATTGTCTCTTTGCATATGCCTCTAGCCTCGACATATGCTGCTCTGGTCTCAGGGCCCGGATTTTTTAGCCATCGATGGTATGCTGCCTGTTTGAAAGCCACAGCTCTAGAGCAGTTTCTGTTAAACCAGGTCTTATCGGATGATGTTCTTCTTTCGGTATTCGGTATGTAAGTTTGCATCCCCAACATGATGATTTCAGAAATTGTCTCAGCACATCGTGTTGGATCTACTGAAGAGAAACAAACTCTCTTCCATGGAAACGCTGAATATCAAATTGCCGACGTTTCGACGTTTATTTGGCTTTTCAATGGGTCAGACGAAATTGTTTTCCAATAGATCGATTATTTCACTGAAAATCCACATGGTTTATCAAATGACGGATGTGTTGGTGTGAATAAAATTTCTGGAGCACTATGGTCGGAAATAGAATTCGTATGGATAGTACGGAGATGAGAACCAAGAAAATCCGACCATAGTGCTCCAGAAATTTCATTCACACCAACAAATCCGTCATTTTAAACCATTGGTTTTCAGTGGAATAATCGATCTATTGGAAAACAATTTCGTCTGACCCATTGAAAAGCCTTGATAAAGACCCCAAATAAACGTCGATACGTCGTCAATTTGATATTCAGACTACTCATTGTGTCTTATTCCCGCTACCTCGAAACCTATTTCTAATTGAAGGACGCTAACACTACAGAGTAGATATAATGTTAATGAGTTCATTTTCTGTTATGTGATGAAGGAATAATACATTTTTTGCCCCGATAATAGTTTCCGAGATGGGGATTGGTGGTTTTTCAATTTTATTTGGCATTTTGAAACCAATATTGGAAAAAAGCTATTAAAAAAGAAGCTATTAAAGTTTTTATTTGTAATTTCGTTAATGTTCTCCCACATTTTTTTTACATTCTTATGTGATTCTGTAAGTTGTTTTCGGTAGTATTCTTGTTTGGAGATTCGCAATAGATTAGATAGGAAGTTGCGGTATTTTTTATAGGCTTTTTTGTTTCCCTCCGAATTATTTTTGAGTAATTTTTGTTTCAGGAGGTTTCTATACCTGATGAAATTTAGCAAAGCTTGTGTCATCCAGGGTTTCAGTTTGTTATCAGTTCTTCTTTTTCTTCCTTTTTTTGTCTGTGAACAGTTTGCGATGTGTTCTGACAAAACATGCTACCCACAACTGGAACGAACATTCCCGAAAAGCGGCATTTCCCGAACCATCCACCGTGAAACCCTTCAAGAGACATACGCGGAGTTGTTGCAATGGTGGATTGAAAGTTTCCGTCTGCGGTTCAACTCCCCTGGGCGTACGAGGATCATCGGTGAGATACAATCCTACTCCACTCCACGTTTCGGCAGCAGAGCTTGGATAAACTGGAAAACTTTTCAGTGAGTTGGTGGTTTTCGGATTGCAGGCAAATGACATTTTTATGTCCGATCGAATTCGTTCATGGAACGAAAGTGGCTGCGATTTGAATAAAATAGCGAATCGTGTATCTAGCACAGTTCTCACAAGGGAACACTGTATCATTTTCATGACTGCCGCGATATATTCTCACTTCTCTAAAAGAAAACGGTGTAGGTATTTGAGTCAAGAAATTTCTCAGTTCAGAACAATATATCTGATAAAGAAGAAAACATACTGGCGCCAGTTCTGTGAAGCTCTAAAATTATTTGAGCATCCATTGGAAAACACATTTATTTTCCTAATTTTTGTTTATACAGAGTGGACAATTGGAACGAAACAGCGGCTGTGTGGACAGAGATAAATGAACTATCAATAAAAACTTTTTAACAAAAAATTAAACCGACGAAAAAATCAACTGAGAAGCAAAAAATAAAATAAACCTTTTTAGTCTAAATGATAATTGAGCTCCTAAACTAATGTAAGTAACTGATTTTGAGTCGGCGCCAAACAAACAATTATCGAAGATCATTATCTATGAAAGAAGTCAACAAACCGCAGCCGTGCATCTCGCTGCCATCATTTTACGCTTCACCTAATTCAATTGCTACTTTGTTTGGCGCCGACTCAAAATCAGTTACTTACATTAGTTTGGGAGCTCAATTATCATTTAGACTAGGAAGGTTTATTTTATTTTTCGCTTTGCAGTTGATTTTTTCGTCGGTTTAATTTTTTGTTAAAAAGTTTTTATTTTTTACTTTTCAGTTCCGTATTTCGTCGGTTTTATTTTTTGTTAAAAAGTTTTTATTTTTCAATTTTTTATGGCTAAAATCTACCAATTACTACCTACTTGTTTTTTGATTACTTCCAAAATACTTACTTACCCACCTTACTTCAACTATTACCAGTTAAATAATATGATTATCTACTTTTACTATTTGATGTAATATAAATTATTTCTGTTGTTCTGGTTAGTTTATTTCATTACTTTGTATATCATTCCATCCTCTCATAAAATATACTGATTTTGACGGATGTGGAACAAGAATAATGTCAGTAGCGATCTGTCATTGTCAACTACGTATGTGTGTGTCAATGTTCACTAGTGAAAAATCAATTATCCCCTATTTTTCTACCCGTAAGGGTGGCTAATTTCTTTCCAAATTCAAAGATAAGGTATACCCTATCTATTAAAAGAAGAATCATCCAAATCGAAGAACCCAGTACAAATTTATGCCTGATAGAATCGGTTAACGGACCAGAATTCAGAGGGTGAGTGATCAATATCCTTCATATTGCTACCCTTAGGGGTGGATTTCATCTCTTAAATTCAAATGGGACCAAATTCGAAGTACACCCTATCCACTGAAAAAAGAATTATCAGAATCGGACGTATCAAAAAAAAGTTATGCGTGATCATACATTAAAAAAAAATATGGAAAAAAAAATACGAGTCGACTAGAGAACCTCCTCCTTTTTGGTTTCGTGGGTTAAAAAACGCTCGGACACGTCAACTTCCGTTTCTGCAGTAGGTTCATCCCTTGGTGCTTTGACCACCACCCCTGAAAGTTCAATAGCAACATACGGCATGTGAAGAGTAGTTTTTCCCCGAATATCAAGCAACAAAAAAACGAATTCTGTCGATTTGTTTTCGAGATAACCAAAGTTAAAGTTTGAAAACCACTTTTCGTTTATTCAATCAATAGACACCAGAGCTGACAATGCAACTGTTGAATAATTATCATTGTCAATCGATTGAAGGTTCAAACTATCTACCTCCTATTTCCATAGAATAATACAAATTCTGTTCGAAAGGAGACCTCAAATTTGTAGCATTTCTGGTGTTATTCGCAGGCATTCGTCAACAATTCTATGTCGGAAATCTTCCAGAGATGCCGGTTCTGTTGCAAAGATTTTGCTTTCCAAGTGACCCACAGAAAAAAATCAAGTGGGGTTGAATCGGGAGATCGAGCAGGCCACTCTATATGACCCCTTCTTCGAATCCAATGTCCAGGAAACATCACATCCAAAAACGCCCCAACAGAATGTGCGAAATATTCACACTCTCATAATATTCTTTACTCATCATTCATGTCCATCAGATTGGTTGAAGTGGGACAAAATAAAAATGCTTCTGAAAAATCAAATGTAACAACTTTTCATTTAAAAACTATGTGATCGTACTCAGAATCGACCCTAGAAACTAGAGGAGTAAAAATATACAGGGTGTTCCGTTTGAAATTCCCAAGTTGGAGTCGTTTTCTGTGAAACCGGACTGTGGAATCTCCTCGGAATATATATCTTTTCGGTAGGAAGTTCTTGGAATTGGGATTCTTTTGTTGAGATCAATGGTTGAATTATGGTATTATAGACGTTTCGCCCCTAGACGGGGACATCTTCATTATTTTTTTTTTCATTTTGGTTTAATGTTTTTTCATTTTATAGTTGGTCTACACAATAATCTGGAAAGGGAAAATACAATTAATTTCTTGTTGTGTGACAATGGCTTAGGTCTAGGTGGGTGGAATAGTTATGGAATGGGGTGGTAGGAGGGTGGACAAGTTTATTACGTACCTTGGTGATATGATTTCTTTATTGTTGTATAATATAATCATTGAATATCGATGACGTGTTGTGTTTGCTAGATTTGTTTGTGTACGATGGCTGTGTGGTGGTGAAATTGGAGTGTTCGTGTGCGAGAGAGTTATGTGTTAGTGAAATTTGTTTTATGACTGTGGTTGGTGTACCTGTATGGCCATCGATCATCTCATATCGTGGAGAAGGAGGTACTGGGCGCGAACTTGTGTGGAGTTTTGGTATCGAAATATTCATAGTGTTATTTGAGAAAATTGATAAAAGCCTGTGTGAGAAATTAGGGATTGAAACTGTGTTATAGTAGTGTATGGTATATTTGAATTAGGTTGTTAATGTCTGTTCTATTGCTCATCATTGTTGTTTTTTTATATATACAGTGTCACACATAAAGTTCGCAACATGTGGAAGTTTTTTCTATTAATAGATATAATGAAAACTTGATTCCACAGTTAGTTTGTGCTTGAAAAATGAGTGAAAAACAGCCTTCTTTTGATCATGTGCTACTCTAAACCTGTCAAATTTGACATTATTTTCGAAAATCCTCAAAAAATCAGGTTTTTTTAGGAAATTTCAAAAAATGTCAAGAAAAAAAGTTGCTTGGTTTCCACTTTCATACCGCTGCTCTCTTCTGTCACTTCGACTTTTTTCCAATTTTTTTGATTCTTCGAATCTTTCGCTCTATCGATTCGAACGAAACATGATTTAAATTTCATAATCTTGATGAATACGAGACTTCAATGTCACTTCTTGCCCAGAAAATACCTACATTGGCCTGTTACCAGAAAGCAAAAAAATGCACCTCCAGAAATTCATCTTTGTTGTTGCAAAGTTCATCAAGTTTTTTCATTTCATTGTGAAACTGATTCGGATTTTCAAAGAATGGACGTTGATATGTCAGCAATCGAATAAACGAATTTCTTTTCATTCTTATCACACTCGTATTTTTTTTAACGGATTTGTATCACGTTAGGTGGAGATGAGTTCGAAATATTTTGATGTAGTTTACACCCAACAGTGTGACTGTTGGATGTAAACTGTTAGATGTAATTTTCGAGCAAATAATAATTTTTCGCAATGTTTTTGTAATTAATTTCATAAATCTCATATTCTTTATTCTCACCATTAGATGTGTAAGGAATATTAAACCAAAATAACCATAACCAAATTCACAACAAATCATCGTAACATTCATTGATTTATCTCAATAATCTTATTAAGAATCCGAATTCATCATTCAGTATGCCGGTCTTCCCGTTCTATACAAATTATAGTCCTTTCATTCACATACTTTGTGGCATTTTTAATAAATAGGGGATTTATGTTAGCACAACACTCCCGAATGCTATTCTCCTAATGTTCTTAGTTTGCAAATGGTATGTGCTCATACACTTTTTGTTTCCCATAGAAAAAAGTCCATTAGAGATATGTCCGGTGATCTTGATGGCCAATAATCTTCCCAATCTCGTCCTATCACTTTGCCCCTAAACATCTGACTGGGACACTGTTTCACTTCTACCGTTTGGTGGATCGGTGCCCCGTCAAGCTGATACCACAAATTTCGTCTAACAGATTATCCACAACTTGAGACAACTGATTCATAATGGAATTACTGTACATGTCTGCGTTAAAATTTTCTCTAAAATGATATGGTCCTAGTATTTGGTTATGTGATAAACCACACCACACATTTGTCTTGAATGAATATTGGTCACGGCATTCTATTACAAAATTTGGATTATTGTTGGACCACCAGCGAAAATTTTGGGAACTAACTGTTCGACGTGAACGTTGCCTCGTCTGTCCATAAAATCCTGTAGGGAAATGTGATATCATTGTCTCTCTCACCTTGGAACAAAAATGAAAATTTTACTCGAATATCGAAATCTATTTCTTAAAGAGTGTGTATGAACTTTGGCTCATAGGGATGGAAATTATTTTTGTGCAAAATTCTTCTCACAGTTTCTCTGCCAACCCCTGTATTTTCACTAATACTCCTAATATTAGTTTTTCCGTTTTCAACAACGCTCAAACAAACATTGAGTTATTCTTCTTCATTATACCTTATTGGATTATGTGGTTTCTTGAAACGATTGTCCACAGAGCCAGTTTCTTTGAATGTTTTCAATATCCTTCCCACGGTACTAAAGTAAATATTTCTTCCTGGACGCCGGTGTTCGAAAATACAAGCAACATCTTGATATGGCACATTCTCATCACATAAAAGAACGATTTCCACTTTGTCTTGTGTGGATAACATTGTACATAAAACTTATTTGTGAATCATAAATGTATGAAAATCTGTACACAAAACAACTCGATCTATTAAACGCAATAATTTGACATTAACCAAAACTAAAAATTTGTTTCAAAAGCCTACTGAGAAAAATTTTTATTTCGATTCGATCAATTGTACTATTTTCTTCCCGAAATGTTGCATAAGTCTTGTACTGTTTAAAATTACGAAATTTTATATGATGTTTAGTACAAATCGCTAGAACGAAAGTCTTTTGAATAGTAATGAAACTGTAGGTCATTGTTTAGTTTACAGAAAAGTATGATATTTCGGGTTTGTTTGTAACTGAATTATTGGTCAGAAAAATAATCAAACTGGATAAAAATCTATTAAAAAAAGAAATACGAGTGTAATAAGAATGAAGAGAAATTCATTTATTCGATTACTGACATATTAACGTCCATACATTGAAAATCCGAATCAGTTTCACAATGAAATGGAAAAACTTGATGAATTTTGCAACAACAAAGACGAATTTCTGGAGGTGCATTTATTTTTTTTTCTGGTAACAGGCCAATGTGGAGAATTTTCTGGGCAAGATATGACATTGAAGTCTTGTATTCATGAAAATTATGAAATTTGAATTATGTTCCGTTCGAATCGGTAAAGCGAAAAGTTCGAAAAATTAAAAAAATTGAGAAAAAGTCAAAGTGGCAGTAGAGAGTCCAAATTTTTGGCAAAAGTATACAATTGGAAACTGAGCAACTTTTTTCTTTGGCATTTTTCGAAATTAAAAAAAAAAAATTATTTTTTAAGGATTTTCGAAAAAAATGTCAAATTTGACAGGTTTAGAGTAGCACATGACAAAAGGAAATTTGCTATTTTTTCATCATTTTTCAAGCACAAACTAACTGCGAAGTCAAATTTTCATTATATCTATTAATAAAAAAAACTTCCATATGTTGCGAACTTTATGTGTGAGACTGTATATCGTTTCCTTCATAGTTATTTTTTCTTTGTTGTTCCAGTAGGCGAGTATTTGTGTGATATTGAAATCTGGGTTATGATCTTCGATTACAATGTGCTTGTTATATATATATATATATATATATATATATATATATATATATATATATATATATATATATATATATATACATATTGTAATGTTATGATAATATGCAAATATTAATTAATTTTATAATTGAATTTTGTTATTATTATTATTATTAATATATTTTTGCACCGCGTTGGGCGCACTTGTAATGTTATGATATATTTTCAAATATGAATTGTTGTTATAATATGAAAATTGCTAATAATGTTTTTTGCTATTCTTTGTGAGCCAGATTGATAAGATATAGATAGATATTTTTGCCCTGTATAATATTGCAATGATGTAATAATAATTGCTAGCTACGTCACTGTTCTCTCGTCACGTTGCTGCCAATTGTTATCATTTTTCTTACCACAGCTAGCACAGTTGGTACACCTCTTATCTCAGATAGCCGGTTCAAGGGAATTCAGCCACTACTTGATATGTCAAAACTCAATTTATTCAATGGTCGTAGGAATGATTGTTAATCATTGTAAGAAAACAAACAACAAAGTATCAAAAAGCAATTATTTCCTTTATTCAGGAAGACTTCATTTTACCTGGCCTACGATAAATAACTTATACTAATGTGAATCTACAAATATTCACGGATAATCATAAAAATGAAATCATGGATAGATAAACAGAACCTCACTTTTTCCTTGAGAGTGAAATTTTCTGTTATAGTTCAAAATAAAGTGAAATAAAGTTCTTCAGATGTGAAATACGTTATTTGTTAAATTGTTCAGGACCGGATGTGCACTATTAAAAGTTTTTATACCTGGCTGGAAATGTCGGTGTTCAAGATATGCCCTGAAACTGGATCCCTTCTCACTCCAAGCTCTATCAGGAACTCCAATACCATTAATCAGGAACCATACAGATGCAGAAATCAGGTTTGGATACTTGGATATGTTGTATAATTAAGGTAATATTGGTTTTGTTCTTCAAATGTTGGAATTATTTCGTTTTTCTTCTCTAAAAATGATGCGTGGCATTCCTTTCTAAATTTTTTTCGATCTCTTTTCGGCTTTGTTTTCTGTCACCTAGCTACGAATTTTCCTTCCTCTTTTTTCATTGGAATTTTTGAATTCGCGCACCAAATTGTCACATTTCACTGTTTGGGTTCTTCTTATATAATTATATATACAACTATTTTTCCATTCTTATTTTTTTATGACATCACCCCGTTGTTATTCTCTCACAATTTCCAATTTTCCATATGACCATCTATTCCCTGATTGGCTAATCTCATCAAGAAGTTTGCTGTTCTACCATTGGCTACTTTTAGTTAGGTACAATTTCATATACTGTATGTTTCAAATTTATAAATGTGTTGATCACTTTTTATTCATGAAAATTTTGTAAATCTAGACTTTTTGTTGTCTTTTTACCAATTATGGGTTATAATCATTATGACAGTGTATGAAATTGATTGTGTCATAGTATTTTGACATTTTTATCTATCCGTATTATACATAGGCTTACAAATAAATAGAACTTCCAAAATTATGTAAAAACAATTTCTTGAAACTAATAACTATTTAGTAATTATTCTTTTTGTGGGTTTTTTCCTTTTAAAACTTATAACTGGCATAACATAACATAACAATATATATATATATATATATATATATATATATATATATATATATATATACACATTTTCGAATCAATACCTCAAAAAGAAGTATTTCTATGAAATATACTTGAAAAATGTCGACTGGCAGATTTTGTATTCGAGAAATCATCAATATGCATCAAAATTGACTGAGACTGAGATGATGTACCGACTGGGTATTCTATATAATAAATATGTTGTTTCTACAATCGAATAGTATTTTCATGATCATTTGATATTTCAATTCCCTTCGAAGCGAAATTCATTCATTTCATAACAAATAAGAACCTCAGAAAAATTATAGTAATCTACTGGCTTGTGGACAGATCAGATAACACGATTAACGATCTCGCTACGACCGACCACAACACAACAACTCTATACTCATTACTTATATGAATTTCCGTAACGAATCTATCAGTTTGTCGTCCCCAGAATCTAGTGGGAAATTTCCCCTGCGGAAAGCTGAATCCATTAAATTTCCTAGAGAAAATATAGGAGGTTGGTGGTCTTGCTCAGTTCATATGCAAAACTAGGTTAATTGTAAATCAAGCGGAAAACACTGAAGTACCCTTACGCTTTGCGAATATTTTGAAGACGATAAAGTTAACAGGAATAGTTCAAGTACGAGCATAGAAGAGGATATTCACAGGGTGGCTATACGGAAATGAAACAGTCATTATCAAGGACGAAGATTGGTCTTATAACGAACGAATGATGAGGAAAAAGTTTCATCTACATTTACTGTAAATATTCTATGGTTGAACCATATTATTACCTTATTTAAACCTATTTCTGACTTGTTTTTCAAGTTTATGTATAGTATCGAAATGTTTCTTGTGAGACACCATATTTCGTTATTTTCTCTTCACTCAGCTCAGGTTTGATTATAACAACCTGTATTCTATGTTTGGGGTATTGTTTCAATGAAGATGTTCCGCGTATTCCAGACTCATCCAATGCACAAAATCTCTATTTATGACACATTTGATTCAAGAACTATATAAGCGCTTCGAGACCAAAAGTAATTGAATTGGTATATCAAATTGGTGATTTTCCATACAACCAAAGTCAAAGAATTGCCATTGGGAAGGCAGAATTTTGAAAGTTTTTTTCAAGTTGGCAACTTGGCGAGACTCCCCTATTGGAGAGAATGGCTAACATTTATATCTCTACATGATAGATACAATTTTCCTTATCTTGGAATTTCAGACCTTTTCACATTGTGGTCACGTGATAAAATACAAATTTGTTACGGGTTGTTTTTTCATGCGATATGTCTATACGTTCCGTTCTGGTTGAATTGGAATCGTGGATGATGAATTTATATTCTTGTTATTCGATATTTTGAGTGGAAACACCAGAATTATCATTTCAATTCCTAATACGGGGTGAGAATTACCATTATTTTCTATTTCTTCTTGATGAAAAAACTTTTTAACAAAAATCAAACCGACGAAATACGGAGCTGAAAAGTAAAAAATAAAATGAACCTTCTTATTCTGAATAACAAATCTCCTGAGCTACTGTAAATAACTAATTTTGAGTCGGCGCCAAACAAACAAGCAAATGAATTACATAAGGCGTAAAATGATGGCATCGAGTTGCGCGGTGACATTCTGATAATTTTTTTAAATTAATTTAATGATCTTCGTTGATTGTTCGTTTGGCGCCGACTCAAAATTAGTTACTCACAGTAGTTTAGGAGCTCAGTTATTGAGAATAAGGAAGTTTATTTTATTTTTCACTTTTCAGTTCCGTATTTCGTCGGTTTAATTTTTTGTTAAAAAGTTTTTGTAGCTGAAATCTACTAATTACTACCTACCTATTTCTTGATTACTCCCAAAATACTTACTTACCCACCTTACTTCCACACAACTATTTCCAGTTGAATAATATGATTATCTACTTTTACTATTTGTTGTAATATAAATTATTTCTGTTGTTCTGGTTAGTTCATTTCATTACTTTGTATATCATTCCATCCTCTCATAGAATATGATGATTGTGACGGATGTAGGAGAACAAAAATAATAACATTAGCGATCTGTCATTGTCAACTACATATGTGTGCCAATGTTCACAAGTGAAAAATTAATTATTCCCTATTTTCTACCCGTAAGGGTGGTTAGTTCCATTCAAAATTCAAATATAATCAACTATGAGGTATACCCTATATAATAAAAAAAGAATCATCCAAATCGAAGAACCCAGTACAGAGTTATGCCTGATAGAATCGGTTAACGGACCAGAATTCAAAGGGTGAGTGATCAATATCCTTCATTTTGCTACCCTTAGGGGTTGATTTCATCTCTTAAATTCAAAAGTGATCAACTTCGAAGTACATTCTATCCACTGAAAGAAGAATTATCGGAATCGGACGCCTGAGTAGAAAGTTATGCGTGATCATACATAAAAAAAATATACGCGTCGACTAGAGAAACTCCTCCTTTTTGGTTTCGTCGGTTAATAAAACCAAGTATCTCTATCTAGCCTATACCTAGGTACTCAGAGAAAACGACATATACTACCAGTATTGTGTTTCTTCTGAAATTGTTCATTCTGGAATTGGACATCAAATATCAGTGATGTTGAAAATAGTACGCCATAATTGAATTCAGGGCACATTTTGCTATAATAATATCTTCAATGTTATCTCGGTGTAAGGAGGAAATCTCTATCCGAAGAGAAATAGCCAATCATAAGATTTTCAATATTAGATGGTGTGTAGGCCCAAAAATTGTAGTTTGACATTTCCCCGTTCCGCATAGTCTGAAAGCTCTCTTAGAATGCCAACTTTGCAGAATGCGGTGCCCGAAAATATCCGATTGAATTTTTTGCCAATTGTGACTACCCCTCAAAAAATCAAGATCTTATGATTTGCTTAAAAACTTTAATTCGACATTTCCGGACGCCTAATGATTAGTGTTGAAATTTTCGAAGTCATCGTTTTAACACATCAATCTTTCATTGTTTTGCTATATGCTTTCGCTCTCTTGCTTTTTATTCAATACATTTTTTTTACCATTTGCTTCAGCTGGACCAACTTCATTGAATTTCATCTTATCGCATTGCATTTAAAACGTCACGGCAGTAGTTTACCGCTGACGACAGACGAAAAGCTTGCTGGACGCAGCTCATCTTTACATTTATTCTGTACATTCTGTCAATCCATTCATTAATAATATAAGCCTGTTTTGTCTTACCTCCGACGATGGTTAACACTCAGTTGCTTTCATATTTCCATTCATAATAATGGATGATGAGTGTTTCAAAATAGGTGCCGTCCTAAAAAGACGTGTCCATAGTAGAATATTCCTATGTACCACATAAGGGGAAACATGATGGCTATGATCTTTGAACTTTGAGAAGTGAAGTTTCGGATTTTATTCTCATTCTGGCAGCTAATCGATAGTAGTTGGTGGTATACCTGTATGGTTTATTAATTCTATTCGAATTTCTAGTTGGCATTTTATAGATTGCTAAAATTCAGCTCAAATTATTTGAAGAGAGTAAATTGTACCATGTCATCTTCATCCAAATAGATTCGGACTTCAATATCTGATGATAAATCAAGTTACTTTGAGGATTTCATTTTTGACCTCGTTGTGGACATTTAGTCTAATTAGACATATATTGTAGAACAGTAGATACAAACTAGGACAAAAATGCCGAGGCAACTCAATTGGTGCCAAAATAGGTAATGTAGAGTATAAAATAGACCTGTTTAGAGACTTGTTCACTTCTTGACTATGTGAACATACATGGGGTTATAATAAGGTTGATATTTACTAGACAATTTTAACATTATTCATCAAATTGGTTGGAGTGGATCCAACGCACTCTCGATGCAAAAATAAAAATGCTTCTGAAAAATCAAATGTACCAATTTTTCGTCTCAAAACTAGGTGATTGTACTCAGAATCCTTCCTAGAATAAATAAAAACTAAAATACACAGGGTGTTCCTTTTAACATTCCCAAGATGGGGTCATTTTCGATAACACCGGAAGTGATGAGAATGTATGAAATATCGAAAAATATTCCAATTCTTGAATCCAACAGCCCTGCCAAGTTCGGATCTCATACCTTCGGAACTCTGCAAACGATGGCTTTTCTGGATGATACTTTGACACCCGGAATACTCAAACCTTCCTTTTTTACAGGATGGGATCTAATAGTCGACAGCAGTATTTTTCTAACGCCCAGCTACACTTCGAATCTCCTTACCTCTCAAATCCTAGCAAAAAACCCTTTCATTTCCGGAAAAACCACGGCTTCAAATTGGAAACGGAATTGGGCGTTCGATTCGGATAATCAATTTTTGTCCGCTCTTTTTATCTCCATTTAGTGGGACCATTCGGCAATTTCCCGGAATCCGTACCCCATTTCATCCCCGACCGAGGATAGGTCAATAGGTGCCGAATAAATAACGTCTCACCAGTCCCTTCACAAGGGTAGATATGGTTTATATAATGCGAAGGATGATTAATTTGATTTTTTTGCTAGGAAAATTCGCTTAGTCATGAGTTATCGCGCGAATCACTCCATTAGGCGATATTGAAGATATTTTTCAATTCTTTGGAGGGATTATAACGGTTTCGATCATGTAATGGACATAGAATAGACCACTGGGTCGGTTGAATCACTGCGATGTTGCATATTCCAGCGTCCTAGACTGAGAAAAGGTTATCTCAATTCGTATTGAATTATAGTCTAAGAGCCGGTGGGAGATCGACCTTCACCGATCTGATAACTCGATGAGACATATTTTTTATCAAATATAATCTATAAACAAATATGCCCATGAAAACTTGCCTATCGAAAAGTGTTCATAGCTATTTTTAATTGAATTAATTTTAATAATTTTTTTTTCATCACCTCCACTCTTTCGATAACCGAATGAGTTTCACCTCAACTGATAGTTTTTAACACACAGAATATGCCTAAGTAGGCTTGCCTACTCATTTCTGTGCATGGCTACCTGGCAAGCAGATGTGAACAGGTAAGTCAATATAGGTAACTACACCGATCTGTTAACCAATCGAAATTGATATCATAGGTAAGATAATTTAATTACAAAACCAATCGTATAGGCTTGCCTGCAAAAAATCGTACATAAAATATTATTGCCAAGCTATAAAGTCTTAGAATTTTAGCTATTTGATAGGTGCGAGAGAGAAAGTAGAGCGTCCGAGGTCCGTGTGATAGAACAGGACACAACATAGCAGCTGCACGCTACCTGACCGTTGAATGTATCCGAGTGCGCATGCTCGTGTAGATGTGAGTGACAGTGACAGCATTTATTTACACTCGACAGTAATTTTGAACTCTAATTTATTATAACTCTAATTTCGATCACAATTTTTGTATTTTTTTCACACTATATATACTTACAGCTATGAAATGATCAAAAATAAATAATTTAATATATTAATAAATAAAAAAAAATAAAAATTCAACATTTTTTTTCTAATTTTAAAGCTGAATTATAAAATTTAAAAATGATAAAAAAAATCTATATTTTTTATTTGAAATTAAATAAAGAATAATTTATTCATTATTTAAAATCAAATGAATGCCGTAAAGCGGGAAAGAATGAGTGTTACTTTTGAAATTTCAGTATAATAAATAAAAAAATTCATCAACATAAAAAAATGAAATTCAATTAATTTATGTTGTTGAAAGCGTTTATTACAAAGCATATAAAAGAGTTCAACGGTCAGGTAGCGTGCAGCTGCTATGTTGTGCCCTGTTCTATCACACGGACCTCGGACGCTCTACTTTCTCTCTCGCACCTATCAAATAGCTAAAATTCTAAAACTTTATAGCTGGCAATATATTTTATCTACGATTTTTTGCAGGCAAGCCCATACGATTGGTTTTGTGATTGAATTATCTTACCTATGATATCAATTTCGATTGGTTAACAGATCGGTGTAGTTACCTATATTGACTTACCTGTTCACATCTGCTTGTCAGGTAGCCATGCGCAGAAATAAGTAGGCAAGCCTACCCAGGCATATTCTGTGTGTTAAAAACTATCAGTTGAGGTGAAACTCATTCGGTTATCGAAAGAGTGGAGGTGATGAAAAAAAAATTATTAAAATTAATTCAATTAAAATTAGCTATGAACACTTTTCGATAGGCAAGTTATCATGGGCATATTTGTTTATAAATTATATTTGATAAAAAATATGTCTCATTGAGTTATCAGATCGGCGAAGGTCGACCTCCCACGGTCTCCTCTACTATTAGTTTATTTTACGAATTATGAAATTTATTAAATCAGAAAGTTTTGTGACCTTACTGTATTTTTTTGGGTGAGGTTCCATCACTGAAAGCAAAATTGATCCTTTGCCGACGTTTCGATTCCAATTCTGTCATCTTCAGGGCAATTGATACTAGGTTTCTTTGTCGATGGAATGTGAATCAATTTAAAAAAATAGGGACATTTACGTGTGTATTGAGAGAAGATCACTTTGTTTCCGTCTTTTCCATAGAAATGTAAAAAGAGATTGTTCTTAAATATTACCCATTGTGAAATAATCGAAAGCAAATAATATGCTGGTGGTAATAATCAACAGACCATTCGAAACCCGGGTGTCAAGACCTTTGAATCGATCTCTCTAATACCAATCATTTTCAATAAAAACTGGGAGAAAACGTTCTGTTACTTATAATTATACGAGAGCTTGTTGTAGAAGTAAACTTGAGATTCAAATGAGAATTTCGTTGCTTAGCAATTTAACGACAAAAACTGCCTCTAAATTTTTTTTTTCTGGCAGCTTTTTGAGTTGATTTGCCTAAATGCATGGAAACTCGAATTATGAATGTTAAATTTACTGCAATAAAAAAAAGTTTAAATATAATTATGTACGACAATTTAATAAATCCATATTTAATTTATATATTAGGTGATTTGTAGACACTAATATCATAAACAAGGTGAAAATTATTTTATTTATTTCAAGTGAAATATTTTCCAAGCAACAAAAAATCGTTTGACTTTTTTCCTGTTTGTAGTTGCAATATATGTATAGTGCTCGTCTAAAGTCCGTTCCACCCCTACTAATTTTGGAACCACCTGGTATATCGCAACAAAATTAGGAGGGCTTGAATAGGAGATAAAAACCTACTTTTTCATGAGAAAATCACAGCAAAAAATTTAAAAATGGCGGCTGAGCGCCATCTTCAATAATTTTTTTGAAAAGAACACCTTGTATATTATTCCATTTTTGAAATTTGCTCATGATTCTCAACAGTTTTCTCCGATACACTTTACTCCTAAATTCCATTGTTTTCGAAATTAACGTTTGAAAAGTTACATTCTGGTCATTTCAAACCCAACCAAAAACACTAATGTTGCTTTCAATCAAGTTTGCATTGGAAAAAATCGTTGTCGTGGTAACATCTTGTTCACTGTCAAACTGAACGGCTAACTGTAAAATAGTCAGATCAGCGCCTAGATCCTTTTATGAAAAGTGTGATCATGGCTCGTGGTTTAGACGATAAATTTGAAGCAGTTTTGATATTTGAAGAAGCTGGAAGAAATTATCATCTAGCAGTCCGTATGTTTAATGATAGATTTCCCGAGAATCCTATTTCGAGGTCATATTTGCGCAAACTTTTAAATAAGCTCCAACAACTGGTACGCTGAAAGATGCTCCGAGATCAGGAAGACCGCCTCTTTCAGAAGAAAAAAGGTAGAAATTGTTGCTGAAATGGTAATCAATCCGACTAGTCGACGTCTGCGCAGTTGCTGAATCATGTGGAGTGAATTCAAAAAGTGCCCAACGAATCCTAGAAAAATAAAAGTTTCATCCCTATAAAATGAAAATCCTGCATGCTCTCACGGAGGATGATCCAGACCGAAGGGTTGAATTTTGTGAGTGGTTAATAAGAAGAATCGAAGGAGAACGGGGCTTCCTGAAACGTGTATGTTTCGTGCACATTTTTTCTCAATGGAAAAGTCAACAAACTGAATGTACGATACTGGAGCGATACTAATCCGCATATTTTCAGAGTTTCCTAAGGAGGTGAATGTTTGGGCAAGGATTTTGGGTAATCGCGTTGTTGGATCGATTTTCTTCAAAGGCAATCTCACAGGAGTTTTTTACAGAAATCTTTTAGAAACTGAAATTGAACCTCGAATAAAACAAATTGTATTAAACAATCAGGAAAAGTTTGAAAATCGTGGAATCATATTTCAGCAGGATGGGGCACCTTCCCATTTCGATCGCATGGCTGGAGAGTTCCTCGATACAAACTTTCCTGGGCGATGGATAGGTCGCAGGGGAAGTACAGAATGGCCACAAAGATCTCCGGATCTTACACCTCTGGATTTTTTCCTTTGGGGGTATCTGAAGTCAAAAATCTACACCACTGAATGCCAAACAAGTGGAGAGTTGGAACGCAGGATAATAGATACATGTGAAGAAATAGATGAACAGAGTTTCATCAACGTGAGAGAAGCTATTTATATTAGGGCACTTTATTGTCAAGATTTAGGAGGGGGCCACATTGAACACTTGATGAAATAATTGTTGGGGATGAATAAAAGTGTTATTCAAAAATAAATTATATTTTTTTAGCTAACTAATTTGTTTTGATTGTGAATTTACAGAACACATCCGTAGGCTTCGAGATTTTCTGGTAAGCCGGACTGTTTATCCTTAATAAACTCTCTTTACACCTCTTATTAGTCGAATTCATCAAGAGATTTAACTACAAATTAATAACAACGTTTAGTTAGCAAAATGTTTTGCCGGAAGTGACTAAAATCCATACTTCATTTCAAACCGGAATGTCACTTTTCAAACGTCAATTTTTCGAAAACAATTGAATTAAGGAGAAGAGTGTTTCCGAAAAAACTGTTGAGGATTATGAGCAGATTTCGAAAATTAAATATTATACGGGGGTGTCCTATTCAAAAAACTTATTGAAGAAGGCGCTTAGCCACCATTTCAAGTGTTTTAGCTGAGATTTTTTCATGGAAAAGTAAGTTTTTATCTCCTATTCAAGCCCTCCAAATTTTGTTACGATATACTGGGTGGTCAAAAATTAGTAGGGGGGGAACGGACTTTACACGAGCACTGTATAGATCGATAAATACAAGTTGCTACGATGTCCACAATCTGAACAGTGAAATTAATGAAAATATTAAAGCTAAATAGACAATATGCTTTGTCTGTTCCTTGGAGAGTTTTTCGAAGTTGTATTCGGCGGGGATTTCCATAATTCAAATCCCCGAACTTTCCTGCAATAACCTGAACTTTATATTCACCCATAAAACTTTGTATTCGGCGGCCATATGGCGACCTATCACCGTCGCCATCTTGGAAGAAATACAAATGAAACTCGCAAACGTGCCGCTTGTCATGCAGGGTATAACTTTATATTGTTGCCGGCACTGCTCCGGGAAGATAACGGGTTATAGGGGTTTATATGCCCATATATGCTGCAATCGGAAACTTTTATATTCCGGGGAAAATATCAGGACGTAATCAAGGAAGTGAGTTGCTAGTAAAATGGCGAACTATTGGCAAGATAGCTATGAGCGTGCGACGCGACGCTCCTATTTCTCTTGAACTAGCAAAGAAGATATTCATAGCGTGTAGGGGTGGAAAACCTGACTGGGAAGCATTCCCGAATTATTATACAGTGAGATCCCAGAGCTGCTAGATCTACGTCATTTCAGCAAAGCTTAGCTTGGGTATGAAGTATGAATAGTATGATATACAGTGCTTCTCAAAAGTCAACTCCCATCCTCTTATTTTTGGAACGATTATACATAAACAAGTGAAATTTGGAAACTGAATATTAAAGGTTGTAAACTAGTGATGATAGATGACGAAATCGTCAAAGATGACGTCACAAGGCCATTGTGACCAATAATTTTGAATGGAACCCTACGGCAAGGGACACCTCTTTTAAAAGGTATCGAAAAAACCTATTCAATGATACTAATTTTGTTTGTGTTTATGGCAGTTTTAATGGCTCATTAGTAAACATTAAAATTTAAATTCCATTCAGTATGATATTCATTACAGATTTAAGAATCGGTATCTACTCAAAGAAATTGCTCGAAGTGACCTCCATTTACTGCCTGACAGTGAAATATCCTATTTTTAAACTCTTCTCGTACTTTTGCAAATGTGTCTGCGGAAACAGCCTCACATCCTGCAACAATACGTTGTTTTGAAACGTCAATATTGTCAGGTTCAGTGGCGTAAGCCTTCGATTCAAGGTACCCCCCACAGAAAAAATCGAAAGGTGTGAGGTCCGGTGATCGAACTGGCCATTCCGTTGAACCTCGTCGTCCAATCCATCTACCACGATACTCCTCATCCAAATACCGTCTTACTGCACCGTAATAGAGTGGAGGAGCACTGTTGGAATGTCATTTCCAAATTGCCGAATTCATCTGGATTATCTTCCAACATTTCAAGGATTAACGGTTCTATTGCGTTTTGCAATAGCTCCAGATAAACCTCACCAGTTAAATAACTATTTGAAAAAAGAGGCTCAACGATGTGGTTTCCCAGGATACCTGCCCAAACATTCACTCTCTGGGAAAATGGGGTATGTGTTTCACGAAACAGGTGAGGATTTACGTCACTCCAATACCTCACATTCTGTGTATTTACATTTCCATTTAGATAGAAAGTACTTTCGTCACTAAAACAAATTGTTTTGACATAGTCTGGCTTTTGGTTAATTTTAGTTTCCATATTTTCACAAAATTCTAGTCTTCGGTCTGGGTCGTCGTCTGAGAGTTGATGAACCATTTTCAATTTGTATGGATGAAATTTGTTTTTTTTCGACTGACTTCACAGGTAGATGCAACGTGAGTTGTTGAAGAAGTAGGATTAACTATTACTTCTGCCAGTATATCAATTTTTTTCTTATCAGAAATTTGTGGTCTGCCAGATCGTTTCGCATTATTGAAACTACCCGTTGTTTCAAACTTACGAAGAAGCTCCCTCAAATTAGTCCTCGAAACGGGGCGATCAAGAAACCTCTCATTAAAAATGCGTTCTGCTGCATGAATATTTTGTCCAGTTTCACCAAGAATTAGGATCGCTGCTACTTTATCACCTAAAGCACGTACCATTTCGCTTCTTGAAGCACTTAAACGTTCGGCTCACAACAGTTTAACAAATTAATTAAATGTACAAAAATATTAAATGTACAAAAACTTGGACAATTACAAAAACGTCGAATTAGGGAGACTAACAAAAACGTCAGCATATTTGACAACTATCCAGAGGCGGAGCTTGAATTTGGAATTTTAGTATTAATTGATTTAATTCATCACAGCTTTGCGATTTTTAAAAGCGAGTTGCCAAAACTGCCATAAACACAAACAAAATAAGTATCATTGAATAGGTTTTTTCGATACCTTTTAAAAGAGGTGTCGCTTGCCGTAGGGTTCCATTTAAAATTATTGGTCACAATGGCCTTGTGACGTCATCTTTGACGATTTCGTCATCTATCATTACTAGTAGGGAAGTTTACAACCTTTAATATTCAGTTTCCAAATTTCACTTGTTTATGTATAATCGTTCCAAAAATAAGAGGGGTGGATGGGACTTTTGAGAAGCACTTTATGCACCGGAAACCCTCGGTTAATGAAGTTTCTCCAAAAACACAGGTATAAACTACCCTTGAGGGGACTATTTGAAATTTTTTGTCTGGTGACAAAAAAAATATGTTATGTGCAATCTACATTTCAGCGTGTCAATAGAATATATCAGCTGGCAATCCCCGGTCAGCTGAGTTATTAGAAAAATCACAAGTACAAACTACCCCTAAGTGGGGGTGGATTGGAATTTCCAATATGGTAGTACGAAGACATTCTTTCATAGATGTCAATTTTGCATTATGATCTTGATAATCGCTTAACAAGTTATTATACTGAAATCGCTTTTTACATGACAAGAAATATAAAGTTTCGATTACACCCTGTATCAACTGATGCATTTGCTATCGTGGTTGCGTAGAATTAATCTTATATACCTTAGGTGTAACATACTAAAATTTTAGCAAATTCTATCGATGCCTAGAATGCCCCTTATATCTGTGCCTAGTCCTTTGTCAATATACAATTTCAATTCATCTATAGTTGATTGCGTCCCCTGAACTATTTTTAGGATATTAATTATAAGTTTCCTGAATAAACAAAAATAGTCTTCTACGGTGTTGCCATGCCGACTTCAAATATCAGTCCGATAAAGTGACATTTTACGGACTCTTCAATATCCAAAGTAGGCATTTTGCGGAACCTGTACAAAAAACTTTAGTGAAAACCATGAGTGAAATAACCCGTCCAATCCGCCTACTAGCCACTCCCTTTGTCCCGCATCCTTGCTTTGTATTCCGTTATTTACGGGACTCATAAGGATACATGGTGACCTGTATTAGGAATTCACAAGATCCGTGTAAAGGAAGGTCGCAATAATCTCCAGGGGACTTTGATGTATATGAGACCCTAGAAATATCTCGGGAAGGACGTTATGCAGTGTTTCGTCTCGGATGCAAGGAGAACCATGATTGAGTGACATTCATATATCCTTAGAAGAGCCAATTGAATGTGGTATGGTGATTTATGTCATGATATTGTAACATCCATGCATCCTGGTGTTGAGAAATATCTGGTTACAAGTTGTCTTAAGGAGTTCTGTCTATCGGAAAATACTGCTTCGGATATTACTAAATTAAAACAAAAAGCACAAGAAAGTGATTTGCTTTTTTTTTTGGTCGCTCCATTTTTGCATAATTTGTACAAATGCACTAAAAAGGAAAAAAATATTTCTTTCATTGTTTGTTCTAGGTTATTCTGTGAGTAACAGATTCAAAATTTTGCCGCGCAAGATTACCTATTTTCTATCCTCGGCAATCTCTTACTCACAGAATAACCTTGATGAAACAATGAAATAAATTATATTTTCCATTTTCGTGACTAAAATATAACATATTTCAACTTGAATTAGTTAGAGAAGTTGTACTTTTAATCACTTGTGATTAAAAATAATTTATTCACAAGTGATTAAAAGTGTTAAAGTGCGACCAGAGATCTGAGAAGGTCTTAAATCACCAACCACTTGAGTTATCAGCAGGCGGTGGATTCTACGCAGTGTTGTACCTGCCCTAGCCATTAATTTTTGTTTTATAGGTAGGTATAATGATATTGGGTTGGGATAATTATTGGGAAAAATCGCTTGGATATAATTGAGAATTGTTTATTTATATATAATATATGATAATAATATATATATTAAATTATATCCAAGCGATTTTTCCCAATAATTATCTCAACACAATATCATATATATAAATAATTATATTATATAATAATGTATGATTCATGTAAAATGTCAAACTTCATACTTTATTAAAAGTACAGTTTCTCGATAAACGGTATTTATAAACAAAATTACTCACGAGGATCAGTTTCACTTTCACTGTCGTCATCCAAATTGATAATAAACTTTTCTTTGGGAATGTTTTTGATATCCATATATGACTTTTCCACCTATTTGATATGGGAAACACACTTGGCCCAGTTGCTGTCAGGAATGTTTGAGTTTCTGCTTGAATAAGAGCACAGTTGAACTTAAGGTTGGAGAAGTATTATTTCTTCGAACTGCTGACCTAAGCTGATGCAATATATGTTCAATTGGGTTAAACATACAGTGATAAGGAGGGAGTCTGAGTACCGTATGTCCCAAGCTTTCAGCCAATAAATCATAAAAATATATATTTTTTATCGAATAACTGCGTAAAACTTCTAGTAACTGTTTTTGTGTACTTTTCCTCATAGTACATATCATTATTTAACATATATTATTGTATAGTGGCTTTGGTATCATTTGAACATGGTGCTATATCTAGTCTTCGACTGTGGTAGCTACATTTTTCACGACACACACATTTTCACGACACAAAAATCGAATAGACACTTCAAAATAGACACAACTGACACAACGGAATATTAGGTAGGTAATGACGAAATATTGTTTAACTTTCCTCCTTTTATTTCTGAAATTGATAAGCGGTCAGTTCTCAAAACAGTCTTGTTTTCCAAATCTGGTAGGTAATTTTTTTTGTAACCGTAAATAGACCATTATCGCTATAATCTCGGTAATAGCCCATTAGCACTGAAAGTTTGGTGGCCAGGTAAGTAAATTTTATTATTTACACACATTTAAAAATATCATTACCAAGGGTTCTAAATCAACCTCACGAGTTTTTTATTATCAAATAAACGTAAATACAAAACTGTCAACAGAAGCCAAAACTAATGGAGGGCCCACTATTATTAAAATGCCAAACTATTTCATGAGATACTTTAATCCGGACCTGGGAATCTTCTAAGGGGCACAATTTTCATTGCTTATCTATATTTCGTCGCATTATTCGTATCGAGTAGGCTGGTTTCCAAATTGAATGCAACAGAAGCAATGGTAGCGCAGATTTTTATTCTTAGTAGGCTGGTTGCAATTTTGTTTCGACGAGTCAATGACACAATAGTTATTTATGCAACAATTGCAAATTAATTTATTTTATTTTTTGCGAAAATGGAAAGAAATCAGATTTAAAACACGTGAGTAAAGCACATTTAATCATCCAGGTTCGTAATCAAATGCTACGCTCTACTCACTTGTCCTGAAAATATCTATTTTCCTTTTCAGTGCATTTGTATAAAAAGCTTGTCTTAAAAAAATATTTTTATTTTCAACTTTTTAGTTCTGTTTTCATTAACAAGTAATGAAAGCTTGTTTTTTTTCGTTCATTTATTTTTTATTTATTGGTGTTTATGATGTTAAATAATTAGTTTAGTAATTTCTATCTAATGTTTTTTGAATTTCGACACAAACACAAACTTTGCCCCCCAAAACCCCTAGATACCAATTATGAAAAGAATCGGACCATAATCACAAAACTCGTCCGCCATTTTGGATTCGCATATTGAATTTTTCAATTTTGACGAAAAATCATAATCTCCCACCCCGAAAACCCCTAAATACCAATTATGAATAGATTCGAACCATAATCACTTCAATATATAGATTATATCTCATTTGAATTGTTTATATATTGTTCACATTGTACATAGGTATATTGTTCACATTGTTCGTATTGTTCACATCATTTATATTTGTTCATATTTATTTATATTGTTCACATTGTTCATATTGTTCACATTGTTCACATTATTCATATTTGTTCATATTTGATTTTATAATGCATCATTCATGATGTTTATCTTGTAAGTTATTTTAGCTCTTTATTCGATTACTATTAGATTACCTAAAAAGAGGATACTCGTTGGATTTATCTGTTTGTATCCCTACTTTGTAATAAATAAATAAATATGGAAGACGCCATTTTGTTTTTTTCCTAACAAGTTTCATAATGCATTGTTACCGGAATTGTGTACACCTACCAAATTTCAAATCAATCGGACGATTAGAAGTGGGTCAGATTCAACTTGCGAAATTCGATTACCGACAGACACACAAACAGACACCGAAACAGGTGGAATAAAATGAACCGTGTTATATGCTTGTTCATAGATTTCGAAACAGTGACTAATTGGATATAAAAAGTCCCGACGTTAGCATTATAGGAAACCCAGTAAACAATGACACATAAAAAATCAATTGCCATCCTTCCCATTCACAAGAAAATATATGTTTTTGCAGAAATAGAGAGCAGCCCCTGCGTGGGGTTCTTGTTTTCGGAATTCATGAATATTTCCAGGAGAATGACTATTATTTCTGTGATGTGAAGTGGTGCGCGAAACTGATGTTTACGTTTTCCAAATGGACCGCTGGAAACGGTTACTATTCCGGCAATTTCGAATCGTTTTCCTTTGTTAATTATGTATATTTCCGTTCTGCTAGAATTCATCCCGGTTGAGCATCGTCAAATATGGACATTCAAAATGATAAATGGAATTTTCTGATAAATATTGAAATGAAACTATTTTTCCGACAGGGTGTCATCCAGATAATTTGAGTTACACACCCATCCCGTTTGAAGTATCCCTCATATCAGTACGTGTTTTTTGCGGTCTTAGATGTTTTTGTCATATTTGATACAGACAGCACCAGTTTGAAGTGATACAATGAACAGGGTAAAATCTCCAATTGCTGGCACCTCAAGGAATTTTTTATTTTTTATGATTGTAGAAAATAGTAATAATGATAAAAATCGACATATTTTTGAAGAAAATGACGTTATATTGAAAACGTCAAACAAAGTATTTGGTACCAAAAAAATTATGATTGCAGACCAGCCTCATACCGATGTGTCAAGGGTTTCATTATTGTTGAGAGGTATGATAGTTCGCCGGTCCACCGATAAATGTATACTATTTTATTTTCAACTACAAATATTAATATACAGGGTGTCCCGAAACTATGGTGCCAAATCGAAACAGAAAATTCCCTTTAAAAAAGAAATGGGATTTTCCTAATAGCTTTTTTCTCAAATGTCGTTCGTTGCAGAGATACAAGGTGTTGAATATGAAAAATTATAAGTATTTTTTATTCATAACTTCCAGTTTTGAAAAACATTCCATTTCATTAGAAGGAATGTTTTATTTTGAAAAAAAAACAAATTTCAAGTTGCCACCAGTGGTGTACAAGAAGGGTATTATGGTCCCTTTTCTCCCTTATTTTCTACGCCACTGGTGAGATCAGAAAAGTTATTGATTTTTCGCATTCCACATTCAGTTTTGAGTAAAAATGTTTTGATGGCTTGAATCCGGAAACACCAACCTTTTTCAAGATAATTGCGCTTTTATGAATGCAAACCTACTACTAATGAAAAAACTGTTGGGTTGAAGTGAATTTTACAATCCTAATTACTGGTTCAAATTACAACTGGATATTCTACCAAAAAAATTAATGCCACTTTTACCTGCATTTTTTCACAAAACAGAGGTGAAGGGTGTTGAAACTGGAAAATAAAAGACATATTTTCTCATAACCATCATAGATTTTTTTTAAATCAATCAAATTTGCAAGGATAATTTCCTTCAATGGGTGCTCTATTTTGAAAAAAGACAATTACCACAGTGGCGTACAAGAAGAATACCATGACAATTTCTTAGAAATAAAAATAGAAGACTATAGAATCTATTTATTGAACAATTTCTTCAAAATCCTTTTATCTCATAAATTGTTCGAAGTGTCCACCATTGTTTTGGATACAAGCTCTAACCCTTTTGAGGAAATTGAATTTGAGTTTTCTTAAAACATTTTCTTTTAGCTGCATCCTTTCCATGTTTTCCTGAATTCTCTCTCGCACTCCTCTATTGTGTGTATGGGTCTGGAATGAACTTTCTGTTTCAATTCTCTCCAATAAAAATCAAGTGGATTTGAGTCTGGACTTCGGGGAGGCCAAATAAGAGGTGCATTTCTGCCGCGACTAATCCACCTGTTATTGAAATGAAGATTCCCTCACTGGCAGTGTGTAATGGGGAGGTGCACCATCATGCATAAACCATAATTGTCGATCTTGTAAATGTATATCTCACAAGGATTCTGGAAGATTATTGTTCAGGAATTTGAGAAATTCATGTCCATTTAGTGCTCCTTCGATTTCAAGGAATCCCAATAGGTTATCGGCTACTGCTCCACAACAAATACTTATTTTAAATGAATATTGGAAATGGTGTTCTATAGTTCCATGTGGATTCTCTTCTGCATATACATGTGCTGGTAAATGTTGTTTCATCCGTGAACAATAACAAAGCCATTTTGAAACGATTAAAAAAAATTACGCAATTTGTTTATAAAATATTTATAAACAAATGGATAGGTTGAATATTTTCCAGATTTGTTTTTTTGGATTAGGTTGCTAGGAGATTTTTTTTTATTACTAATTGGTTATTCTCTACCAAATAAAAAAATAAAAAGTTTTATTATGTAATTGTTCATTTACTTAACAATTAAACAAACTTTGATTGGCATTATATTTTTTTGAATGGAACAAAAAATAACAAAAACAACTATTTACGACAAATTGTTCAAAATTTTTATTTTGTAATTTTTCTTGAAAATTCTATAAAATATACTTACAAACAGTTTTATATGGTTGTTTTGGTTATTTTTTGTACCATTCAAAAAATGTAAGCCAATCAAAGTTTGTTTAATTGCTAAGGAAATAAACTTCATTTTTATCGTGGATTTTTCAATTCATAGACTAATCTTTCTATTCACTATTCAATTGAGAATGTTTCCCTTTTGAACAATTACATTATTCATAGAAAAATATTCTTAGTTGGTAGAGAAGAACCAATAATTAATTTCAAAGAAAACAAATTCTAAATATATTATTTAAATAATAAAAAATGGAAAAACTATCATAAACAATAAAAACAAAAAATAAGATTTTTTTTTTCAATTATAATGAACTAATGCAAAAAAAAACATTTTTGAAAAATATTCAACTTTTCCATTTGTTTATAAATATTTTATAAACAAATAGGGTATTTTTTTTCGGTGTTTCCCAGCATATCTGTTCCTCACATATCCTGTGAACTCATGATTAGGATGAATTTTCTGCCGAACCAATTCTTCGAACACTCATTGATGGATCTTGATATACATTTTCGAGAACTCTTTCTTCTGCCCGTACATTTCTGGCTGACCTTGGTCTTTCTGTCGATCTCATATTGGTCGTGAAAGACCCATTTTCACTCAACCTTCGATATAAGGAACTGAATATCATTTTATTAGGTTGTTGCGATATAATTCTTGATATTCTCCCAAGGAAGCCCTTGAATTTCCAAGACATATACCATAAGCAAAATGCATATCTGCAAGCTCTCTGAAGGAAACATGTTGCATTCTTGAACAAGTTCTTCTGAAGAACTGTTTTTATTACTCTGTCCAAGAAAACACTGAAATTTTGTCCATCTTCGATGACAAGTCGGTATCTACTTGATTCAAATCATTTTTCAAAAAATATCACTGCAATGACAGATGCTAACTTGATTACCGTACATAATCATCTGAACCACCTCATTTCGGATAGGAGTGCATTGCAAAATTGAATTGAAATAAATTATGATGTAACTAGTTCAATTTTCTACTCCACCTGGATATCATTTTGGAATATTTTTCTGTATATCAAATGGTTTTGTGTTGATTTTTTTAACTTCTCAATCGGGTCTTTTCAATGAGCATGAGAATAAGTTCGACAGAATCTTCTTATTATACATTTCTATAGGAGAAATGTTTACATTATTCCAATATTATAGTAAATGAGTTGGAAAAAAATGCACCTCAAAAGTGCATTTCTGTTTGAAATCATTGGGTGGTCATTTAATGCAAAATCTGTTTCATGAATAATAATACAATACGATAAAAAATTCGCAAACATGTTATATTTATAATCAAAATTCATTTTTGAATGGGTTATACACTGTTTACTAAAAATGTATAAGTCTCGTGGGATGTGAGGTGGGAAAAGAAACTATGTTACTCTTCTGCACGTCACTGTGACGACTGATTTCTTTCCAAAATAGAGCACCCATTGAAGGAAAGCATACCTTCAAATGTAATTGTTTTTTTTCATTATGAAAGTTACGATGAAAATGCCTTTTCATTTTCCAGTTTCAACACCCTGTACCTCTGCAAGAAAGTAGCATGTGAAAGTGTCATTCATTTTTTTGGTAGAATATCCTGTTGTGATTTGAACCATTGATTAAGATCGTCAAATTTTCTTCGGCTGAACAATTTTTTAATTACTAGTATGTTTGTATTCATAAAAGCGCAATTATCTTGAAAACGGTTGGTTTTTCCGGATTCAAACAGCCATACATTGTTTACTCAAAATGGATGAGGAATGCGACAAATCAATGATTTTTCTGATTTCACCAGTGGTGTACAAAATAAGGGAGAAAAGGAACCATGATACCCTTCTTGTACGCCACTGGTGGCATCAGAAAATGTGATAATATTTCAAAATAAAGCACTTGATGAACAAAAACATTGGTCCGGATGTGATTGTAAAATTTTCAAAACTGTGGAAGTTATGAATAAAAATGACTTTCAATATTTCATATTCAACACGTATCTCTGCAACGAAAGACATTTGTGAAAACATATATCAGGATAGTCCTATTCGTTTTTCAAAGAGAATATTCCGTTTCAATTTGAGACCATAGTTTTGAAACACCCTGTACAATATTTTAAAGAAATCTTTGATTCGGACACCAGTCAGAATGCGACAATTCGTTAACCGGATGACGTCTGCTTTCCTTTATAGACCAGGGCTGAAGCCTTTGAAAATGGTAAAAAGTGAAAAAAAATAATAGTAGGATGAAACCCATTGAAAAAGGAGAAAATATAACAAAAATGAAAGGAAAAATAATTTACGAAAAAAAGTTAAATGGCAAAGTTGTAGGTAATAAAAAGATCTACACACTTTTCTCACATAATCTCAAAATTTATGTGAGAAATTCAAATAACCAAGTTTTTGGTTTTTTATTTTTATCTTTTACAAAAAAAATATCTCACGAAATTTGGTGAAAACCTATTTTTTCACTGTAATTTTTTTTATTTGAAATATTTATTTTTTCACCTTATTTTGACTTGATATCGAAAAAACACCCTAATTTTCAATCGAAAATTCTCCCGTCAAAATATCAGCTATTTTGAAAAAATCGGTGGGCTTTTTGTTCGTTGAAATCTCTCCTTTCTGATGATGTGAAAAAAATATACATTACTATGGTAAATGTTTTCAGAAAATGCAAAAAACGAAAAAAACTCGAATCCGAAAATTTAATAAGAATCTACAATATTTTGAGAAAGTTTAAATTATATGCGTAGATGCCTATTTATTGCTATTTTCAGATAACTTATATACCTGAGTGACCTAGGGCAAATTTTAGCCCATCAAAAGGTATTTCATAAAGAAGTGGGGAAGGGGCTAGGAGGGTCTGGGCCTTGCTACCTGTTATTTCTTTGCATTTTCTGGGAACATTTACCATAGTAATGTATATTTTTTTCCACACCATCAGAAAGTAGAGATTCCAACGAACAAAAAGCCCACCGACTTTTAAAAAAAAGCTGATATTTTGACGAGAGAATTTTTGATTGAAAATTAGGGTGCTTTTCCGATATTGAGTGAAAATAAGGTGAAAAAATAAATATTTTAAATTAAAAAAAATTACAGTGTGTTTTGGACATAAAAAGGTGAGTCATCACCAAATTTCGTGGATAAAAAAGTTTTTTGTAAAAGATAACCAAAAACTTGGTTATTTGAATTATTTAGATACATTTTGAGATTATGTGTAGATCTTTTTATTGCCTACAACTTTGCCATTCAATTTTTTGCCGGAAATCGAGATTTTTTACCCTTAAAACTCACCCCCTTCCACTTCCCGACCTCAGATCGCCCGTAAATTATTTTTCGTTTCATTTTTGTTATATTCCCTTCCTTTCCCAATGGGTTTCATCCTTCAATAATTTTTTTTGGTTTCAAAAATTATCGACCCTGGTCTATTAATAAATATTTCCACCTAGATTTCTCAACTTTGTTACTTTTGCAAAAATCCAAATAATAACTATCAGTTCTAAAGTTTTTATTCCTGAAAATCGAAAAAATGTGCATGAAATGCTTTCTAAAAGCAAACAAGACATCACCGAGTTTGGAAGAAGCTGCCAAAGGAGCTGACAAAGGTTTGTTGCCAGAAAATGCAGGCTAAGATATGGAAAAATCAATAAAAAAAAATACCCACCTACGTTCTGGTTTTTCAAATGCATGCAGTTGTTGAACGATCTCTGAAAACAACTTCCCTTCATGTAACCCCAGAGGAACAAATATATGCAAGGTCTGGAGATCGCGCGGGCCAAGGAATTGTACCTTCTCTGCCTATCCATCGATTAGGATAATGTGATTTCGAACATTAGGCGATCTACGCTTTTTGTGATGAACAGTCCTCAACCAGTGAGGATTTTCGATTGCATAATGATGCATATTATGTATGTTGACCGACCGTGTACAATTATTGAAAGACACGGTTGTGTCAAATTTTACGACAGCGGCATACTCGATTACTTTTTTTTTTTCGTAAAAAATCATCATTATTTCGAAATAGATCTCGCAAAGTAGACCCGACAAACCCTATATCGACAAAAAGCTCTCGAAAAATGCGATGCAATGATGCAATAAAATATAGGGTGTTGTAATTTGTCTCATTCAAAAAAATTGTAGTGGGCTATGGAACATCGACTCCCAGTTTGCTTGCATCTCAAAACATGTACATTCATATATTTTCTGTATGAAATGTTCAGTTTCCAACCAGTAAATTTGTAGGTACATCGAATGGAACGAAACTTTTGATTGCATTATGACAAAGCCGCGTCCGAATTTGCGATCATTGGGGATGACAAATAATGAAATGATGTATAATAGAATGATTTGTTTTTCCATGCGTAACATATCACTTGTACAAATGGAATTGACTAATCGTATTTGTGTCCATGTAACAAAAGCATTCAATCAAATGTTAATCAATGCCATTTTTCATCAGTGTGGATGGGAATTGTAACGGATTCGGGAATGCTTTTCCAATAATGGGCGATTATGCTGGAATTCTGTGAGGATTCACAAACACTATAGATAATTAGGTGTGTTGTATACAGAGTGTTTCACTTTTCGTGAGGGTATTCTTCTGTCCCAACGATTGGAGGCCGAAATGATGCAGAAGAATTCCGCATTACATGGAATAAGGTATGCTCTGAAGACAATATTGAACGTCTGTCGCATATAAATCCATCAGTAAGTAAAACTGAAATTCCAATTTCTACGACCAATAAATAATAAAATAAAAACAAGAATTTCTGGTGGTGTACAAGATAATTCATCACTGCTCGACATGTTTATAGGTACTTTTGACGCGTTGTGATTGAAGATCGATTGAAATGAAATGTCAAACAAGTATGTAGAAACATACCACTTGATTATATGAAATACTAATTTTAACTCCGTTTATAATACTACAGATATTGACTCTGCAGTAGAAAAACTTGTAACATCGATTACCACAGAAATTAAAAACTGTAGCTACACGGTGGGCAACAATGAAAAAAAAACGCAAAAGCTGGATAACTCATGGATTAATTAAATCGATTATTGAAAGAGACAAAATGTATCAGACCTTGAGAAGAAACCATAACCCTGAATTAAATGAAAAATATATCGAATATAAAAACAGGCTAAATTACATAATAAAAAACGCCGAATACGATTTCTACAAACAAAAAATGTCTGAAAACGCAAATAATAATGAAGCAATGTGGCACACAATACAGGAAATAACATCCGGCAAACAAAATAATATACCTATCAAACACATGAAAAAAATAATGACATATTGTCAGTGATGAAAAAACTATGGCCAATCTATCCAATTAACATTATATTACAGTAGGCCCAGGCTTGGCTAGCAAAATTGCAGTTGATTCGAACTATATCCCCCCTCAAAAAAAAAAACAAATAACTTAAGTTCTTTTTTCCTTCCACATTGTATGCCTACAGAAATAATCAAAGTCGTAGAAGAATTGAAAAACAAAAAGGCGAAGATGGTATAACGGGTGAAATTTTAAAATGTATAATCAAGCATATCTCTGAAACTTTATCATATCTATTGAATGGATGCTTAGAAAAAGGATATTTTCCTTCCTTGTTTGAAACATCTCTGGTAAAACCAATTTTTAAATCCGGTGATCCCCTTGATGCTAATAACCAACAATATTTGCCAAGATATTCGAAAAACTTTTGAAAATCAGGTTATGCTCTTACCTAAATCAATTCAACATCTTATCTAACATACAATATGGATTTCGAAGTGGTGTATCGACACAGGATGCCATAAGCACCTGACATCTAAAATGTATAGTGCGATGGATACTAATAAAATGGCTCTGAGCGTCTTCATAGACCTCTCAAAAGCCTTCGACACTGTTAGCCATACATTATTATTGAAATCTTTGGAAGATATGGGTATCAGGAGCGTGGAGCTACAGTTATTTAAAACGTACCTCACAAAAAGGTACCAATTTGTACAAATCAATAATACCAGAAGCGAGCAAAAGGAAGTTACTTTCGGTGTACCCCAAGGATCCGGGCTGGGACCAGTCCTTTTCAACAATTATTTGAATGATCTTTTCTCAGTTCCTGAAGCCGGGGAAATCATAGCATACACGGATGATACTTGCATGTTCAACGAAGAAGAAAATTGGAGAAGAGTCAAAACACTCGCAGAAAAAGATCTTGTTAATATTTAAAAATGGTGCAATAGTTAATTACTCACCATTAACTTTGCAAAAACATCGTTCCTCCCCACTCACATTGACAGTATAACATCACCAGACTTCCAAACAATAAAAACTCTAAATATCGCGAATATAAATGATGATGACCTGGGAGTCGTCTTGGACTCAAATTTGAGATGGGACAAACACGTTAAACACGTTATTGAAAAAGTTAGATTCTTAATACACGAATTTAAAGTTCTACGAGATATGCTCAATCCTAAGATGCTACATACAGTCTATATCTCACTTGTCCAGCCACACTTGATGTATGGTATAGTAGCATGGGGAAGTGTTGGGAAAACTACTTTGACAAATCTTGATGTCATTAAAATAAAGATCATCAAAGTTATGTATAAAAAAGATTCTACTTATCCATCCTACAATATATTTCGGGAAAGCTCTATAATGGACACACGGCAGCTTTACTATTATTTTACAAACATCTACCAACATAAAAATGTGCATCAACTTAAAAATATCAATCATGAATACAACACACGTAATAAAAAAAACGTACGTACTGAAAAAGACAAAGAAAACGACTGGCCAAAAATGCTATACTTATCTAGGCCCTAAACTATATAACACACTCCCAGATAATATTAAAAATAAAAAAAATTAGAAAACTTCAAATACCACCTCAAAAGTTTCATTTTCGAAAACTCTAGAGAAATGATTCAAATAATAATAGAATGAACAGAGAGTGCCCTGGTTGTATACCTATTTCACTATTACTTGTACCAATGCAAACGCCTCTTCTATATCAATTTTACTTTATTTATCGGACTTGTCGATCTTAATGAATCTACTCGTTGATTTTAATAAGTATAACTTATATTTATTACCATTATTGCTTTATCTCATATTGATTTGTGTATTTATGTCACGCACAGGTTTAACCTTTAGTGACTTCTCCCAGTTTATCTACTTCAGCTAGATTACTTATTTATTATTATTATTATCCGCAAGTACTTGTTTCTATAGGCCGAAAATTCGTTTCATAATGAAAAGTACGTGTTTTTATTGGCCAACATCTGTCGAAATGAAAATCCGTGTTAAAATGGACAATATTGATAAATCAGTAGCAGACATTTAATTCGCTTATTATAATACAGGGGTAGAAAACATTATTTTTGTCATATTAATTCAATTAATAACCATTAAACCTGCCATTTCCCATCCACGAGCTGCTTATGTCAGGATATACCATATTCAGGGTGAAAAGCAGTCGTACCAATCGCTCTGGCAACAAAATGCTTCTTCGATATTTCACTGAAATTAGCATGAAATCAGAAACAGGATGCCAACTGCAGCGTGGAGAGAAAAGTTTCCGCATCATTTCGAAAACTTTCGGAACTCTGGAAATATACGATAGTGGAGCTCTTCCTACATAAACAACTTTGAAAATTCGGAAAGTTGAGCATTAAAGGCCCATCTGCATAATCCAGAGGATTTACTTATCCTGTATGATGCGGAACTGAGGAAACTGATAGACACTATAATCAAGCCAGATACGCTCCATGAATTCCGAAAGAGTATAATATGAATTCCGAAACAGGAGACTGTTAAAAGAATTGTGATTCAAAGGATCCTGAGGGTGTTAATCAATTTGTCGCCCTACCGGTGTCAGTCAAGAAATAAAAATATTTCTTCAGTACTTCAGTTGAACATTTTGTATGTTCATTTATTCGATTTTTCAATGTTCTACCTTTTGGCCTATATGAAACAAGCACAAGAACTACAAGTTCATTCATTCCAACAAACAATATAAGTGAAATTTACGTCATTTTGACCTTCGAATAGGTCAGCGCAACTCTGCGAAAGTAATCCTTACTTTGTAATTACCCTCAAATTCACCAATATGGGGAAAAATTGAAGTAATTCAGAAGTCTAGAATTGGGGAATTGCCTAATAAGTTGAAGGCATAGGCATAGGTGGAATTGCTTCAGACAAGTCAACTGATTGTAAAGATTTTGTCATTTCTACTTATTTTAGGTTATAAACACTATAATAAGATGAACAATCGAAGGTTAGAAGAAGATGATAAAACTTCACTGTATATTGTGTACCTTAACCTACATACTTATTCGTGAAAGCTTTGAGGATGTACATGGCGTATAAAAAAAGAACTGTGAGGAAATGTACAGCAGAGAATGATGTATGCAAGTGATGGTTTCGCATTAACATACACCTCGGATTGTATTTGCGATACAAACTTTTCTGTAATAATGTTGAATTTAACTCATGTAAAACAAATGGGCCCCTTCAAAATATCAAATGTGTATAGAAAAAATTCATAAAATTAAGTGTACTTCCTCAACTTTTTTCATCAGACACTGCAATACCGGGTGACAATGGGACAAGGGTCATGCCTTTATCTCCTTCACTTATCAAACCGCTTTGAACGAAATTTTGTACATGAATATGAGACACAATTTCGAATTGACAGACATATGAAAAGAAAATGGCCGACTTCCGTTCGGTTTTTTTCGGATTATACGGCTCAAATAACATACGACCATTTAATAATGGTCGGAAAGTCTTTTTGGACATTTTCTCTCAGTTCAAGCCACGTCTCAGCTTGATACATAACCACCGTGTTGTCGGCAAAGCTAACTATATCTCCAGATACATCGAGTTTGAAGAGATCATTAATATATAAATTGAAAAGTAGCGGACCTAATACAGTGCCTTGGGGTACTCCATATGCCATAGTTTCAGCAGAGCTGATTTGTTCGCCCACTTTAACTCTATATAGCCTATTCCGAAGGTAGCTCCTCATTAGATCGTACGCAATTCCACGAAACCCAATGTTTTCCAGTCCTATTAATAATTTTCCGTGGCACACCGTATCAAAGGCTTTTGCTAAGTCAACAAATATGCATAAGGAAGGTCTGATCTCTCATAGATTTGTGTTGTTACGCATGTAATTGCATTCTCTGTTGACTTACCCTGCCTAAAGCCATATTGTTTATGCATATGTTCATTTCACAATTGAAAAAAAAATAAAAAATTTTTTTAGCCCAGGAGGCCTTGATCAGGATGAAATCTATACTAATTTACATCAGTAACTCATAGTAATAGTCATTTCTTCGATACGATAAATAACAAATCCTACAGCAGGAATTGAAATTTTCTGAACGCATTTTTAACGAAAACACCTTTTTTTTCAAAGGTACCTACCAAGGGCCATCTTGCCATACGATAGAGAATTCAATTACCAATTCAACGATATACATTATGTACCACTTTCTTTTTGTTACGATCAATTATTGAATTTATACAATATTTTATACGATGCCTACAAATTCCAATGAGCTATCCGTTTAGGTTTGATGAAATGAAAGGTAACCGTGGAATCATAGAAAACAGTAGGTGATTATTGTCATGTTAAAAGTGAAATACCAATTTTACTTTTACATCTCGTTTCGTTTGTAAAAAGTTTTTTTGAAATGTAAACTAATAATCGTTATTTTCGAAACGAACAAATCGTTATGATATTGATATACGGAGAATGTTAGAAGAACGTTGTCAATGCTATACGCTGTTCGTTATCCGTTAAGACGGCACCCATCGAGAACCTATTTCAGGAAATTGGAAATGATGCTAAGGAAAGAACCAGCTGATCAAAACCACATCCACTTCATCGTCAGTGAAGAAGCGGAAACTAACGTTTTAGCATATGTTCATTTTTCTCATCTGCCTCGTGCGAGAATTGGAAATTGAATGTGGGATCCGCAGGGAAAGCTTTGGCATCATCATATGGATAATGGTTTTGTGTCGAAGGTACTACTTACAGATAAGTCCAGGATTACGAATAATGGTTTGTTCAATGGGAATGGTACAAGGTATTGGGCTCAAGAAAATCCTAGGTTGCTGAGAGAAGGTAATTTTCAAGAGAGATTTGGATTCAACGTCTGGGTAGAAATCATAGGGACAAGAATCATTGGACAATTCTTATAGAACGATATTCAAAATAATATCAACAATTTACCAGAAGTTAAAAGGGAAAATGTGTTTTTCAGCAGGATGGAGCAGGACCACATAATGCTAATATTGTTCGGCAATATCTTAGTGATACCTATGGGCAGAGATGGATTGGAACAAGTGGTCCAGTCAGATCGCCCGATTTAACCCCTATTGATTTTTATTCATGGGGTCACATGACACCTAAAGTATGATCGAGGAGACTAACTTCTTTGGAGGACTTGAGAGATAGAGTTAAGCGTGCATTTCAGGAACTTCCTGCTCACCAACTGATAAATGTGATGAGGTGTACAATAAATAGAACTAGTCTATGTGTTAGGACAAACAAGCAACACTTCAAACATATCATTGGTCATTAATAAATAAAATGTTTTTTTGATGGGTTTACGATTATGTTTATGAAATTATAAATTTTTCTATTAGCATTTACTTCCATATATATATATACGTATATCTAATTGATTGTTGTATTAACATTTCCTGTAACTGGGTACCCCTGTTGGAAATAAAGTGTTTTTTTTATTATCATTAAATATTGTCGAGTCGATTATTTTTGGTAATTCATTGTTACTATTCTGAAGTAAAGTTTGAAAGAATGAATAGATGTCATGTTACCTACCCATTTTTTCAGATTGATTTCATTTTGTTAGATGGTTCTCTACGTTTTGAACAAAAAGAAAGTGGTACATAATGTATATAGTTGAATTGGCAATTAAATTCTCTATCGAATGGCAAGATGGCCTTCGGTAGGTACCATTTGAAAAAAACGATTTTTTCGTTAAAAATGCGTTCAGAAAATTTCAATTCCTGCTCTAGGATTTGTTATTGATCTTATCGATGAAATGACTATCACTATGAGTTACTGATGTGAATCAGTATAGATTTAAATCAGATCAAGACCTAGACTTTCGAGGTTTTTTTTTAATTGTAAAATAAAAATTTGGCAACACTGTCGTATGTAATTTGAGCCGTAGAATTAAAAAAACATCAAACATCCAAGGTGTTCCATATGAAAAAATCGAAGTTGGTGGCTATTTTGTTTTCATATGTCTGTCAATCCGAAATTGTCATATATATGTACAAAATATCATTCGAATCGGTTGATAAGTGAAGGAGGATATAGCCATGGCCCTAGTCCCATCGTCACCCGATATAGTAGACCTGTTTACCGACTTGTTTATTCCCTGAATATATGAACATGCATGAGGTAATAATTAGGTTAATATTTACCAGAAAGTTTTCCCTGAATGTTCAAGTATTTCGAACACAGTTGCTGGTTACCTTTAGGAAGAATTTAACCTAATAAATGACTCTATTGACCCAAGAGGCTGTGAAGTTCATAACAAGTAATTTCATACTACGCTAATTAGGTTTATATTTTTTGAAGGAGATTCGATAGTCCCAATTACGGTTTTTATAACTCGAATTATACTCTGGAGTCAGTTAGTAGTTGAAGGTAAAATATTTGATTACTCTCGTTTCGGACGTCCATCGTCTTAATGGATTCAAGAGGTTTTCACGACGTTTCGAATGCTTATATCTGCAATCGTCTTCAGGTGAATACTGACAAGTTTAGGTGCTACTTACCAATTTATATGACTGCCGTGAGTAGCACTGCCGTAAGTAGCACCTGTAAGTAGCAGCTGAACTTGTCAGTATTCACCTGAAAACGATTGCAGATATGAGCAATCGAAACGTCGTGAAAACCTTCCAAATCCATCGAGACGATGGCCGTCCGAAACGAGAGTAATCAAGTTACCACATCGTCTTCAACCGTCAAACAAACGTTGTAAAATATTTGGTCGGGAATAGGTAAATTCGGACTTCTTGAAGCCATTTTACTCCTCTGCTTGGTATAAGTTTCCTATAATGTTAGTTGGGTATACTCCAGATTTCTCGGTTTCATCTTTATTGTTCTCAATAAATTCACTTGAATCTCTAAGAAAGTAGGAAGTTTTTCCTTAGGATGGCCAAAATATGTAATAACTTTGAAATATTATTATTCATATGGTTGGTACTACTACCGTTGTTAATTGAATTGATGGGGAGATTCTAATGGAACCGTAAACAGGAGTGAGAAACAAATGTGAAAAGCTTTAGATGAGGCCACGACCTTCAAGTACAATCTCTTCCACTGAGACATTTTCCTAACGGCAATGTTCTTAAAAGGAATTCCATTCCTAGGACCAGCTGATGACAAATACTAATTCAATTTCGAGTACATTGTGCTGCTCTGTTATTCAAATGAGGGTAAGAATTTGCGAGAAGTCGCCTGGAAAATTAAATTCTCTTTATAGCAATTTATTACGGATGTAGATTCTCTTCGGCTGAAAAAAGGTAAGAGGACTGTAAGAGAGGTCGCGGACTGTTTTACATCCTAATTCTTTTATAAGGAATTTTAGACAGATGCTGGTAATTTTCAGATATATTTTTCATTCCAATTGCAGTAAGGTCGTGAAAGAGAAAATATAAGATTTGGAGTTGCAATATTTCAGCAATTTGGTTTTCATATTGCTTGAGGTATTTTGATATAGAAAAACAATAGTTGGGTTTATATGTGCGAGTTTTATTTCACAATTTCACGTTTTGAATTATGATATTATTTCCATGAAGTACCCTAGATAGGGGTGGATAGCAACGGTAGGATGAAAAGTAAAAAAACTTCCAAATATTTGATGTCATCTTGTAGAGGGTAAAATTAATTGTAACGAGATAATTTCTTATTTATGTATTGATATTACTCTAAATTTGAAGGTTTGTGTGGTTGGCAGCACTGAGAGTTGGATTTATTGCTGCAACAGGGTGATTCAAAAGTACTTCGACAAACTTCAGGAGGTGATTCCTCACAATATTCTAATGTGAATTGTCCGAATAAATATATTTTCATTTTCTTTTTTTTAAATAACTTTCGAAATACTGCCTTAATTGAAAGAACATTGGTATTGAGAGGTTTTTTGAGGTCTGGATTTCGAACCTGATGTCTACACGTCTTTTTCTTTTTTGAAGATTCATAACTTTTTTGAGCGTACTTCTAGCACATTACCCAAGGTTCAATTCTCGGTACAGTTTTATTTCTTATTTACATAAATTCCATGCCTAAATCGAATCTCGCTAGTAAAATCAAATTATTCGCAGACGACACAAATCTGATTTATTTTGCTGAAGATTTCACTGAGATTCAAACCTCCATAAAAAATTCTTGAAAAAATTCTTGAACCTGATATCATTTTGGCTACAACGACATAAATTATCCTTGAATTATGAGAATTCATCCTATATGTATAGTTGCAATCGAAACCCAAACGACCCCGCACCATCCTTATGGAAAACGGCTTTCGGTTAAATTTCCTGAATTTTTGTTGTAGATTTTGACGTTTTCGGCAAAAGTGTCCATGGGCACTAAAAAATCCACCGACTAGTTTTTGAAATACAGAGTGTGAAAGGCTTTCTGCTCAGAATTTTTTACAATTCCGATAATTGACAAAAGGCCTATTTATTCTGGGAATACCATGCCTCAATGATGTACAATGTCACGTTCATCTCGTTTCCATTATACTTTTTCGTTTTGTGCTCTATAACAGGGTGAAATGAAAAAAATCCGATTCGATTAATTTTAAACCAACCAGTGTGAGTTCTCTGATGAAAATTGACGATTCAATTTAGCCTGGATAAAATTCCTCAATCTGGATCGGAGTTAATTGACTTTTTTTTAAATTCAGGGTGGTTCGAGAATAGGGGTACGTTAACCCCTCGTCTTTTTAGTTTGGATAGGGAAGAGCATGTCATATATATATTTATATATATATATATATATATATATATATATATATATATATATATATATAATATATAAATATATATATATATATATATATATATATATATATATATATATATATATATATATACAGTGTGTACATAAAGTAAGGAATAAATCCATTATCCAGAAAAGGAAAAGCTTTTCGAAAAAATTCGCTGACACATCAACTTTTATTTCACGATGCGCATCTTTTGACGTTTTAGTCGCATTGATGACGTCATTCATATTTCGGCTATGACGTCATGGATTTTTTTTTCAAATTGCAACCGCTATTTTTGTTAGTGCCATTTGAAAGAGCATATTTTTCTGCACACGTTGAACCAAAAGTTTTGTCATGTTACATGAGGAAATTGTCGAGAAAATTAATGTTTTATTGATTTTGAGTTAACTTACTTCATTTTGTTAATTGAACAAACTAATCAATTAAAGGTTCAAACTAAAGTCCTTCCTAGCTTTGTAAAGTTCTCTCTCAGCACGCCACTGGTGTCTTCGTATTTTCGAAGCCCTAGAAAAATCACTTTTTTATTATCGTAAAAAGACACTTTACTGTTTTTGTTACCTTGCTGATTTAGCCGTGTGGTTGGCGTATGCCACAGTTTGACAGTTCATATTTCATTGATACCCTGCTTTTCGAAAAAATTAAGAATAAAATGCGCCTTTCTGTTACTCAGAGAATCGAAATTTTAATGATGATTGGATACGGTGATAGAGCACGAACGCAACAAGAAGAAGTTGGACTGTTTAATACTAAATACCCGGATAGGCCCATAACTCAATCAGCAGTGAGAAAAGTGGAGAGAAAGTTTCGAGACACTGGTAGTGTTGATGATCTCCCTAAAGCTGGGCGTCCTAAGATCAATGAGGAGGTCCAATTGAATGTTTTATTATCAATGGAGGAAAATCCATGCCTGAGAAGCATTAGTTGAAATCAAGATATCCCAGTTACAACTACACATAAAATTTTAAAATTGGAAAAGTGACATCCCTATAAGATGACTCTGCACCAAGAATTTTCCGAGGACGATCCAGACCGACAGATGCAGTTCTGCCAAACGTTAATGGATATGTGCGATGCTGACCCTTTGCTCGTAGAAAATATTGCTTTCTCTGATGAAGCTACCTTTACACTAACAGGAACAGTGAATCGACATAATTGCAGGTACTGGGCTGAGGAGAATTCAAAATGGATGAGAGAACATCACACACAGTATTCTCAGAAAATAAATGTTTGGGCGGCGATTGTACAAAACAGGATTATTGGAGCCTACTATTTTGAACAAAACTTAAATGGTCCAAGGTACCTTCAACTCCTACAGAATTATGTTATACCCAGTCTGGTGATCTTATTTCCTAACGCAGATAACCCTGCTATACCAAATGACAACTTATGGTACCAGCAGGATCGTGCAACGCCGCATTACGCAGCTGATGTTGGAAGGTATCTTGACCAAGTCTTTGCCAATAGGTGGATAGGTAGGCGTGATTCTATTGAATGGCCCCCAAGATCTCCGGACCTTACTCCATTAGATTTTTTTCTGTGGGGCCATCTGAAGAATGTTGTGCACAAAACTACACCAGATAATATCGGAGAATTGAAAACTAGGATTACAAATGAATGTAACAATATTACTCAACAAACTATCACTAAGGTTCAACGAGAATTCATTGACGGTCTTGGATACTGCCAGGCTCAGGAAGGACTTCAATTTGAACATTTGATCAATTAGTTTGTTCAATCAACTGTGTAAAATAAATTACTTAAAAATCATTATAACATAAATTTTTTCGACAATTTCCTCATGTAACATGACAAAACTTTGGTTCAACGTGTACAGAGAAATATGCTCTTTCAAATGGCACTATCAAAAATAGCGGTTGCAATTTGAAAAAAAGGTCCATGACGTCATAGCCGAAATATTAATGACGTCATCAATGCGACTAAAACGTCAAAAGATGCACATCGTGAAATAAAAGTCGATGTGTCTGCATATTTTTTCGAAAAGCTTTTCCTTTTCTAGATAATGAATTTATTCCTTACTTTATGTACACACTATACTTTATGTACACTTTATGTACACACTATATATACACACTATATTTATGTACACACTATATATATATAGCTTTTCCTTTTCTAGATAATGAATTTATTCCTTACTTTATGTACACACTATACTTTATGTACACTTTATGTACACACTATATATATATATATATATATATATATATATATATATATATCGAACATCCTTCAATGTTAAGAACTACGTATAGTAATTCCATGTATACAGGGTGAGTAAAAAGATACAGTCCAAGTTTCTTAGAAAAATGCGGTTTTTTTCAATGAAAACCGTGTATTGGGAACAAAAACGGTTAATTTTCTTGAATTTTATATATGATGTACGGTTTGAGGAGTCCAATATATTGTCATCAATATCAGCATAGGTTTCCTGACTCGTTTGTCGGCTACATACTTTCGAATGTTCGGATTTTATTGATACCCATATATTCTATCGGAGACAGAAATGAGTTTTTCTCGAACAACTCTACGTGATAAAAAATGCAATATAAAAGAATAGTATTAGAAATCAATGAATCTCATGCAATTTTTTGGATTTTCAAAGTATACGATATGGATTAACTCGTTTCCACCCCACCCCAGAGGTAGAGTTGCCGGTGCATTTTTTTAGTAGTATCCCCTGTAGGCCTATTCTACTATGTATGGAGCAAATACGGTGAACAAGTTTCCCCAATATTCCAAATGGATTCTCCGATAATTAGCTGTTATTGAAAGGAACATAACATTGATTTTCTGCAGCCCATTAATTCGGTATCACGATAAAAAATAGAGTTTCGGAAGTCTCTCTGTAATTTGATTATTTCGTAAATAGTCATATATACTGAAGAAAATATTAGTCTCATTCTCAAAAAAATCACAGAAATGGGTTATCGGAGTGTCTATCATTTTCAGAGGAAACTAGATGAAATGTCTTAAAAAATAATTATCATTTTTCTTTGAGCTTTAGAAAATTGTTGATATGAAAATTTCCATTGTTCTTCCAGAATAAATCTTTTCCGAAGGGATATATATTCTCCATTCGCACAGAAGCTTTCTTGTAGCGACTTTTGAAAAGCATACCTTTATCACGTAAAAATGATAGAGGAATCGATTTTTTTTCTAGAAAATGTGATACATACATGCACAACAAAGTTGTGACTTCTCAAAATTACAATTAAGGGCCAAACTAAGATTGAATTTCTCATATAAAAAAAATCCCAAATATCAATTTGCGTCCAAATATCGATATTATTTTAAAAATTATTCACGAAAAATCAAAATAAAAAATTTTTTCAACACCCTGTATATCAAAAATGAAGGCCTTGCGGACCCATGCTTGTATGAACTTTTCACCTTATGAATATCTAAGGAATCGTCCTATGAAATATCGGACACATATTACATAACACCCTGTATGAATAAAGTTAGAAGTGACATGATTTGAAAACTAATAAACACGGGGCGACCATGTTCGCAAAAATATTCTTTCGCCATTACTCTAATTACCATTTTTTTTAACATTCAAGTCTTATGAGAGGGGCACGAATAATGAAACTTCTACAGATTTCAATCATTCACTAGAAAAAAAAAACAAATGAAGTCATTAACACTGTCTCGTTTGAAAGTCACGCCTTTCATGCAGCTAATCTATTTCCTTGAATAATTATGGCACATTTTTAGCAACGGTTCATTCACCCAAGTTTTTTTTTCTAATGGTATTCATACTTCCAAATCTAAAAATGCCTTTCACCACATCGATGCATCATGTGATAATTTTGATACGTTCTACTTCACTCCGAATATGCGAAATGCAACCTGAGGGGGAAAGGATGGTCCGGATATCACGGCAAAAGTATATTCGATACCAGTTATTGTATCTAGAAGAATAACGGTTATTAAAATAGAACGATTTGGAAAAAGCTATGAAATATGGATTGCAAGTGATAAAAAATACATATACCATAATAGTTTTTCCAATTAATCCTCGGACAAGCGATTATTGACAAATCTCCTGTAATATTTCAAGACTTCCGAAATAATTTTGTTTATCTTCACAGATCATGGTCTCCAGATTGCAGAAATACCACCACGAGTTTCAAAGTTTTTATATATATATATGTATATATATACAGGGTGTTTCCTAACTACGGTACGAAACTTCAGGGGGTGTTTCGTTAGGTCATTTGACAAAAAAAAGTTCCTATGAACATATGTCCGGAGTTGCTTCGTTTCTGAGATACATGGCGTTGAAGTATAAAAAAAAAGTATTTATAAAATATCCTGAATATCCTGAAACCGATGTGGTTGAAATGTGGTACAGCTATTTGAAGTAATAAAGCAATTATTTGGCCCCAAGTAGGTCCAGGGGCATCTCAGTGGGCACCACAGCCAACAATACTGAGAAAAAAAATATTTTCTCCTTTTCAGTGCATTCGAATATAAGCGTGGGTTCTAAAAAGTTTTTTATAAGCGTGGTAAAAATACAACTTTTTGGCCTCCTGTGTTTTTTCATATTTAGCTTAGTTTTCGAGAACAAAATAAATTAAGGCACTCTACAATCATGATTTCCTGCTATGGAGACCAGATGACAGTGATAGTATTGTCATATCAGTAAAAGTCAGAGTGAAATGGCTGACATGCACTTTATTTATGGATTAAGCAAATGGAAATGCGGAAGAAGCACGGAGAATCTACCAGGATAGATATCTTAACAGAGTAATTCCATGTGCTAAAACATTCAGAACGCTACATGCAAGATTATGTGAAACTGAAAGTTTTAATATAAATGTAAGTGGTGGAAGACCAGAAACTGTAACAACGCCTGAACTAGAAGAAGCTATACTTGATGAGATGGAAGAAGATCCTTCAAATAGCACCAGGAAGATTGCACTGCAGCTTGAAGTTAGCCCAAAAACCGTTTGGAAAGTTCTAAAAAGAAACCTCCTATACCCATATCACATACAGCGGGTCCAAGCTCTACTGCCTAGGGATTTTCACCCAAGATCAATGTTTGCAGGTGGTTAATTCATACGATGGCACACAATAATAATTTTTCACCAAATATTTCATTTACGAACGCGGCAAATTTTTCACGAGATTCTATTATGAACTTTCACAATAACCATTTCTGGGCCAACGAAAATCCCCACATTATTAGAGAAAGTCATTTTCAGCAACGATTTTCGCTGAACGTTTGGGTAGGAATTATTGGTGACTACCTAATTGGACCCTTTTTTTACCAGCAAGATTATCAGGTCCATCCTATACGGCTTTTTTGCGAAATCATTCACCCATTTTGTTGGAAGAAGTACCCGTACTTGTAAGAGGCAACATGTGGTTTATGCAGGACGGAGCTCCAGCTCATTTTAGTGTTCTTGCTCGTCAGCATCTCGACATCACCCAACCTAATCGCTGGATTGGACGTGCAGGACCTCAACATTGGCCCGCTCGCAGTCCTGATATGAATCCTCTAGATTTCTATTTATGGGGTCATCTGGAGGCTCTCGTTTATAAAACCCCTATACAAGATGTGAATGACTTGAGGAATCGAATAAGTGACAATTGCAATGTCATAAGGAATACTCCAGGTATTTTTGAACGTGTCAGACAATCAATGACACATCGATTGCAGTCGTGTATTTAATCAGACGGTGGACAGTTTGCTCATTCACTTTGAGGACGAAATTGTTTATTTTTTACTTTAGGTTTGTATTTTATGTTGTCCATGGATAATTTGTAGAATAAGTTAAAGTATTTTTTTCTCGAAAACGAAGCTTGATATGAATAAAACACAGGGGACCAAAGAGTTGCATTTTCAGTTGTTCAATCTGAAAAAAATTAAAATACTACGAAAAAAAAGTACTTTTTTTTTTCTCAGTATTGTTGGCTGTGGTGCCCACTGAGACGCCCCTGGACCTACTTGGGGCCAAATAATTGCCTTATTACTTCAAATAGCTGTACCACATTTCAACCACATCGGTTTCAGGATATTCAGGATATTATATAAATACCTTTTTTTTTAATACTTCAACGCCCTGTATCTCAGAAACGAAGCAACTCCGTACATATGTTCATAGGAACTTTTTTTTGTCAAATGACCTAACGAATCACCCCCTGAAGTTTCGTACCGTAGTTAGGAAACACCCTATGTATATATATATATATATATATATATTCCCTACTTTCTTGACCACATATATATTTTCTTCAATTTCTTGGGATAAAGGTCTGATTCAGTCAATTCAAATAATTTCTCTTGACTACGTTTCGACATGGTATTTGTCATCATCAGGTTAAAACACAGAAAAATTCTTCTATTTTTCTCTGCTGCAATTTTCTTGTTTATGTTTGAGTAATCATCCAGTTATTTCGTGTTGTTTCTTCCTATTCTATCTTCCATCATTGTAAAGTATCCATCCATTTATTGGCAGTATCTAGTTCCCAGCCGAATATATTCTTTCCTTAGTTTCTTCACCACATATATATTTTCTTCAATTACTCGGAATAAAAGTCTGATTCAGTCAATTCATATAATTTCTTCTAACGACGTCTCGACATGGTGTTTGTCATCAACAGGTTGAAACACAGAAAAATTCTTCTATTTTTCTCTGCTGCAATTTTCTTGTTTATGTTTGAGTAATCTTCCAGTTATTCCGTGTTGTTTCTTCCTATTCTAGTTTCCATCGTTGTAAAGTATCCATGCATTTCTTGGCAGTATCTAGTTTCCAGCCGAATAAATTTTTTTCTCAGTTTCTAGACCACATATATTCTCTTCAATTTCTCGGAATACAGGTCTGATTCAGTCAATTCATATAATTTCTCTTAAAGACGTTTCGACATGGTATTTGTCCTCATCACGTTAAAACACAGAAAAACTCTTCTATTTTTCTCGCTGCAATTTTCTTGTTTATGTTTGAGTAATCTTTCAGTTATTCCTATTCTATTTTCGATCGTTGTGTAGTATCCATCCATTTTTTGGCAGTATCTAGTTCCCAGCCGAATATATTTTTTCCTTAGTTTCTTGACCATATATATATATATATTTTCTTCATTTTCTCGGAATAGAAATTATAGGAATTGAGAGAAATTATATGAATAGATAGGGTATACCTCATATTTAGATTTCGAATGAAATTACCCACCCTTACGGGTGTAAATATAGGGGATAATTGATTTTTCACTTGTGAACATTGGCACACACACATGTAGTTGACAATGACAGATCGTTACTGTCATTATTTTTGTTTCACATCCGTCACAATCATTATATTATATGAGAGGATGGAATGATATACAAAGTATTTTGGAAGTAATCAAAAAACAAGTAGGTAGTAATTAGCAGATTCCAGCCACAAAAAATTGGAAAAAAAAACTTTTTAACAAAAAACTAAACCGATGAAATACGGAACTGAAAAGAAAAAAATGAAATGAACCTTCTCAGTCTCAATAACTGAGCTCCTAATCTAATGTAAGTAACTAATTTTGAATCGGCGCCAAACGAACAATCAACGAAGATCATTAAATTACTTCAAAAAAATCATCAGAATGTCACCGTGCATTTTACGCCTTACCTAATTCATTTGCTTGTTTGTTCGGCGCCGACTCAAAATTAGTTACTTACATTAGTTAAGGAGCTTAGTTATTGAGACTAAGAAGGTTAATTTTATTTTTTACTCTTCAGTTCCGTATTTCGTCTGTTCAATTTTTTGTTAAAAAGTTTTTATTTGTTTATATGGTTTTCTTGCAGACGTTGAAAACGTTATTGATGAGGTATCAGTAGAATCAAGGGATTTATTGAGAGCAAGAGTTACCAATGTGACGACATTTTCTTCACAATTCCCGATCTAAAAAACATTCATAAGCATCTTGTTCAAAAAAATTAAACAATTTTCAAATGAACACCCTGATTTATATATTCTTCAATAAGACATAGGTGGAGGTACTAGCGCAATGGATAACTGATAAATTTTCAGATTTGATAATTTTAAATTATGTTTTAAAACATGCAGAATTTAGTTTGTTCGAAAATATGAACAGGATGTTCATAAAATCAGATGTGGAATCATCTGCGAGAGAAAGATAAACTTCAGTCACTATCTTCCATGGTTCAAAATTACCTCTTGTGGGGTATTCATGTTGAAAAGGGGAACATTCTCAATCGAATATTGAATAGAAATATTTTTCTGTGACATGAAAAATCCATGAAAAAAGTTATTTTTTGTGAATATCGACCAATATGTATTGAAGACCTAGTGAATGTGATGCCTCTCTTGCGTCAATATTACAAATGATTTCAGGTGAGTATTCCATCTTGGAAAATATTCTTCTTTGACTCATTCATCTATATGAGTTCTAATCTCGCCTGGAATGGAACATCAAATAACTATCTGAATGAAGATTCAAATTTTCAATTTAACTAAGGGTCCTTTCAGAATATCTATCAGATGTAGTTCAATGTCCAGCGTGACTTTAGGCGAGAAAGTAGTTGTTTCCCGATAGACATTCACAAAAAATAACGTCATTTTTGTCGTGGATTTTTTATTTCACAGAAATATATTTCTCTTTAATATTCAATTGAGAATGTTCCCCTTTTCATGCAGAACTTTTTAAGAAGAATTACTTTTATTCGTAAAACAACTTGAAGTAGACACACTCTATATATATATAAATATATATATATATATATATATATATATATATATATATATATATATATATATATATATATATATATATATAAATATATATATATATATTTAAGCGTTTGATTGAAAAAATATCTGAGCCGCCATTGCTTCATACGAAAAAGAGCATCAATTCGAGTTTTTCATACTAGAACTGGTCCTTTCAGTATTAGGGAAAGGTTTAACCGAATTCATGACTTCAATACACCAATTAATTTCTAATGGTATCAGAAAAAAGCGAGCAAATCTATTTTTGATTGTTATATCACTTCATATCCTAGGATGAACAATCTCTGGGGATGCGGTGAAAGTAGAGAAAGAATGACTTACTATATATACCATGCTTTCCCAAATTCAGTCATCAGTTCGTTCGTCTACTCTAGTGGCTGTACACCATTCCTACACAGTGTACAATGAATAATTTCGTAAGTTGAGTTGTTTACATTTCATGTGCGAAACAAGTAATAGTGCTGAGTGAACATTGTTGGATAACATTTGCAAGGAAATACTCAAGTTGTCGCAAAATTCATATAATTCTATAAATCATCAGTGCTTTGGTTACATTTTTCAACTGAAGAAAATGCGACAGTTTTTATTCTGAAAGGGGCGATAAGAAATAATTTTCTCTATGCATAATTTTCATTTCCTTAAATTTTTGTTCCAGTCAACCAGTAGAATCTCTCAGAATGTATAAAACTCAAACAATTTTTCAAAAAGTTTCTTGAATGGTAATTTGAAAAATATTTTGAAATGGGTGGGTGACTTATGATGTCCAGATTCGCAAAAAACCTTCCAAGAGAAACACTTTTTTTGGGATTATAACCTTCCACAATCTGAAAACAAAATTGAATGGATCAGGGAATCTATACAAGTGTAGGAGGGCAAATAAATTACTCTGCCCCGATGAATTATTCTTCACAAATTGAGAAATATTCAATAAGTCAGTAACTTGTCGTATTCTAATGTTTGCCTATCACAAAAAATGGTTGAATTTAAAGATACTTCTCTATATATTCTTGACGTTTCGGAAACTGTATCCGTTCAAGTTTTCAAAAAATCTTCTGTATGTAGATTGAAATTTCTTAGTTTTTTCGCTGTTTCTCTCGCTGTGATTGAACTTGGTCTTTTTCAACTAATGTCAAAAGAGTTCTGTCAAAAGAATGATGAGACATTAACTTGTTTATAATCCCAAAAAGGGTCAAGAATGAGAATTCCTCCACGAAAAAAGAAGCTTCAAACAATACTTAAAATATATTCTTGCAATTTTCTATAATAATTGTTTCTTCTCACAATTGGAGGAGTTGTGATAATAATTATAAAACTGTATTCGCAATTAATCGAAATACGCGGTTACGGAGGATGCATTGAATAAAGAAGTTCAGCGATAAGCGCAAAGCACTTGTTTTGCAAAAATATGGCAGTAAAAAAATAAATGAAAAAATATATGGACAAATATACAAAAAAAAACATGTAAATAAGTTCATGAAAACACAGTAAATAATGCAATACCAAATATAAGAGATCATACGCAATATGAATAAAACGAATTTGAATGACTAACTTATTTTACATTACAATATGAATTGAATAAAATCAGGAATATACAAAAAAAAATGACAATAAAATATTGTGATGAAGAGAGGAAATACTGAGCGTAGAAAAAATATAATGATTGTAGGTATGTTTAATGTAACTACAGCTCAAGCACCATTTTTCAATTATTGTCGACTTTTACTTTATAATCAGACAAACAATTTTGATTCTCAAAAACCTGTACTCTTATCCACAAATAGTAATTTTCCGTCAAAACAAATGAATAATTTGAGCTATCAATTGGAGAAATAGAGGAATAATATCATGTGATGAAACCCGAATATATTTTTTGCAGCAGCTTTGACATTCTGCTTGGTTTTATTTGAAATATTCATATGGCACTCCCTTCAAAAGTTATCTGAAACAGAACATTCCTAAGGATCTCTGTTACCAAATTTGATATATCGACCTACAAGCTAAATGTAGTTAGCTTCTCTACTAATAATCTTCAACAAGCAAATGACTCCCAAAACCATGATCTTGGAACAATGTTCGAACAGTTTATTACACAACCTCAAACTAAACTAATCCAAATGAAAAATGATGATTTTTTATCCCAGAATTTAATACATCCAGATTGTGTCGCATTTTTCAGCTACTATACAGCGAAGTTATTGATTTGAAAACCATATTAATAGCCCCTTTCAAAAACATTCCCAGCTTTGAGAACTTTGTATTGTAACAGACATGTTCTCAACAGGAATTTGAGGAAAATTATGGCACTGATGTCTCACTCATTGCGATATTCTTCATGGATCATATCTAGATGATAAATTCAGGAGGAAAGTTCATGAAATACAAAACTATTTTGTCGGGTGAAGTGTACATATCTTTGTTCATTACTCTTTTATCTTTATTCATCCTAGAAGTTTGAACAACCAGGTTGTGCCAGATTTTTCAGCTGTAAAAAAACAAGGTTTGATTTTAGAAATAAATCTCAGATTTAATAACCACATTATTAGGCACTTTCAAAAAACATTCCCAGCTTTGAAAACTTCGTATGTTCTCAACAGGAACATTTTGGCAGAAACACTAGTGTTGTCTCAATTCACTTATTGGGATTTTGTTTATGGACCATGTGTGGATGATAAATTCGGGAATAAAATTCAGAAAATACAAAACTATTTTGTCAGACGCAATGTATTTTGGTCGCCACAGGGCATATTATACAGTGCATCTTTTTATAGTCACCACTGTTACTTTTGAACGGTTTGACGTGAAATAAAGGAACAGAAACCGTTCTGAATGGTATCACCGATAATACTTTTCGAGTCAAATGATATTTCGATTGCTCAATAGATGGCGCGGGAGAGCACATCAACTAGAAAATTTCCATGTTTAAGACCTTCTAATGTATATAATGATTATAACACCACTTATCTTATGAAAAGCCGCACTGTATAACGTTTGTTGAAAAATTCCAACTCAGTATCATATGGTATGTAACAAATGTAGATTTTAATGTCCATTTGAAATAAATAAAAGTTTTTCAGTTTGTGCAGACTCCTTGAAACACAATATATTCCACGCCGAGTGTTCGCATTATCATTTTCTAATTCCGCTGTATTTTCTGATTCTCCAAATCGAAGGCCAGACTGTGCTATTGATATTTGACCTTAACTTTATAATTTTTCAGACATTGCGATACAACTCAATACGTAATAATTCGAAACCAAATACTATCACTGTCCTGTCGGCAAATTCAATCAGTAGCTTTTCCAACACGTGTACCTTTATAACGATCGATCGTCTTATTTGATGAATTCCAATAGGCGTACATCACAGGAAGCCGCAACTTCGAGTGAAACAAATCTCGCGTGGTTCGTCAACCAAAACCGAATCAATTAAAACTCGTGGCCAATTCCGCCAAACAATTCATTCGCGATCTAAAATGAACGAAGGAACGTCGAAGAAGTAGACGCGAGGCAGACCCTTTCTTTATACACAAACCAATAAGTGGAAATTGAAACCGATTCACACAGTAGAAAGTGGCTACATTCCTGGATAACACCTCGATGTATATTGGATTTAATCCTATTGATAATGGTTTACTTTCAAGATCTTCACTGCGGAATGGAAAAAATCACTTCAATTCCGCATGAACACCAGGGCCTGAGTTTCTGGGTGTTTGCCCTTCATCAGTGCAGGCATTAGCTAATTTATTTGTATATTGAATGAAGATCAGTAGAATTTAGAAACAATGAGTGGAGTTTTGAATTGTTTGTGTCAAAATAAACTGAGAAATCATGTCTCCAGGAGAGCTTATGGATATTTGCTGAAACTTTATTATTTCAATGTATGCATGGTACTTTTGTCAATTTATATTATTATTATTGTCTGCGAACTAGATTGATGTGATCGTTATTTCATCTTCTTCTTCGTCAACTTCTCAACAATATAGAAATTCACTTATACTTTGATAGTTGCAGTTTGTTTAGCCATCAAAAAGTTTATGAACTTCGAAATTTTGTTTATATATCAAATTATTGAGAACACAAATAATAATTTAAAAAACATTGGGGAAAAACTGGAAAATTTGCGTTCATAGGTCGATAAGTATATTTTCTTTTTATTAACATGTTTTTATTTGCGATATTTTGGTTAGCGCAAAGCATATAAAGACTATTTTGGAATTTTCTGAATATGTACATAAGAGTCCAATATGTGAAATTTCTATATGAATCTCCCATTGTGTGATTTTCTTTGCAATTGTCTTATGTGGGCATGAAAAGACCATGTCTATATCCAATTTTCAATTCATTCCCCTCATAATTTCAGATCTCTGGCAGTTGATCCATCTCATTTCAGCCTGTTCTTGATCCCTTGAATTATTTCGTAGCAAGCTATACTTGCTCTATCTCTTGTGCCTCATCTTTGACTTTACAACTTTTCTGGACGAATTGTCTTTCCAATATTCCCAATTTGGCAAACACGTCCACTATATAATCATATTAGTTATTTACCTGACATTCATGTTATTGATTTCTTTCAGAATTTTCCGTCTCTGGTTGTTTTTCCCCTAACTTTTCCTGTTTTTCATCTCTATTTTTTTCCACAAGGATATAGTTGATCTATTTTTAGTGCATTCACTAGTATACAACTTCTCTGACTACATTCACTTTTCAGTTGCTTAACCCAGTCATTTCACATCGTTATACTTCCTTTGTATTATAGTAATTTCCATTTGCTTGATGATAATATTCTATTTTTGCCTTCTAGTCATTTAATGTATAAAAAATATTTCGCATGAAATGGCAAATATATTATGGTTAAAAAAGGTCGATTCGAAATGATTGCAGTTCGCAATATGTGGATTGAGGTGTAATTACAGGATGCATGTCATTATAAAATTATTTTCATTGCCCTTTAGGACAAATACAGAAACAGGGGACATCATTAAGCTCGGCCAATTTGTACAGTGCTACTTTCTTGATTTGGGTCTATTGGAATTGAAAATATAACTAATGATTTATCAGTTTGAATGTATGATGCTGTCCCTTTGTGGAAGTCTCGAAACATTCTTTGATTTTTGTAGCCTTGGGTCATAATTTTTGGGTTGTTCCTCTAACCTAGAATGCATCCCAATGAACGATACGGTCGGATGCACTCAATAATTAGAAATTGAATATTCCCAACTGTTGAATTCGTTCCGTGTACCGCTGTAAATTAACTATCTCACTTTCATCAATACACTCTCCAGCTAGATCAATTATAATAATTTTTTGATCCGGAAGAAATTGTATGTTATGATTTACTTTCACCACGAGGCTGACTGACGGTAATTTTTTTTTGCACGATAATTCCTTATATGCACCGTTCACCTCCAGCTGGCTATAACATATGTTGGTTTTTATATGGATGGGTGATAATGAGTAGAAATCAAACACAAATAATTGGTGCTTGTGGATTTTTTATAAATTATTTTTCTTGGGAATATTTCACCTTCACTATCAGTCAAAATATCCGGATATTTTGCTTTGGCAGATGAACAAACGTGGATATTCAAAAAAAATTGGTGCTGCCAGTCGGATATGTAGATTTATAATTTATTATTCATTTGTCTGTCAAATTGTAATCTGATTGACATAAACTGAAGAATTGATTATGAACAACTATAACATATTCATGTGAAAACGCCAGTTATACTTGTTCTAGAAATATTTATCGATAGTGCTTTCTTTACAATTGATCTGGTTGCACTGATTGATTCATAAAATGAATGCCTACACAAAATCTAAGATGACAAAAATAAAAAACGCAATCATAGTATCAGCCTCACAGCTGGGGTGTCCCACATGGAAGCGTTTCAGGTCCTCTTTTGTTTTATTTCATGTGAATAATTCGGGTTCTACTTTTCGAGAGTGGTTTTTGTTCGATAAAATATATTAACTTTTTTGTAAATTGAAAACCAATGAGGATGGAAGCAAATATATGTCAATTAGCAATGATCTTCGTTGGACGTTTTTGGGTAAGAGATTTTGTAATCAACAGATAGTTATGGTTCAAGAAATCAAATATTTGTGATCTGTCATTGATACCCAACTGAAATTCAATTGAAAAAAATAATGAAACTCAATTATTGGAGTTTTACAATTTACACCAGCATCTCAAATTTTGGCAGACCACAAATTCTACAAAATAAAGTAATGCGTATTATCCTTGGTTGCATCAGAAACGCAAATTTGGAATCAATGTTAGTTGTCCTCAACTGGTTCGATGTGAAGAAAATAATAACTTTCGTTTTTAAAATAATAAATAATTCACTACACAAACTACACAATTATTCACAGCCTCAGTTGATTCCCTTGAGGAATATTCATGATCTACCCAAGAATGGCTAGCAGAATGAATATCTATGCGAACCAACCTCAAATCTAGTTAAACAAAATCTGTTTTTTTCGAAAGAATTGGCAACGCAATCCAATCAAATTAAATAATTTTCTTCATAAAATTAAATTCAAAGTATACCATCAAACCCCACGAAGGAATGTAAACCAATGAGCTTTTTGCACAAAAAGTACCTCGGTTAAATCGGTATTAACTGTATTTTGACTAAGTGCATTTGGAGTGCTTGTATCGAATGAACATATGTCTATTTTTGTATAAAAAAATATCTTAATTTTATTATGACAGAAATAGATCATTTTGTCATTACTGGTATTCCTACTTTGATGTTAAGATAGACACATACTTTTGTTTTATTACGTTACACACAAATATGTGTGAAATTTTGTCAGATTTAAACCATTTTCACAGTGTTAAGTGATTATCTCATGATAAATGGATTTCATTTCCGGTATCTGTCTCGATTTCTTCCTGAAACCTCGCAATTTTTTCCAGAAATCTGTATCACTCTTGCTGTTGATCGCAACCGCAAATGCTAGCTACGGCGGCAGTTACGGGGGTCACGAAGGCTATGGAGGTCACGAAAGCTATGGAGGTCACGAGGGCTATGGCGGTGATGGAGGAGGTCACGACATCTCCCACACCGTAGAAATCACCAAACACGTCCCAATTCCCGTCTACAAGCACGAAGCTGTTCCAATTCCCCACACGGTCCCAGTTCCAGTACCCAGACCAGTAGCAGTACCCGTCCCACAACCCTACGCTGTACACATCAAGGTACCACAACCTGTAGCAGTACCCGTGATCAAGACCATCACCATCCCCGTGGAGAAACCAGTACCCTACAAGGTGGAGAAGGAAGTGCCCTACCATGTGGAGAAGCCTGTACCAGTACCAGTCGAGAAACATATCCCAATCAGGATCTCAAGGCCTGTACCCGTCAAGGTACCCGTGTACAAGGTCGTGTACCACCATAGCAAACACTAAGTGATAGACGCAAGACTGATGCAGAATTGTTTATCACCTTGTTTATTTAAGTCATTGTTTTTGTTGTTTTGTTATAACTGTTGTTGATTATTTTGTAAAAGTATACGATTTATATGAAGTATGTATTTTTCTTGAACGTTATGTGGTACCGAATCAAAAGTTCCAAATCCAAGAAATAATAACTTGTTCTCATTATAACCCTAAAGTCATCTTACTTGGTGAAACTAGAATAACTGACTATATTGAAGATACTGAAAATCTTGAAAATTTCAAACATGTACGATGCGATTCAACGCTTAGGCATACGGGTGGGGTGATAAGATATGCCAGAAATAATTATTATTTTACTATATTCAAAACTTATTTTTTACATTACAATTAAACTCATGTATAAAAAATCGCATATGCCACAGTATTTGTAATTGTCAGTTTGACAGCGGCAAAAGTTAGCTGCAACTTTTACAGCGACAAATGCACTAGTGGTTTTTTCACTTATTCATTTGTTTATCCATTATCGCGGTGTTGGTTGCCAAAATAAATTGTTTGATATGTGTGTCCACAACTTATTGAATTTCTGAGCACTAACAATGAGTCGATTCGGTGAGTCTACGAACGCCGAAATTAGTCAAATTGTTAATACCTGTGTGCCCACTAATACAGTTGCGACGCAATCATCAATCTGGCGACAATTTTCTACGTTTTACGATACAAAAAGATATTAATTTGAGCCAGATACTTCCATCGAGAAATTGAATGTAATATTGCAAGATTGGGCAGTTAATATGCGAAAAGGCAACAGAGAAGACTAAAAAGAAGCGACAGTTAAAATAATTTGGAACACCACCGCTAAAATGCTACAAGTAAATATTATAACGAAATCAATATTTTTGTTAACCTTTCACCGACGTTCAGTTTAATTCATCACGAGCTGCACGTAACGCTAAACGTAAAATCCTTCAAGCACAACCCGAAAAGAGAAAATCTAGTGCATCTGCTCTTAACAAATCTGAAATATTTGCAATGGCCAGATTATATGACGAAAATGAACCGGAAGGACTTCAAAAGAAATTATATCACATTTTGGCGTTTGACGTAGCTTGGCGCGGAGGAGAAGCAGCTCACTGCAGAACCACTCATTTCATATCTGAAATTGAAAATAATGGGAAAGAAACTGGACGTATCGAGTATAATCCTCTATTTTCGAAAACGAGAGACAAGGCGGTAACAATAAATTATGTGACAGCAAATGGATTACGCCTAATATATTAGAGGAAGATAATGGAAAAACGAGACACTTTTATAACATTGGACACAATTGAAAAGGGAAACATTCTCAATTGAATATTGATAGAAAGATTTTTCTGTGAATAGAAAAATCCACGATTAAAATGAAGTTATTTTTTTCATCTTCCAGTCGCAGATGATTCCACATCTGATTTTATGAACATCCTGTTTATATTTTCAACAAATCAATTGGACAGGGTATTTCTTATACCAAATCCCTTTTGGAAGAAGAAAAATTCTAATGGTTGGTATAAGAATGTGCTGATTGGAAATAATGAAATTTCCAAATGGACTGAATGCTCAGCACAACGTAATGGTATAGATGTCAAAAGTGTCAAAATTACAAATCACTCAAATCGAGCGGCAGCACTTAGCGAATTAAGTAGAAGCGGAATTAAAGAATAAGCTCTAATAAAAATAATAGGACACAGCAATTCATCATCAATAAAACCATACTAACGAGTTGATAAAGAGTATCATTCGAGCATTATTCAATCAATTCGTTTGGATAAAGAAGAAACTTCAACATCTACTACAGAAACGATTAGCAGTGGCACTGTTCCTAGTTTGAAATTTCAATAACTGCGTTTTTAATAATTGTAGATTTGAATAAAAATGTGTTTATTCTTAATGTTTCATTAATAAAGTTTGCATTGATATGTTTCTAAATTTCTTATTCATTACATTGTCCTGCAGAATTACACTCGATGTTTGTATTGATATCAGGTAAATTTGTGTTGCTCAAATTCTAAACTGTTTCCTTCAGCAATTTGACTAGAAAAACTGTCATCCTAAAAACGCTCCATTTTCGGTGTCGCGTTTCTAATAGCTAGGCAACAGTTTCTTATTAAACAACCCAAATTTACCAGATAAAATACAAACCTTTCGTGCAATTATAAGTAACAATTATTGGTGTAAAGTACTGAAAATTAATTCCGTAAACTGGTAATCCCCTCAAGTGACTCGATTGCTGAAGTTTTCCTGTTTTATTTCTAATACTCACTATGTAACAATTCAAATAAAAAAAAAAATCTAAATAATCTACCACGCTGTAACAATTGTGTGCTCACTACTAGTTTCAGATGAATAGAAGTTTTTTTTCTGTCAAAGAAAAAAGTATGTAAATGATAAAAAATATTTGTATTGTATAGTTCACCGCATTTGGAGGTTATCCATGTCAAGTTATGATATTCTGAATATCATTAAGTAATGCTACTCCTGTGTACTTTTAGGTTCGGCAAGGAATGTGCTTGCAGGTAAGTTTATCAAGGTCGCAGGTTCATAAGGTCTTGAGAACATGAAAAAGAGAGGGAGCCAAGTAGTTTAACAAATTAAAAAAAGTACCCATTTAACCCTGGCTAGCTTTAACCTGACGGAAAAGCATTAAATAACATCAGATTCAACGCAAAACTATTTAATGAAATTCTCAAATAATATAATAATCAGAAACACGTTCATCACTCTCTAACACATATAATTGTCAACCAAACGCGGGTCAGCCTAGTCAAAACCTGAGTGAGCGGCCGTCTCAGATGATAACGCCAATGAGGAAATTTAAACAATCGTAGCGCCAGACTGAGAAAGGGTGAAAAGCTCCAACTGCAGATTTAATTTGATTTTTTAGTTGTGTTGCTCCCTGCCGAATTCAGTGTTAATCCAACGGTTAGAATTTGAATAATTAAATGGCAAATTTAAGTTTTTTTTTCGACAGATGTCAGAGCAATAATTTCAACTGTTCTGGATACAGTTTTTCAAGGGCAATGAAAACTTTCGCAAAAATAATAATACCTCCTATGCTGAAGTCCTGAAAACTATAAACCAAGAAGCAGAAGACTTGAAAAAAGATGTTATGGACCTAAAAGTAAAAGTTGATATCCCAGTGGTTGAGTCAAACAGTACTACCAAATTGGCTACCGAACTAGAAGAAGTAAAATTGTCTCTCGAAACATTAGTACAAAGTAAAGCAAATCGAACTGATCAAATGGATGCTGTCACTTTGGAGAGTGCTACTTTAAATGAACAAATGATCATGGAGATGAGAGAAAGACAAAATAGAGAGTCAAATATTATAATACTGAATGTGAAAGAACCTAACCAACAGATCCTAGGAAAATGAAGACAAAAATTCTACCAGAGAGATTCTTAAGGAAATAGATGTGGATACATCTAACGTAACTGTATTCAGACTTGGAATGTATAACCCTCTTAAAAACAGACCGCTCAAGATTTGTTTCACGAATTCTCAGGATGCATTGAGTGTACTGAAAAATAAACAAAAAATAACAGTGGATGGAATTAAAATATTTTCTGATCAAACCAAACTACAGAGAGACTTTTTCTTCAAAGTGAAAAATCAATTAAAAGAATGTCTTGATAGAGGTGAAAAAAAACTATCAAATTCATAAATAAAGTACCTACAATCGTTGAAGTGAAAGGTAATCAACAAAAAAGCTTTTAATTAGTCCTAATATACTTTTTAGAAGCGATATTATATATCTCAACAGTGAAAGCTTCTTGGCACACAAAGATGAAATTATCGCTAACTTATTTTGTTATCAACCTTCTTTAATGATTTTGAGTGAAGCCAGGTGTATATCTGACGTGGATGATTGTGAATTGCAAATAAATGGCTATTCATGTGTTAGATGTGACTCAAAGAGCCGACATACTGGAGGCGTGATCATTTATCTTCGAGAAAATGTTAAATTTAAAGAAGAAAACTATTTTGGAAAAAAACTATTGGTGTCAATTTGTTGAGGTCAACCTCAATTGTGAAAAATGGATGATCGGAGGTCTGTATTACTCGCTTAATGCTAGCCATGCCGCTTTCTTGGAGAAATTTGAAGAATGGTGCGATAAGTATTTTATGGGTAATACTAGATGTCTATTAATAGGTGATGTAAATATTAACTACCTAAGTGAGCAATTCTATACTAAAAAGATTAAAGAAATAATTAAAGACTACTGCATTGAACAGTTAGTAAACAAATGTACTCGATGTTGCAATAGCAGCAATACCTTGATTGATTATGTTCTATCAAATGAAACCGATATTAATGTCCATGTTCATGACTATCCCAAGATTACAGATCACTCTGTTATCAGTATTAATTTGCACAACAGAAACTCCTATGAAGCTATCAATAATTTTGAGATGAGAAAACTAAATAATGAGGTATTTCATGATATCAACTTAAAGCTTATAACGACTGACTGGTTGACAAATTCTAATAATATTAATGAAATATATTCAGATCTTGAAAATAGTTGTAAAAAAATTTTGGATGAAAATGCACCTATTATTACCATGAATTATAAGAAAAACCAAGTTCCGTGGTTTGATGGAGAAGTAAAACTCAAAACAAAAGAAAGAGACAGAGCCTACAAGAATTTCAAGAAGAGTAGAGGAGATGAAAGGGAAGTACAGTGGGAATTATTTAAAACTAAAAAAATGCAGTTGTAAATTTGATGAAACTCAAAAAAAATCAATATTATAATAACAAAATTGATGAAAATAGGAATGATGCGAAAGAAATGTGGAAAACTTTAAAAAAATTGATCAAAGGTGAAAACCAGCCAATAAGGTACACTAATAATATTAACTTTAGCAATGAAAATTCAGTGGATCTTGTTAAAACTGAACTGGAAGCCACCAATAAATTCAACTCTGTTTTTATCGATAGTGTGAAAGAAATATCAAATTCTATAGATAACGCTGTTGAATGGTCTTCTGAGGCCTATGTTGAAATTGGAACTAGATTTTATGAGTTTGAGAAAATAACCATAAGCGATTTGAAATCCATCGTATTCTCACTTAAAAACACAGGCAGTTCCAATGAAGTACTCAGTGTTAAATTCCTTGAGGAAACTTTTTATACAACTGGTTATGTGGTACTCAATCTCATAAACTCCTCACTAGAACAGGGTATATTTCCCGACAAATTAAAGTTGAGTTCTGTGATTCCCGTTCCAAAAATTCCCAATCCAACCGAGGCATTAGAATTCAGACCAATTAATACACTACCCCCATTTGAAAAAATTGAAAAATAGTAGTATATAATCAGCTCTCTAAATACTTCAATACAAATAAATTATTCACTGGCAATCAATCAGGCTTTCGAACAAATTACTCCTGTGAAACTGCATTACAACTCACTATTTCAAAATGGAAACAACTGATTGATGAGGGCAAATTTATTATCTCAGTATTTTTAGATTTCAAGAGAGCTTTTGGAACTATTGACAGGAAAATTCTAATACGAAAACTAAAATACTATGGAATTGAAGGTACTGTGTTGAAATGGTTTGAAGACTATCTCTCAAATAGAAAGCAATTCTGCAAATTAGGCAAATCAGTCTCTGATGAATTAACTAACAATATAGGTGTACCTCAGGGGAGCGTTTTGGGTCCGTTACTGTTCATCATCTATTTAAATGATATAAATTATATTAATGACTGTGAATTTCTCAATCTTTTTGCAGATGACACTCTTGTCGCATGTTACGGGACTGACCCTGCAAGTATAGTTGTTAGATTGAATTCAATGTTAAATAAACTTGAAATATACCTAGGAACTGATAAATTGAAATTAAATGTTACAAAAACTAAAGCCATGATTCTATGTAATAAACACAAACTAAAAAACATTAATTATGACAATCTACAGTTGGAAATTGAAAATGATATTATTGAATGGATGAGTGAGTTTAAATACCTGGGATTCATAGTTGATGACACTTTATCATCGCAGGGCCACTGCGAATATATTTGTAAGAAAATTTCTAAGAAACTATTTTTTTTGCCAGAATTGCCGCCTTTCTATCTCTTCAGAGTAGAATAATGGTTTATAAAACACTAATCCAACCACATTTCGACTACTGTCCAACATTACTTTATGTAATGAATAAGAACGAGTTGCAGAAATTACAAAAACTCCAAAACAGAGGTATGAGAATCATATTGAAATCCAATAGATACACACCAATAAAATCTATGTTGGAAATACTAGATTGGAACTGTGTTGAAAAAGACTCTACTTCATGGCCATGGTCTTTATTTTCAAACTCACTTAAAAATCTACTACCTGATTATCTGGACCCTTTCGTAACTTATAACAACGAGATACATAATTATAACACCAGAAGCACAAATAACTTTTATATTCCTAAAATACGATTGGGAAGTAGTACTAAATCTTTGTTTATCAAAGGATAGGATGACTTCAACAAACTACCCACTGAAGTAAAAAATAGTGTGTCCTTACAAATTTTCAAAAACCAACTGAGAAAGCTAATTCATCCATTAAACCAGTAAATATAATATAAACTAACAACTAGTCAGTATCCATACCCATCTGTAAATCTTGTTGTTTTCTTGGGATGGTTATTTTATATTATTATATTTTTTATCTTATTCTATTTTATTTTATTTTAAATTTTATTGTTACAATAATTTTAACTTTTGTATGTCTATATGTTTGAATATATATATGTGTGCATGTGTGTGAGTGGGTACGTTTGTATGTATGATATGTATGCATATGTGTGTGTATATGGGTGTGTATATATGTGTGTATGTGTATATATGTATATATATATATATATATATGTATATATGTGTATGTATGTGTAGATATTCGTAAACTTGATTTATGTGTTTACTATCATGCACTGTGTATATTTCTTCACTATCAATTTTCTATATTAGGACTTCCTACTTCAAATAAAAATTTCATTTCATTTCAAATGACATATTGTAAGTGAAGTTCCGTGTAATATAGTTTCTGTCATTTTCCTAAAGTAATACATCCTTTTGACAGATGACAGCCAAAAACTAATGGTCGCATAAGAAGCAGGAACTGTATCATCATACCAAATTTCAGCTCGATTGGTCAAACGGTTCGGCAGTTATCGTGGAAAATTACAGACAGACAGATATACTTCACTCTGGAAATGGTCTCAATCGTCTCGGGGGACATCAAAACGGATATTCCCGACGATATCTCGATTTACATTACGTGAAATACTATTTTTGGAAATCTAACATAAATTGTTGAAATATCATTTCGAACGATAAAAATTGACTGGGGTTCATCTCCCAGCCTCTGATGAATCCCATATCTAATTTCCTCAGCGGCTTTTCCTGGAGAAGTATCCTCATCCGGAAATATGATTTTGATTGGATCACGATCCTTGTCCATGCGGGCTCCACATATATAGTAAATTGCACACCACAGTAGAGAACTGTTAAAACTATTCCGAAGCCGCAGCTCAAAACTGCAATGATGAAAATTCCGGGTAGCATGTTTCATTGCCCGTATTAGGCCAGTGCGACACTTTTGGGGAACACCGCATTGGAACGGGGAATACGGGAATTGAAAGCAATACGTGCCGATGTTGAGGAAAAAGGGGGAGTAATTCGTGGATGCGGATGGAATATATATCATTAATGGATGTCGATTACGCGTCATGAAAACTCAGTTATACTACATATTTAATAATAATAATTTATTTACCATATCAATTACAATCTATAAAATATTTCCACACTTCCAAAGTTTTGGGGTAGATAGAGGTGGTACCATCCAAAAAAGCTGTCGAGGAGATTGTCTATGGGAATTCTTTACTCTATGAAAAGAAGTGACTAGTGGTGTACGAATGATAAAGCTGTATATGTTTTTCCAATAAAAAAGAATCGTTGTTCGAAATTATGCTTTATGCTATAATAATTATAATACTAGTACTGTATTATCCTCTACTTACGCATGAATGCAAATACTCGTGATATATCGAATAAGAACACACTGCTACTGTTATATAATTCCTATATCCGTTCTAAAACAGAGTATGCATCTATCATTTGGTGTCCATATTATAATGTCCATTCAAATAATCTTGAACGAATCCATAGACGCTGTATGAAATATCTCTCTTTCAAAGAAGATGGTGCGTACCCTGCTACAGGAATATGTAATACCGCTTTACTACTTACCTCTCTTGCAAGTAGAAGGAATACATCTGCTCTGATTTTCCTTTATAAGGTGATCCATGGCCAAATCAACTGTAGTGCTATTTTGAGTATGCTGAATTTTCATGTTCCAAGAGTAAATTCAAGACATAACAATCTATTTTACCTCGAATTCTCTAGAACAAATGTACAGAAAAACTCACCCTTATTCAGAATTTGCAACAACCCCAATGCTGTCAATGACAGTTGTGACATTTTCTCTTGTAGCATTGCTTCATTGAAAAAAATCAGTTTTTGATATTAATTTTCCTTTTCTCTGATTATTGTATCATGTCTCATTTCTACACTATTGTTGTATCTTTACTGATTCTCAAATTATTTATGTTTTTTTGTTTTTGTACCTGTGATTTTCCCACCATGTAGATGGATTTCTGTTGGGTGGTGTACAAAAAAAAATATAAATGAATATATTAGAGATATATAAATTATAGGAGAAATACATAAAAATATATTAAAAATACATTTGGAGTACATAGAAATGCAATGAAGATTCTTATCAGGAATCGACGAGAATATGAATGAAAATTATTTGAAAAAATGCTTAAGACAAGCTTTTATACAAATGCACTGAAAAGGAGTAAATTAATTCTTTGTTTGACCCAGTTTATTCTGTAATTAGCAGTTTCGAAATCTTGGCAAGCGAGAATTTGATATTTGCAGCTTTTGAATCTGGTATTGACAGAATCACCTACGTCAAACAATTAGAAAAGAAAAGGAAATTATTTTTTCCTTTCAAGTGCATTTGGATCAAAGCTTGTCTTAAAATTAGTTTTTTCCTCATTTTCATTGTTTTTTTTTTATCTTAATGAATTCTGACAGAAATTGATAATCTTCGACCCCAATAAAACTCACATACCAATTTTGAATGGAATTGGGCCATAATAATAAAACACGTCGCCATCTTTGAGCCGTCATCTTGAGTTCATTGATTTTTACAAAAACTCCAAAAATCCCCACACATCAACTTTTGATGGAATCAGGCTATATTCACAAAACTCGTCGCCATCTTGAAGTCACCATCTTGAACTCGTGGATTTTGACAAAAAAATAATGATTTTCGACCCCAAGCTCCCCACATACTAATTTTTATTGGAATCGGGCTGGAACCACAAAACTCGTCGCCATCTTGAATTTATGAATTTTTTACAAAAAGTTTGGGATCTCTGACCCCGAGAACCCCTACATATTTTGAATAGATTTCAACCATAATCACACAACTCCTCCGCCATATTGGAGCCGTCATCTTATTTTTTCTCTAGCAAATTCCATAATGTCACTGGAATTATGAACACCTGCCAAATTTCACGTGATTCGGACAACTATAAGTGTGTCAAAATTCACTTGCAAGATTTGAACTTTTTGAAGACCAGCTTTTATTCAAATGCGCTCTAAAGTAAAAAAGAATTTATTTGAATGTGCGACGTAGGTTATTCCGTGATTTATAGATTCAAAAGCTTGTCAGTTTTGTATTCGAACTGGAAACTTTACGCGATAAGCTCACATCCAAAGCAATACATGTTTTATTAGTTATTTTATTTTGTGCTTTTTAGTAGGTACGCCTCAATCTATGCATTTTTGTTATTGCATGGTCATTATGAGGCCTTTTTCCTGGGAGTTCTGAGCCATCTAGTTCTTCAACGAGAAGACCATCTTAAGATTACTGGAACTGTCATCTTCAATTTATGAATATTTAAATCATCATTTTGTCTTGACAATAAAATGGTAAGAAATTTTTTTTTTTAAATGTATACTTGTCTATTTGTTTATAAACAATTTCTTAACAAATGACTTAAAAAATGTTTATCCTAATATAATTAATGCCATTTTAATCAAAAAAGGTGTATATAACTTAAAAAAAATTTTTTTAAAATTTTTTTTTTAATTTTTTTTTTTTCATTTAAAAAAATTATAAAAACCAAATATAAAACTTCAATAAACTTTTATACCATGATCCTCTTAAATATATATATATATATATATATATATATATATATATATAATAACTATGAATTTGAAATAAACTTTGTAGAAAGGATATTCCTTGAGGTTGCAACCTCAAGGAATATCCTTTCTACAAAGTTTATTTCAAATTCATAGTTATTTTCAACTAGTCCAGTCACGAGACTACCCTTCTTCTATATATATATATATATCAGAAGGGCACCAATGAGCTAAAAATTTATAGGTCGATTATTTAAACTTTTATGTCGACTTTTGTAAAAACAGAGATTGGATAAAAATTAGTTGAATAAAAATTATGAATAATGGATATATAATTCCGGGAGTCAGAACTTTTTTATTGTAAATTTCCTACTCTTTAAGGATATTTTTTCGAAAGTTTTTAAATATTGACAGTTTTTGGGTTACTAACGCAAAACTGAATATCTTATTTTTTTTCATCTAATTTTATTAATAACAATTGCAATTTTTAATGTGCTAATAAATGCTCGAGATACATTTTTCTAAACGTCATTCCAAATCGAATGAGCTATCGCACATATTTTTCAGATCGAGAACAAGAATTAACCCGTTTTTTAAATTGTTAATCATATCTGTAGTTTTCTGGCTAAAAAGCTTTTTGACTGTTACAGTTTTCGTACTGAGATTTCATTTCCATTTGTGAATGTTGAATAAAAACTGATTCTTCAGCAGATGAACTCTTTTTGTCAGTCCCCTGGTCTATGTATCAGTCCCTTGGAGGTCAAATTTCTAAAAACTTGAATAACTTTCAAAATAATGAAAAACTTGAATGTCCCTTTGAACAGCAGTTCAACTATTATATTTTCCACCAAACACACATTAATTACAAGCATTTGAATTGAAAAAATTACCAAGGCATCATCATCCAAAAAGTTATCCAATTATTGTAGAACTACCCATATATGTATGTAAATATATAACGACGAAAAATCAATAATCTTCTACCAAATTCATAATCTTCGACCCCGAAAACCCCCACATACCAATTTTGAATAGAATCGTACCATAATCACAGAGATCGTCGGCCATTTTGGAGCCGCCATTTTTATTTCATATATTTTGACAAAAAAATCATTATTTTCGACGCCGACAACCCCCACATAGCAATTTGGAGTCGAATCGGATCATAAACACAAATCTCGTCCACAATCTTGGAGCCGCATTTTGTTTTTTTCTCTAACAAAAATTCCGTAATGCATTGTCACGGGAACTATGAACACCTGCCATATTCCACATTAATCGGGCAACTAGAAGTGGGTGAAATTTAACGTGCAAAATTTGATTACAGATAGACAGACACCAGGACAGGTGAAACTGAGTAAAAGTTTGGTAATAAATAAATATCTTTTGCCTATTGATTTATGTGCGCGGGGTATTATTTCATTTTCAGCTAATTTCTTCAGGCTTTGGCATTCATGTTCAGGCACACCGCATATTCTGTTTTCATTTCATGGTCTCCTTTTTTTGTGCCACGTGTTGCTTATTTTCTCTGTGTTTTGTCTCACTTTTTATACCAGCTTTGCATAAGGAAACGGTTGGTGTTTCTCTCTCTTCCCCGTCAGTTTTTTGAGTTTATATACCGTTAAAAAATGTATATAATTGATGATTTCATCAAGAAAAAAATATTATATTTCAATAACCTGAGAACATTACTATTAGTAAGTAAATGAAATTTTTTTTCTCATCCGACACTGAAAACAATATGATTTTATCCCTGAAATTTTTTGAGTTATCATCCTATGTATCTACACCAAGACAATCACAATTAGTTCCACGAGTTGTTATATGATATCCATAAGTAATGATTATAATAATAAGAGAAATTCATTCTTATCTGACAGAACTTTAATCGAACGAGAAAGTTTCGTTCGGATCAAAAAATTGTTTTACGATAATTCCGTGTTGACAACAATTTGTTGGTGAAAACAAACACGCGACATATGGCAGAGGTGATACGAATTATAAAATTATTCTAATTACCCCACAGCATTATTAATCACGTTGTTCATATACAGTGTGGCTTTTTATAGTTCCCCATCTGTTAACTTTTGAACGGTGCGACGAAAAACAATGGAGAACGGAATAGTAAAAACTCAAATTCTAGTTTCGATCAAAGCGCCGTATGTCTTATCGCAAATTATTTTGTGGGGCGCTCTCAATACATATATCGAATTCGATCATCAACGCTAGGTGATACTGATAGGCCAGTAGAGATAGACGTGATTTTCACAAAATTTAATGATAATTCCAAAAGTTGCAAAACTTCAGTAGAGTGAAGAGGACTTTCATATGATATGTAGTCTGATTTTGCAACACTTTTTTCTGAACGGAAATGTTAAAATCAGGTTTAATGGTTTTACATTATTAGCGCGGAAAAATTTAAAAGTCTAAATTCCGAAGTTTTGAAAAATAGCAATTTACATCCTTTGATAAATTTGCAACCACTCATACAGAACGCAAATGTCTGTTTTATCGAAAAACATGTGTTGTTAGTCCTAATTTTTCGATAAAAATTCCAAAAGTTCTGCAAACTCGAAAAAATAACTAAAATTATGTTCTTGACAAGAGTTTTGATTTGCAACCTCTTGTGTCAAACGGAAAATAAATTTTTTCATGAAAATGATTTTTTTAATCGAAATAAGTATTGGAATTATTACAAAAGTTTCAAATAATGGTTGCACGTAGAGATGTCCTGACGTAGAATGTTTCCATCAATTTGCAAACTCGTCTGCAACACAGAAATGAGGGAAAAATCAAAAGAAAAATATTTTCGTATTTGTACCCTACCAAAAAAAGCAAAAGCTTTGCGAATCGGGCAGACAACTCATTTTACCAATTGGTGGCAGTATAATAATTTGCAAACTATGTTACAATGCGGAACATTAGGAATAAAAAAAAATGTTATTTTTGCAACACCTGTGTTATCTGAATAATAAATATTTTTATATATCTAATAAATGACATTCATTGTGTTACCAAGTTAAAAATTCGTCAACGGTAGATGAAATCATTCAATGTTGAAAGCTAACATTTTCGATATGAATTCAAAACATCATATTACAATTAGGAATTTGCATAAAAAATTACGTACGAGTACGTTTGATGGGGGATCGAGAATCTCTCGATACATTTTCATAATTTTTTTGATTTATCAAAGAATGGAGGAAATATTGAGATTCAAAAAACACATTACATTAGTACGACTAGCCCACAACTGTGTTACGTCACAGTGTTTCGTACACAGAGTAATGAATGCACAGCAGTTTAATTACATGATTTTTTACCAGATTAACAAGAAGTCTGACGATTGTATTTTTATGACAGACAACTATATAAATAACCAAAAACATTCAGTTGATAGTCCTAGAGCTACAACTGAAATGGAATTGCCTACCAACATGTTTTTCCCTATTCATTTAATTTTTTTTTATAAATCTAAGAAATGATTTCTACGTATCGTTTACATTTCAGTACTTCATTCGGATTCATTTGAATTTGTCATGCGAAACCACAATTGTAGCTAGAAAGTCGAGTGGAAAGGTAAATTATAATTTTATTTAATTCAAGAAATACATACCTGTAAAAATTAAATTTGAGATGTAATATCCATTTCATAAATTTTATTTTTTGGCAACATTTCTGTTTGACGATGATAATTATGTACTTGCGAGATATACAATCGATAACGTTTTGATATCCTTACTTCCATAGAGCATCGATTATTCATTTTAAAATATCGTCGATTGCTATAAAGTCATGTTGTGACAAGTGAAAATTTCAAATGAAGAATGGTTGCATGTTATTTCTAATGCGATCAAAGATTGATGTCAACCATTTAGTAGAATTTATCAAAATTTTTCATTCTTTCGATTGTTGCATTCGAAAATACTAGATTAAATTTATTTCGCTGATTAGTCGAAAACAGTAATTGCTTCTGAGATCAATAATTAGTTTCAAATCTTTCAATGATTAACTACGTAACCGTATTAATCTTCGGATGCAATTTCAATCAACCAGTACGAAGTATAACAGATATACGTGATTGGTAATCAAGTATTTAACTGGACCTCTGTAGGTATGTCAATCTAATATACAGTGCTTCTCAAATGTCCCCTCTCCCCCTCCTATTTTTGGAACGATTATACATAAACAAGTGGAATTTGGAAACTGAATATCAAAGTGATTTGTTGAAAATATAAACAGGATGTTCATAAAATCAGATGTGGAATCATCTGCGACTGAAAAATAAACTTTAGTCACTATCTTCCATCGTCAAGATAACCTACTAGTGATGATAGATGACGAAATCGTCAAAGATGACGTCACAAGGCCATTGTGACCAATAATTTTGAATGGAACCCTACGGCAAGCGACACCTCTTTTAAAAGGTATCGAAAAAACCTATTCAATGATACTAATTTTGTTTTTGTTTATGGCAGTTTTGGCAACTCGCCTTTAAAAAACGCAAAGCTGTGATGAATTAAATCAGTTAATACTAAAATTCCAAATTCAAGCTCCGCCTCTGGAAAGTTGTCAAATAAGCTGACGTTTTTGTTAGTCTCCCTAATTCGACGTTTTTGTAATTGTCCAAGTTTTTGTACATTTAATAATTTGTGTATTGTTGATCGAACGTTTAACTGTTTTAGCAGCTTTTGGTACTTTTAATATTTTTGTACATTTTGATAATTTGTTAAACTGTTGCGAGCCGAACGTTTGAGTGCTTCAAGAAGCGAAATGGTACGTGCTTTAGGTGATAAAGTAGCAGCGATCCCAACTCTTGGTGAAACTGGACAAAATATTCATGCAGCACAACGCATTTTCAATCAGAGGTTTCCCGATCGCCCCGTTTCGAGGACTTAGTTAAGGGAGCTTCTTCGTAAGTTCGAAACAACGGGTAGTATTAATGATGCGAAACGATCTGGCAGACCACAAATTTCTGATGAGAAAAAAATTGATATACTGGCAGAAGTAATAATTTATCCTACTTCTTCAACAACTCACGTCGCATCTACCTGTGAAGTCAGTCGAAGTACAGTACACAGGGTGTTGAAAAAAAAAACAAATTTCATCCATGCAAATTAAAAATGGTTCATCAACTCTCAGACGACGACCCAGACCGAAGACTAGAATTTTGTGAAAATATGGAAACTAAAATTAACCAACAGCCAGACTATGTCAAAACAATTTGTTTTAGTGACGGAAGTACTTTCTATCTGAATGGAAATGTAAATACACAGAATGTGAGGTATTGGAGTGACGCAAATCCTCACCTGTTTTGTGAAACACATACCCAATTTGCCCAGAAGGTGAATGTTTGGGCAGGTATCCTGGGAAACCACATCGTTGGGCCTCTTTTTTTAAATACTAATTTAACTGGTAAGGTTTATCTGGAGCTGTTGCAAAACGCAATAGAACCGTAAATCCTTGAAATTTTGGAAGATAATCCAGATGAATTCGGCAATTTGGAAATAACATTCCAACAGGATGGTGCTCCTCCACACTATCACGGTGCAGTGAGACGGTATTTGGATGAGGAGTATCGTGGTAGATGGACTGGACGACGAGGTTCAACGGAATGGCCAGCTCGATCACCGGACCTCACACCTTTGGATTTTTTTCTGTGGGGTACCTTGAATCGAAAATTTACGCCACTGAACCTGACAATATTGACGATTTAAAACAACGTATTTTTGCAGAATGTGAGGCTGTTTCCGCAGACACATTTGCAAAAGTACGAGAAGAGTTTAAAAATAGGATATTTCACTGTCAGGAAGTAAATGGAGGTCACTATGAGCAATTTCTTTGAGTAGATACTGATTCTTAAATCTGTAATTAATATCACACTGACTGGAATTTAAATTTTAATGTTAACTGATGAGCCATTAAAACTGCCATAAACACAAACAAAATTTGTATAATTGAATAGGTGTTTTCGATACCTTTTAAAAGAGGTGTCGCTTGCCGTAGGGTTCCATTTAAAATTATTGGTCACAATAGCCTTGTGACGTCATCTTTGACGATTTCGTCATCTATCATCACTAGTAGGGAAGTTTACAACCTTTAATATTCAGTTTCAAAATTTCACTTGTTTATGTATAATCGTTCCAAAAATAGGAGGGGGGGAGGGGACTTTCGAGAAGCACTGTATATCTCAAACCTATTTGCACAATGTTTGCAATTCATGGCCAAATTATAAAAAAACAAATCAATTATTCATTATTAAAAAAAATGTTCCGTTGAACAATGACGGTTGCAAATCTCTTGCGTCACGTAAAATATTTGTCGTAATTTCAATCGGCATTTGCAGAATTTTCGTAGTTTTTTCAGAAGTTGTAAAAACGCAAAAGAAATATATTGGTGGATAAATAGGTTCCACTTGTCTTACGAGGTTGCAAAGTTACATATCAGCTTAGACCGATATTCTCTTCATTTGCAACCACAATAAAAAACGTTTGTAATTATTTTAATGCTTGTGTGTATTAAAAATGGGAGCGTCGATAAAAAATGGTTGCAAATGTACGTGAATATTTAAAACTTTTTTTCCGGTCACTTGTCTAATTTGCAGAACTTTTGTAATTTTTTCAAACAAATTACATTTTTTCAAACAAATTTTTTCAAACAAATTACACAAACATTTGGAATTGATGTTAATTGATTGTCTATATCTACTGGCCTATGAAGCTTGATTTCGGAGTTTTTCAGGGATCAATCCTTGGTCTGCTTCTTTTCTTTATCTATTATTTATTCATTTATTTTTTTTTTCTGTTAATATTACATTATTTTAAGGTAAAGTTGAAAAACACTGTTGAATGACACCTCGCCTGTCAATTTTCAATGAATAAAGCCGTCCATTATCATTATTTCTGTTGTATTTGAAGAAACGATGGTCATTACAATCATTCCGGTTCAACCAGTTCAATCTTCATCATCTTCATCCATTATTTATACAAAAAATATTTCATTTTCGAATCAGTTCCACCTTATGTATCGATCAGTTCTCCAATATTCTTGTGAGGCAATATATCATGACTTCCCCCCTAAACTGATCCATCCCAACATAAAAAGGGGAAACAGGACAGACTTAGGAATGAAAAGTAGAAAGACAGTGTGGAACTACAGCAGTCAACGCATTTCAATAAGGGAAATTACATTTCTTGTCCCGAAATAAAAGGGATCTGTACGTTTTCACTCAAAGGGCAATATATAAGGCACCTCCTGTTCTTCCTGAAAAACATTGTGTCGGGAGGCGAATTTATATCAGCTTGACTTTCTCGCAATATATAAATATACTAAACGTGCAGATTTATCATCCGAGATGAAGGGAGTCAGATACAGTACAGAAAATACATCTGAAAGTTGCCAGTGGATTTATACGGGATATTTCCAAGGACTGAGCTATAAAATGTGTCTAATTAAAAACAACACTATCATAAAACGGTTGAATCGACCATCACCATCACCCACATCACTGGCGTTTACTCCCCCACTCATCTGCATATCAAATAGCTGGATAATTTCCATGGACTCGGTTTGCGTTTACAATAACTGATTAAGTTCAGAGTGATTGCTAATCAGTGTTCTATTTCGTTCAAAACGTATTCAAATTGGATCCACTGAAACAGTTCTGATGGTTTTGGTTTCATGGAAATATTATCACTGGGTACCAATCGGAATACACAACGCGAAAAAGTGTTTGTGTTTGGTTGGTGCAAATACTGATCAGTTGAATAAATAGTAAAAGAGCCGGGTGTAAAATTTCAAGTCTGATAAACTTTTCGTGAGTAATTGCACAAGTGCATCAAAATTACCGATAATTTTGCATGACAGCATGTTGTCGAACTGTCAGAGTTCATTTTCATTTTTGGAGAAAGAGCCAGACACCGAAGGTGGAGGGCTAGTATTTCTTTGTACAGTTGAATTGGACACAAATCGGGATTGATTTTATTGTTCATTAGCCATTTCAATGAAGCGCATGGTTGTTTTCCTCCTTGCGTCGTCTTAGTAAACATAGGATCGTAAATAATCCTTCCTGTTTTTTCACCTACGTTATTTTCTTCTTCTTTGAAGTACGAAATCAAGCACGTGTGGCCTTCTCCACCACACCAAGCTAATTCAAAAGCAAAAAAAAATACCTTCTTCTGCAAACCATCTGGGGTGTTTTCGTCACAACCACGAACCATATTTTGGAATTCATCGTACTTCAGAAAAACTGCACTCTCCTTTCTCTTGTCTGGATCTGTTTTTTCGCATCTCTGGCTGCTTTGAACTCAATATTAGTAAAAGGGTTGAAATTTATGTTGTATTCAGTGAAATATTTTTCCATCAGTAATTTAGCGGTCACGTTCCAAATAGTTTTAACAGTAAATTCTTCGTACTCATCACCATTCTGCTTGCGCAAATTGAATGCCCAGTCCGTTAATAATTTTGCCAGAACATGAATTTGTGTTTTTTCATCTGAAGTATAGTTTTTCTCAGCACATAATCTCATAAACTGACGCCACATGTATTTTCTGTTCTGTTTTGTGTTATTTGGTTCGTTTTCCAACACATTTTCTTCAATAGCTTGTAATGAAGCCCGACCGAAACGAGACATTTTTAATAAATAATATTTTTGACATTACATGTCAAACTAACGTTACTTATAAATTGTCGCTGTATTATCAAAGTGTACAATGGAATTGCCATGGATATGAACTGTGCAATTATCGGTCTACAGTGCAATCATCGCAGGGCTCTTTCACTTTCTACAATGCGATTATCGCTGTAATTTTGCGATAATTGCACTCCATTCACATGGGATTTTTGACAGGGGGGAAATATTCGAGATCATGTTCATGATTCGTCACGTCGTTGTTAGCGCAACACGATATGACAATGCTGCCATTTGCAATGAGTGACGAAGCATAATTTTTTTAAACAACTTTGATTGTCATGCATCATAAAACTGGCCGCTGCCACTTGTTCCATGAGTACAGTACTATAAAAAATGCAGTGCTGTCAGTCCTAAGTCGTGCCCTCATCAGTGTCAACAGCATCATAAGTGATAACCGCAATTTAACTTTCGAGTACCATCAAACTTTGTTAAAATAAAAAGCCCGGATGAAAGATTGTAAATTTTTGTGTAAGAGAAACCACTGCTGCTGCCTCTTCTAGTCTGATCAACATGTGCCTATTTTTCGCATTAGAGTTCGCCCTCACCGAAAATTATGATCAAGGTGACATTCGATTTGTAATTGCATCGAAAAACTTTTTGAAAAAATTGTCCCGCTCGAAAAAATTGCAGAAGGTATAAACAATTCTTAAAAAAAAACATTTTTCACGAATTTCTAAAAAACCATTGCAGACATCTCAAAAAAGACCCTTGAAGAGCAGGATTTTTCATTCAAAAAATTCTACCACCAATATTTATGATTTTAATTGAAAATAAGGCTAAAAACGGGTGATGTGGTTTCAGGGCACGTCAACTCTAACAAAAAAATATTAACCCACTAAATATGGATATTGAAGAACAAAAAAATGCACGTACTATTTGGATACAAGAATAAACAATAATCCGTCGAAAAAAAAAACGTATTTCTTCTATTAGTTGTGCTTTTGTTAATTAAGTTATTTTTATAAGTTGGAAATTAACATAAAAAACCCTGACTATTATCAAACTGAAAACCTGGGATTTTTCCGCTATCTGAATTCATTCTTTGAAGGCATTGAAAAAGAGCCCCCTTGGAAAAATTTGATTTTCCACTTTTTTATCAACAATTGAGGGCATTAAAAAATGAACAGATGAAATGAAGGTATAAAAAATTGCGATTTGAAATATCCCGATCATTTAATTTTCTTATTGTTGAAAACTACAAGTTTTTATTTTTTATTTTTTACTCTCATTGTTTAAATAATTGTTATGAACAAATGCAAGGTTTATGAGGAAATATTTTTTTTGTTGGAAATCTAATCATTGATAAAATGATGATTAAAAAAAATTATTTCTTAAAAAAAAAATTTGTTTTGCTCTAAAACGCATTTGTTGATTAACAATTTTTTTGCTGCTAAATGGGGACTTATGGCACGACCGTTGGTCTTGTGTCCACTGTTTCCACCCGGTGCGGGTTCGATTCCAGCAGCTGGTGAAAATTTTTCAAGGCCCCAGAGTGGTTTCGGATCCCACTATAAAAGGTAAGGTCCCCGTTATCATAACTCGTACAAGTTTTCATCAACTTCTGAGGGTTGGTCAAACAACTAAGAAAGCGGTTAAAAACAATTTTACAATATTATGAAAAACATGGTTTATTTTATATTTGTTTATTTAATAAACAATTTGCTATCAACAATTGGATTTCCGCACAATATATTTCTTGAGATACCTGAAAAAAATAACCATGCATGATTTTGTGAGTTAGATATTGTCGTTGTTTTTCAGTTTTTCATTATTGTAAGTGGAATAACTTCGTTGAACAATAAATGAATGGAGCTTTCAATACGAAGCTCAAGAACACGAAAATATTTGAAAAAATTATAAAAAATCATCACAAAGTCATACATACTTGTTTTTTCCAGTATCTCAGAAAAAAATTGCGCGAAAATCCATTTGTTCATGACAAATTGTTTATTAAATAAATAAATAATAATGAACCATTTTTTCCCGAATATGAAAGTGCAAAATAACGGTTCCTTAATATTGATATTTAGCTACAAAAAAATTGTTAATTAACAATAGGCAATATTTTTTGTTTTTAATAAACAATTTTTATCTTAAAAATCATCATTTTCATCAATGATTAGATTCCCGAAAAAATCTCAGGTATTTAGTTCGAAAATTATCAGGGTTTATGAAGTATTTATCTTGGGTACAGTGGTTTCATGAGAGCGTAAAGAATAACTTGCTTTATGTTGAGAGAGCATCACAATTTCTCCTCGACTCGCTCGAAGAAGGGATATTCACGTCACGACACAGAGATAGGAGAATCAGGGCGGTCCCGGCAGACAGCTCAGGACGTCAGTATCATACCAGCAGCAGTCGGGAGAATGTGCAATGAAGGAGAATTATTGACGATAATTTCACTTCAGATAATTTGAACAAATTAAACTGAATCATTGATTCAATTTAATCTGTCGGACGACAGGTAAATCAAAATATCTTTCGTGACGTGGTGGCCGCGAAAACAAAATAAAATTCTCAAACATAAACAAGAGCAAACGAAATTTTGTAAGACAATAAAAACAAAAAACTTATTTCTAACAGAAAAACAATTATTTTTCGAATGGAGAGAAAAAAAATATTTACAAGAAAAGATAAACCAAATTAAATATTTTGTGTACGGAATTATTTTATTAAATGTTCGAACAAACCACCATTTTGGGCCAAACAATAGCCGAATCTATTGTACTTTCTCTGCGCTCGTGTAAATAGGCGGCATGTTTCAAAAGGTAATAATTGTCACGATCTTGTGTTTTCGCAACCACGGCTCGGCAAGCTGCGCGCTGTGTCGCATTGCCACGTGGTCAGTTAATGCGTCTGGTGGGGTAACAGGAGGAGCGCACAGCAGTGCGTCTCTCTTGTTCATGTGGTATTATCATATCATTGCGTTCCTGGTTGCTCGTGTAGATTTCTGTCTATACCCCAGATAAAATGTTTCCGATACTGTATGTTAATCTCCAACTGGTAAAAATAACTCGATTAACAAAAGTACAACTATTAGAAAAAACGCGGAAAAAAATTATTTCCCAAGGACTATTGTTTAATCAAGTATCCATATGGTACATCAATGTTTTTGTTCCTCAATATCCATATTTGAAGGTTTAAAAAAAGTATTTTTCCATTGCCGTTCTATAATACGCGAATTAAATATCTGCCACCGGTTTATTAACATTGTCCATGTTAACACGGATATTCATTTCGAAACAGATTTTGCCCAATAAAAACACGTACTTTCCATTGAGAAACACGTACTTTCAAGTGGTATGTTTCTACATACTTGTTTGACATTTAATTCTAATCGACATTCAATCACAACGCTTCAAAAGTACCTATAAATATGTCGAGCAGTGAAGAATCATCTTGTACACCACCAGAAATTCTTGTTCCTATTTAATTATTCATTGGTCGTAGAAAATATAGTGTATGCAACAATCATGTAATGGCTACTTATACACTCGCACACGGTTTACGTAACTTACCTCGTGCTCATGTATTAATAGCTATCATTACATGATCGTTGCATAATATACTATTTTGTTGTACTATTTCCCGCTCTTTGGGGATATTTTTTTCTATTTAAGATATCTGCAATAGTTTTTGAGATAATCGCGAAAAACGAAACCCTCTCTTTTTTTAATAAATTGTTTAAAACTTTTGCAATTTTTTCGAGCGGTACTTGATCATAATTTTCGGTGAAGGCGAACTCGAATTCGAAAAAAAAGCACATGTTGATCGGACTATTATGCACATTGAGAAAAATGACTGCAGCTCACTGTTCCCGAATTTCGCGTTTCCATTCGTTGCTCAGATTTGCGGTTGTTGGTTCAATTGGCTCTAGATTTGATATAAAGGTGTTTTCGAAGTCGCTGATCACAGTTCCGACATCAGAATTGCAAAATTCAAAATGGCTGATCTAATATGGCGACTAATTTTTGCTGAATTCGAGGTGCCCAGCGCACGAGGCAGTAGTTTTGGAGTAGATGTAGGGCATGTATTCTAACCTGTGCACTGTTGGAAAAGAGTTGTTGAAATAACAAAAAAATAAGAAACCCAGGAGGCCCACTAATATTATTGGTGGAATTGGCAAATTTCGAAATTGACGATGTTCACATTTACACATTTTTGGCTTTCACACAAATTTTTGCTATTTAACAATTCAGCAAAGTAAATGCCACAATTGTACTGTAGACGATTTTACAAAATGAGTAGTGCATAAACAACATTCAGTTGCTATTTTTTCACCTTTTTTTTGTCAAGCTAGCCCAAAATTTTTTTTTACAGTGAAATAATTCATTTACTTTTTTCAATGAATTAACATAATCTTTTAGTGAAATTAACATTGTAATATTGTCCATTCCTTTACTAGTTTTTATCATTTATAAACTGACAGGAAGTAATTTGTAAACCTCATGCTGTTGGAATCTCATTCTATTTATGTTGTTGTTGAAATAAAATTCTGTCGATTGTTTTCTTTTAGTTTTTTATACTACACAGAAAAAATGTTTTGTTGTCTTTTATTTCTTGTCACAACATAAATATTTTTTTTTTCAAATGACGTCAATTAGTATTCATTATGATTATTTTTTGTTGTGAAAATATCTAATATTTGTGGGTAATATAGTTTTCCACGAAGAATGGTTTAATAAATCAAGAATATATAACATTAGAATATTTTAATGTTTCTATTATAAAAGAATAAAAACTCTATTATACTAAATAAAATAAAATTAACATCATTATCTGAAGGAATGTACCAATAAACATAAAGTAACACAATGAGTGAATGCCAGCTTTATAATCATCTGGTGGATTATTATTAAAAAAAACTGTATTATAATAAATAACAATGCCGCGTGAACGTGAAGAGCAGTAAGTGCAAGAATAAAGATTGTGAAATTGCCAATTTGTATTTTCTTTACCCGACTGCGGCGAAGCCCAATATACTTATTTATGTATCAAGGGCGTAAAATAGGCTTTTATGGACCGCAGCGTGTAAGTAATAGCCCGAGCGATAGCAAGGGTTATTAACACGCCTAGGTCCATAAAAGCAAAATACGCCCGAAATACATACAAAATTTTATGCACGACCGGTATATTTGATGTCATCTAGTTAGATACCTTTTTATATCTAGAACATGATAAAAATACATCAAGGCTGCCGTTGAGGATATATTCATATCATATCGGAAACAGAATAAATCAAGTAGTGATGGAATGAATGTTACCATGGCAACTCAGTCAATTTGTCGAAATAAGATTATATAGGCTAGTAGCCATATTTGCTGTAAATTTTTGTCATCACAGATAATTTATTACTGATTTTGAAATGGATTCAAGCGACGAAGGAAGTGTGAATTTTACTCCACCAGAAATAAGTAAAGCAGCTGAGGATGCGAAATTGAGCTTATTGCCAAGTAAATCCAAGAAAATATACGACAAGGTGTATGAAGAATTCGTGAGGTGGTGCAACGGGAAAAATGTAGAAAATAAGAAATACACAGAGACTGTACTTCTTGCCTATTTTCTGGAAAAATCTAAATATTATAAGCCCTCTACCATGTGGTCATATTATTCCATGCTGAAAGCTACTTTGAATGTACATGATAATATAGATATCAGAAGATACGCAAATTTGATAGCTTTTTCGAAACGAAAATTTGATGGTTATAAACCAAAGAAATCGAAGATTCTAAGCAGAGAAGAAATCGAGTTATTTTTGGGGGAAGCACCAGACGATTTGTATCGTATGATGAAAGTAAGTTCTAATTTCATGTTTTCTCAATGTTCAGTATGTTAATCTGAGAATTTATTGTAGGTAGCACTGATTTTTGGTATTTGTGGAGCATGTCGCCGCGAAGAATTGGCAAATATCACAGTGGACGACATTCAAGACTTCGAGACATTCTTACCCATAACTATACGAGAAACCAAAACGAAGATAGATCGAGTATTCACTGTAATCGATAAAGAACAGAAATCGCCAAGTTATTTGGATATTTACAGAAAATATTCTTCTTTGCGAGATCAGAATGATCAAAAGCGGTTTTTTTATATTATAAAAATGGCAAGTGTACGAGACAGGCTATCGGAAAAAATACATTCGGTCAAATACCATTCAGAATAGCCACTCACCTAGGTATTTCTAATGCGAAAGAATATACTGGTTACTGCTTCAGACGTTCCTCAGCAAGTATGTTAGCAGATGCAGGCGAGGATATAATCAACATTAGAAGACATGCTGGGTGGAAGTCGACGACTGTTGCGGAAGGTTATATTGGAAATTCAGTTGCAAATACGCTGAAGATTGCTAAGAAAAATGTAGAAAATTATGAGCCTTCTACTAGCCATTGCAGACAATCTGAAAATATTGCTCACTACTCTGAAACACCAGATAATAACATGCATTCTCTTCAGACTTCTAGTAATGAGGAATCAGTTGAAATCAGTAACTATCTGCAACAACAGAAAACAGCAAATCCAAATATTTCCATAAATAACTGTTTATAATTGTATTGTCAATATTAAGTTATAATTCATTTTTTAAATTAATTTATATTCATTGTTTTCGTTATATTATTGTTAATAATGTTTTGGGTTTGATTATATGATCCATCGGATTATAGATTTTTATCGATATGAGATTGAAATTCACTTTAGCGCCTGTTCAACGATTTTATCGCCCGCCGGGCATTCTGTAAACCAACACTCACACAAAAATATTGGGTTATTGGTGGCATGAGCACAAATTGCAAATATTTTACAAAATATCGGGCACATGTATTGACTCATTTGAATAGTCACAAAACTGTTGAGCCTGAAAGTACTTCCGATAGCTTTTACACTTTTAGTAAACTTCAAGTTCGGTAATTTGGTTTAAAATAAAATTTGCAACTCTTCTTGATAAAGTTCATTATGGATATTTTTCAAAAAGCTTTTGCCATATATTGGTTCCAATGACAGGTTAATATTCCTTCAGATATTCCACATATGAGTTTGGTGTCTTGTCGAGAGAGTTTTGCAAACAGTTTTGAAGTTTTTCAAACTATGAATCAAATGTTTGAAATGAGCATGTTTAGATTCAAATCTCATACTCCATAAACCAACAAGCGGACCCATTTTCCTAATTATATCTGGATAATGTATCATCAAAGGATGTTTGGGAATAAGATGGTGATTCATACGAGATGAAAATAATTCATGATGATTTTCAATCATTACTTGCAACTTTGATGCCAATCCAGAATACAATAGTTGTGATTTATATTAGAATCAATATAACTTCATACTTCTCAGACTGTTCAACTGAAAATATGTTGACTATATCATATATCAATAATGGGAATTTTTTTATAAGACACCAAATCTGAGCTGCACACTGTCCAATCAAATTTCCAGACTTATCAAAAGACACAGGACTCGGCTGATTTAAACTATTTTTTATTCCAAAAGCAAACAGTCAAACTTCACATTACGTGACACCTGTTGAACTTGAACAAACAAAATCACACTACAAATACCACATTAACAATACGTCTCACAGAGGACAGAGGACTGACCGAGACGTTGTGCTCTGTAAGCGAATTTTTGGCACTAATTCGATACTCGCATATGCACGAGAATGCCCGAAGGTGATCAATTCCCTTTTCACAACGAAATAGGATAAATTCCACAAATTTATTGGACAATACCACCAACAGTTTTGGTTTATCAACAATTTGCATTTTGACTATATCAGTTGTTTAACAAACAAAATTGTCGATTTCGAAAACTGTTCATAGCTATGAATACCTATTTGATGTTGCTAATAAATGCACATCCATATTCTGAATTTGCAAGAGCATTTGCTATTTTGTTTCAAGTCACGAAAATATTTGCAAAATAAAATTGTAACAGCAGCAACTTTTTATTTGAAGATTTCGACAACAATGAGGTAGACACAGGATTGACAATGGATGAATTTAACTAGAGACGGAGTAATTTCAGTAGTGAATTCCTGATTAATTGTTGTTGATTTTAGCAAAATTTTTTCAACAAAACTAGATATTGTTGAAATTAACAACTCTTTTCTAACTGTGTGCCAGAGATTGCATACGCAGGTTGCAGTTGCAGTGGAAAGTTTGCATTTGGAACGACAAAATTTGCAAAGGGCTGTTCCAATGAGGAATAATTATTCAAACTCGGATTATTTAAATAATTCAGCCATGTAATTGATTTCTTATTACAATATGGTACATGAGTATTATACAAATTTGAAACTAACATGCAAAAGAAAAACTTAATTTTCTTAATTTTTTTTTAATTTAAAGAACTTTTCGAACCCCCCGACTAAATGAAGTGCCGAATTGATCGTCTGCCAACCGAGAGAGTGGAACGCGAAGAGTGCATGCGACCTCGAGAAGAAATTTGCTTTCATTAGTCTTATTGAGAGACACCGGGAATTGCTTGGTGAAAGGAAATGTTCGAGCAGAAAATAGCATTAAAAGGTATCTGAATCGCTCGAGACCTAATTTATTTTTATCTTCTCCTCAAGACAGTGAAGGGAGGTGACAGTCACTCGAATGTGCTCTACAGGGTCCGCAAAAATGAGGCAAACTCATTCCTGATTTTCGACTATATTTTCGTATACCTCATTATTTCAAATAATCAATCCAGATATAATTGTTGCCGGAAATATACAAGGTATTACCAAATAAGTGCGAAAGTTTTCAGGGGGTGATTCCTTGTTGAAAATTAAAGGAGGTCTTTCATGTAAACAAAAGCTTAGGCCTTTCCTGGAAATGTTATACGCTTCCAAAAATGCAAAAAAAATTTTTTTTTTCCTGAAATGGCTGAAGAGTTGAAGAAATTGCATTTTGAGGGCATGTTCTACCAAATTCAAATATATTCATTTTAACTATTATATCTCATCACATTATTAACAATACGTTTCTATCTCAGAAATATGACATTTTTACAAAAAAGCCGGGGATTTAGGTAAAAAATAATGGAATAGGTATTTAAAAAAATAATAATAAAAATTGGTTAGGCAAGTAAACCAAATGATATGTAATAGTACAATAATAGTTATCTAGTATGTCGAGGAGACATAATTTCTTAGTTACACATTTTAGTTGAATAAAACTTTTACAGAAAAGTTAATAATGGTTTAGTTTTTCTTTTCTGAATGAATCTAATCTACTATACAGTGCTTCTCAAAAGTCTCCTCCACCCCTATTATTTCTGGAACGATTATACATAAACAAGTGAAATTTGTAAACTGAATATTAAAGGTTGTAAACTTCCCTACTAGTGATGATAGATGACAAAATCGTCAAAGATGACGTCACAAGGCCATTGTGACCAATAATTTTAAATGGAACCCTACGGCAAACGACACCTCTTTTAGAAGGTATCGAAAAAACCTATTCAATGATACTAATTTTTTTGTGTTCATAGCAATTTTGGCAACTCGCTTTTAAAAAACGAAAAGCTGTGATGAATTAAATCAGTTGATACTAAAATTCCAAATTCAAGCTCCGCCTCTGGATAGTTGTTAAATAAGCTGACGTTTTTGTTAGTCTCCCTTATTCGACGTTTTTGTAATTGTCCAAGTTTTTGTACAATTGATAATTTGTGTATTGTTGATCGAACGTTTAACTGTTTTAGCAACTTTTGGTACTTATAATATTTTTGTTCATTTTAATAATTTGTTAAACTGTTGTGAGCCGAACGTTTGAGTGCTTCAAGAAGCGAAATGGTACGTGCTTTAGGTGATAAAGTAGCAGCGATCCTAATTCTTGGTGAAACTGGACAAAATATTCATGCAGCAAAACGCATTTTTAATGAGAGGTTTCCCGATCGCCCCATTTCGAGAACTTATTTGAGGGAGCTTCTTCGTAAGTTTGAAACAACGGGTAGTATAAATGATGCAAAACGATCTGGCAGACCACAAATTTCTGGTGAGAAAAAAATTGATATACTGGCAGAAGTAATACTTAATCCTACTTCTTCAACAACTCACGTTGCATCTACCTGTGAAGTCAGTCGAAGTACAGTACACAGGGTGTTGAAAAAAAAACAAATTTCATCCATGCAAATTAAAAATGGTTCATCAACTCTCAGACGACGACCCAGACCGAAGACTAGAATTTTGTGAAAATATGGAAACAGAAATTGACCATCAGCCAGACTATGTCAAAACAATATGTTTTATTGACGAAAGTACTTTCTATCTGAATGAAAAAGTAAATACACAGAATGTGAGTTATTGGAGTGACGCAAATCCTCACCTGATTCGTGAAACACATACCCAATTTTCCCAGAAGGTGAATGTTTGGGCAGGTATCCTGGGAAACCACATCGTTGGGCTTCTTTTTTAAATACTAATTTAACTGGTGAGGTTTATCTGGAGCTGTTGCAAAACGCAATAGAACCGTTAATCCTTGAAATTTTGGAAGTTAATCCAGATGAATTCGGCAATTTGGAAATAACATTCCAACAGAATGGTGCTCCTCCACACTATTACGGTGCAGTAAGACGGTATTTGGATGAGGAGTATCATGGTAGACGGATCGGACGACGAGGTTCAACGGAATGGCCAGCTCGATCACCGGACCTCACACCTTTGGATTTTTTTTCTGTGGGTGGTACCTCAAATCGGAGGTTTACGCCACTGAACCTGACAATATTGACGTTTTAAAACAACGTATTGTTGCAGAATGTGGGGCTGTTTCCGCAGACACATTTGCAAAAGTACGAGAAGAGTTCAAAAATAGGATATTTCACTGTCAGGAAGTGAATGGAGGTCACTTCGAGCAATTTCTTTGGCTAGGTACTGATTTTTTAATCTGTAATTAATATCATACTGAATGGAATTTAAATTTTATTGTTTACTAATGAGCCATTAAAACTGCCACAAACGCAAACAAAATCAGTATCATTGAATAGGTTTTTTCGTAACCTTTCAAAAGAGGTTTCGCTTGCCGTAGGGTTCCATTCAAAATTATTGGTCACAATGGCCTTGTGACGTCATCTTTGACGATTTCGTCATCTATCATCACAAGTAGGAAAGTTTACAACCTTCAATATTCAGTTTCCAACTTTCACTTGTTTATGTATAATCGTTCCAAAAATAAGACGGGGGAGAGGACTTTTGAGAAGCAAAATATAGGTTTTTTCCAAAACGGGCAGAGTATATAGAAAATCAATTAGTTCATTGTGGTTAAACGTATAGAAGGCCATGTAATCCATGTCAAACCTAGTCATCCTAACTTTTGACGTTACCTGAGTATAACTTATCGAAATAAATTCGTTGTGTTGCAGAGTTTATAAGAATAGAGCGATTTGCGAAATACGTTTTATGCAAGTTTTGTAATGAAGAATGTAATTAGAAGAATGCGGGCCAGAAATTTATTCACCGAATTTGTTTGGAATTATCAAACATCATTTGCTTCTGGTGTGTAAAAAATATGGAGCTCTTCGTGGATTACAGCAGAATGAGATTGTTTCAAAGTACTACATATATTTTATGAAACATACAAAATGTATACATTTTAGCGAACTTTTAATTCTCCATTGAAGAAAGAAGACGTAGCTAAGGAATTTCAACAACATTCAGATGCATCAGTTAAAAATATAAGAACTAACGTGGTAACAACATGTGTTTTGATAAATTTTGAATTTTCAATTACATATTATATGGTAAACTGTTGATAAATGATTTTTAGTTATTAACTTATAGAATAAATTCGACATAATCTGAAGTTAAATGTAAATGTCATTTTACCTATAAACGTAAAAAAAATCCAGTGTAATATCATGCTCCTCACCCCATGGAGGAGAAAAATTTCCGGATTTTTTTTCAGTTGCTATGGTAACTATACAAAATACAGGCTTTTAATTGGTCGAAAATGTTAGGTGTGGAATTTTCATTCAAATTATTCATAATCACCACTGGACTTGCATCACCCCTTAACTTCGGAAAAATGCTTCCTGAATCCTCATTTCGATCGAAAAATAACAATAAAAAAAGCACAAATCGCTTCGTCAGCGCCCATCATTTAGAGGAAGGATGTCTTCCTTCCTGTTGAAGGATAGCAGGATTATATGCGGTAGCAGGATAACGTCCCGTCAGCTATTATAAAAATGCACGAGGCTTTTTCCGATGCTAATTTATGCCCCGAGAATAAATCATAGGGAGTTTGAAGCGGCGGACGATTTTTCTTTGTGAAGTTTCAGGATTATCCATCGCCAAAAAAAGGTTATCAATTATCCACTGCTTGGCTAATGGATATCTCCTTGATGAATTCCAATATCCTGAGGATTATAGGCACACGATTCATCAATAAGTGTGAGGAAATCGACGATTGAGAAATTTAATATCGGAGTGAAGGAATTTTCATATCGCGTGCTTGATTTATAATGTCTGCTGCACTGGTAGCGAAAAAAAAAAAGATTTCTCCAGCTATCACGTGAGATTTTATGGGGCTTGATAATTTTTGATATCTAGATATGGTTGGGTAGACGGGTTTTCGAATAGGTAGTGAATATTGTTCAATTATATAAAAAATTCATTGTTGTAAGGGTGGCAAAATGAAGGATATTGATCGTTCACCCTCTGAATTTTGGTCCGTTAACCGATTCTATCAGGCATAACTTTGTAGTGGGTTTTCCGATTTGGAAGATTTTTTTTCATTAGAAAGGGTATACCTCATAGTTGATCATATTCCAATTTTGAATGAAATGATCCACCCCTATGGGTAGCAAAATAGGGGATGATTGATTTTTCACTTGTGAACTTTGGCACACATATGTAGTTGACATTGACAGACCCTCCTACATCCGTCAAAATGATTACATTTTATTTTATTTTATGAAAGGATTACATTTTATGGGAGTGAATCAACTAACCAGAACTTTCAAAATTAATTTATATTATATAACAATAAATGGTTAAAATAGAAAATAATATTATTTAATAGTTAATAGTTGAAGTAGGCTAGGTAAGTAAGTATTTGGGAAGTAATCAAAAATTAAGTAGGTAGTAATTAGTATATTTCAGCAACAAAAAATTGAAAAATAAAAACTCTTTAACAAAAAATTAAACTGACGAAAAAAGCAACTGAAAAGCAAAAAATTAAATAAACCTTTTTAGTCTAAATGATAATTGAGCTCCCAAACTAATGTGAGTAACTGATTTTGAGTCGGCGCCAAAGAAACTAGCAATTGAATTGGGTAAAGCATGAAATGATGACAGCGAGATGCACGGCTGCGTTTTGATAACTTCTCTCAAAGTAATATAATGATGAAAAGGGAAACATTCCCAATTGAATATTGATAGAAAGATTTTTCTGTGAATTGAAAAATCCAAATGTCCAACAGAAAACAACTACTTCTCCGGCTAAAGCCACGCTGGACATTGAACTACATCTGATAGATATTCTGAAAAGGCCCTAACTCAAAAGAAAAAATCTGAAATTGAAAATTTGCATTTTCATTCAGATAGTTATTTGATTTTCTATTCCAGTCTCAATTAAGAACTCATAAAGATGAATGAGGCAAAGAAGAATGTTTTCCAAAAGAGATTACTTACCAGAAATCATTCGTAACATTGACGCAGGAGAGACATCGCATTCACTTGGTCTTCAATACATTTTTGTCGACGAAAATCTATTTCACGCTTCCACGATTATCAGGAAGACCGGAAGAAATGGAAAACACATTTTCAAGAAGCAATCTCACTTTGCAAAGATGGAAAAAGTTAGAATCATTTCTTTTGGAGAGACACTTTGAAATTAGTGTTTTCTGACATTAAAACTTGTCATGGGGTATGATAGATTGATTTGATGAAAATATAAATAGGATATTCATAAAATCAGATGTGGAATCATATGCGACTGGAAGAAAAACTTTAGTCACTATCTTCCATCGTCAAGACATCCATCTTCCTCTTGTGGGGTATTCATGTTGAAAAGGGAAACATTCTCAATTGAATATTGATAGAAAGATTTTTCTGTGAATTGAAAAATCCACGATTAAAATGAAGTTATTTTTTGTGAATGTCTAACAGAAAACAACTACTTTACCGGCTAAAGCCACGCTGGACATTGAACTACATCTGATAGATATTCTGGAAAGGCCCTCACTCAAAAGAAAAAATCTGAAATTGAAAATTTGCATTTTTATTCAGATAGTTATTTGATTAACTCTTCCAGGCTCAATTGAGAACTCATATAGATGAATGAGGCAAAGAAGAATGTTCTCCAAAAGAGAGTACTCACCAGAAATTATTCGTAACATTGACGCAGGAGAGACATCGCATTCACTAGGTCTTCTATTTCACGCTTCCACGATCATCAGGAAGACCGAGAGAAATGGATGATAGTGACTAAAGTTTATCTTTTAGTCGCAGATGATTCCACATCTGATTTTATGAACATCCTGTTTATATTTTCAACAAATTAATATAATTATCTTCGATAATTGTTTGTTTGGCGCCGACTCAAAAGTAGTTACTCTCATCAGTTTAGGAGCTCAATTATCATTAAGACTAAGAAGGTTTATTCAATTCTTTGCTTTTCAGTCGATTTTCTCGTCGGTTTAATTTTTCGTTAAAAAGTTTTTATGTCGCATCATTCTGTTCATTCTGTCACTCCATCCATTACCGGCATAACCTAACATAACCATGTTTTGTATTAATGGAGGAATACATTTCCCCTTGATTCCTCTGTTTGTGACTTCTTCGGCAACACTATTGAGTTCAAGTTTATACAAAGCCTCTAACAACTTCCGAGAAGCACCACGACTTCCAATATCTGACTATTATACTTGCACATCTCCTCGTCTTTCCAGAAATCTTCGAATAGTCATTATACACGAAACTGTACTGACAGAATATGCTATTTCTACATGGATGGCTCTAATGGTGAGACAAGTGAATGAAACGCCGTATCGTTTTTCAAGCCGTCGGCCAATTTCGATTTAAAATGGACCAAAATAATCGATACGTTTGGCAGTAAAAGGTTTCTGATAGGTGAGAAGTCTTTCTTCTGGTAGTGGGAAGTCTTTCTTCTGGTAGCTCTTTGGTTTTGCCTCACAAGCTCGATACCGTCTACAAGAAGCAGAAAGACGAATTGTTTTCTTGACTACGGTTCCTAAATAGGATATCCAGAATCGCCTGCGTATTTCATTGATAACAGTTTGAACCCCTTGATGACCATTTTTCTGATGAAAATGTAATATCATCTTTTGTGTATACGCATGGTTTCCATCCAAAACTACTGGTTCTTTGTCAACCGACGAAACCAAAAAGGAGGAGGTTCTCTATTCGACCCGTATATTTTTTTTTCCATCATATTTTTTTATGTATGATCACGCATAACTTTTCACTGAGGCGTCCGATTCCGATAATTCTTCTCTCAGTGAATAGGGTTTACTTTGAATTTGGTCCCAATTGAATTTAAAAAATTTAATACACCCCTGAGGGTAGCGAAATGAAGGATATTAATCACTCACCCTCTGAATTCTGGTCCGTTAACCGATTCTATCAGGCATAACTTTGTACTGGGTTCTTCGATTTGGATGATTTTTTTTTAAATAGATAGGGTATACCCTATATTTAGATTTCGAGAGGAATTAGCCACCCTTACGGGTAGAAAAATAGGGGATAATTGATTTTTCACTAGTGAACATTGGCACACACATACGTAGTTGACAATGACAGATCGCTACTGACATTATTCTTGTTCCACATCCGTCAAAATAAGTTTATTTTATGGGAGGATGGAATGATATACAGAGTAATGAAATGAACTAACCAGAACAACGAAAATAATTTATATTACAACAAATAGTAAAAGTAGATAATCATATTATTTAACTGGTAATAGTTGAAGTAAGGTGGGTAAGTAAGTATTTTGGAAGTAATCAAAAAACAAGTGGGTAGTAATTGGTATATTTTAGCCACAAAAAATTGAAAAATAAAAACTTTTCAACAAAAAATTAAACAGACGAAATACGGAACTGAAAAGTAAAAAATTTAAAACTTTTTGACAAAAAATTAAACCGACGAAAAAATCAACTGAGAAGCAAAAACCAAAATAAACCTTCTTAGTCTAAATGATAATTGAGCTCCTAAACTAATGTAAGTAACTGATTTTGAGTCGGCGCCAAACAAACTAGCAATTGAATTAGGTGAAGCGTAAAATGATGGCAGCGAGATGCACGGCTGCGTTTTGATGACTTCTTTCATGGATAATGATCTTCGATAATTGTTTGTTTGGCGTCGACTCAAAATCAATTACTTACATTAGTTTAGGAGCTCAATTATCATTTAGACCAAGAAGGTTCATTTCATGTTTTGCTTTTCAGTTGATTTTTTCGTCGGTTTGATTTTTTGTTAAAAAGTTTTTACTTTTTACTCTTCAGTTCCGTATTTCGTCGGTTCAATTTTTGTCAAAAAGTTTTTATTTTTCAATTTTTTGTATCACAGAAATATCTCCAATTTTCATTATTCTGCTTGATATTCGTAATATCTCATAATTATTAAAAAAAACTGAAATTTTATAAAGTCTGCCATTTTTGTTTTTCACATTTTTTGTTAAATTCCTTCAACCATTGATTTTCACTCCATTTCTTCCGTTGTTAGAAATTGTGTTTTTTTCCGACGGACTTTTGTCCTTATATTGTCTGAGAACCTCTTTATCCTTGCGGTGATCCTCAACAATGTATTCCATGAGTAGTGTGATTTGATCTGGGGTAGGCACTCATGGAAACATTCAGTTACCATCATGATATGTTCTCCGTGTTCTTCATTGGTTTCTTCATAAAGTACACTTTCTGGAATTTTTGGCCAATTTGCTCGTGATTCATACATACGACCCTCAGAACCATCTGTGTTTTACTGTCACATTTCCATGGTAAGAAGTCTCACACCCATGAGAGCAGATATTAACTCAAGTTTGGGAATGGTCAATGATTTCAGTGGTGTCCCTCTTGCTTTCAATGCGACTAGGATAACATGTGAACAATCTTCAAATTCAATTCGTGAATATATTACCGAGGCATATGCGTCTTCACTGGAGTCTGAAAATATATGAAGTTCGGCTTTTAGCTTTTTCGAATAACAACGGAAAATCTCCAGAATCATGGATTTTTTCAACTCATCTAACCATATCAGCCATGAACTAAACATTTTGTCCAAAATAGAGTCATTCCAACCAATTCCAGATCTCCAAATATCCTGAAGGAACATTCTAGGGATTCGTTATCTCTTGTTAGTAGGGCGTATAGCTCTTCATTATTTATTTCAATATTTTGACATTTGAGTGTGAAGTAACTTCCCGTAAAATGAACGTTCGCCATTCTATGTCTCGTTTCCAACTGGTTGTGTGTTTAAAGGTACGCTGGCAATAGATTCTGCTCCATTATCAACTAATCTTATTAGTTCCTTTTATGCGGAATTATTTTGGATACAAAAATTCTACTCACATGACTCACTTTTATGACTTCACAACTTGATTTGATCAATCCCATTTATTGTTTCTGCGAGTTTACAGATCAATTATCTTTGAACTGTTAACTCACTTCAACGAACATTGTCGCAACCTCACCGCAGAGTTGATCGACTGCTCGTTACGTTTTGATACCAAATATTGTTATAGCACATCAGACGCCCTACCGAAATCAGACACGAAGGACGAGCACATAAGGACACTATAACATTTCAATGCAAATTACACGTCTGAGTGGTATTCGGCTGTGGAATTAACATGGCGGTGTAAGACCATACGGCATCACAAGCTGAATATTCGGAGGACTGACGTGAATAGTTGTGGTTGAGGAAACATCAGCTTTTGAGTATATTGCAGTGATGAGAAATTCACATCCAATACTAATTTTTTTACGATGGCAAACATCGTGAGGTTCGTTCAGGGAAACAAATACTCAATTGAGTAAAGAACGTTTATTGAATTTTCAAATATCAGTGAAATAATTCCCATTCATCATTAGTACTTCTTCAACTATGTCGAACTTGCAAGATTAAGGAGGCAAACGAGAAAAGCATCAACAGTGCCAAGATGAGAAGGCTACAAGAACGCCTTGACCAGCTACAAAGATGCACTAAACAAAGCAAAGAGAGATTCCTGGAGAAGGTACTGTGAGGAGAAAGAAAGTACTCAAGAGTGTGCCGGACTCCAAAGAATCCTCTCTAAGGACAAACATCAAGCAATACACTCCCTTGAAAATGAACAAGGAGAGTATACCACTACAGGAGAAGAAATTGTGAAGGAATTCTTTAGGGTTCACTTTCCTGGGGCTCAAATAGTACATACACAGGCTAATGAGAATGAACTGGAGGCTCTGAAAAGGGGTTCCAGGGGAAGTGTACATATCACATACGTCACTGACTATTATTTTCGTCTTATGGTATAGGCACAATGAATGCTCTTATTATTTGTTTCTGATAGATGGATATATCCTCAGATGTTGCTGCATGTTTCCAACAAATAACGCCGTAATCAATCACATAATGTACATAAGCAAAATAAAACATTTTATTATTATAAATAAATTAATATATTAATATTATGATTCCAGAGGTATCTTGTAACACAACAAGCTGACGATAATTCACTCATTATTGCTTTAACTTGATCAGTCCATTTCAGTTCTTTATCTATCATTACCCCCAAAAATTTGCAGGAATTTGTTTCATCCATTCGGGAATTCTGTATATTAATATGAAGTGGTTTTTCCAGGCCGTTTTAGAAAGTTTCTTGATTGGTTTTATTTTTATTGATCAATACAGAGTTTTATCTACTCCTATCAAATTATATATTGATTATTCAACTGCTTTTGAGCAATTAATAGTATCTATATACAAACAACGCGAGTTATAATAACTCATTACTATAACCACTATAATAAATCGGAAAAGATTCTTGGAATTATTTACGAGCCGAATATCAAGGTGGCTCTGTTCTTCTATGAAAGCCGTTTGGCCGAAAGGGAACAGTCCATTATTGTTATTGAGGGGAGTAATGTCACTTGAATGATTTTGACGTTTTCAAATTAAGTTAATACCTTATTATTCTGAATTTTGTGCTGAAAAAGATGAATTCAGATAATGAAGATGAATTATTATGTACACCTCCAGAAATGAGACAAGTAGCTAATGTTAGGTACCATACAGAATTCATTACCCGAAAAGTCCCAAAACAAATCTAACGGTGTATACAAAAATTTTCAAGATTGGTGTAGCAGCACGAACATTAAGTCATCGTTCACAGAAAATGTACTTTTGGCATATTTTAGTGAACTTAGCACTAAATATGAAGCATCGTCCCTATGGACTTTCTACTCCATGCTAAGAAGCATACTCAACATAAATAATAGAATCAATATAGAGAATAATTTGAAATTACGCGCGTTTCTCAAACGTCAATCAGAGAAACATGTAGCTAAAAAAGCGAAAACTTTTAGGCCAGAACAACTTAATAATTTCATGAATGGAGCTCCTGATGAGAAATATCTGGCGACAAAGGTAGTAGATCTCACAATATTCGATCATTTTTATCATCTAGTCAATTACATAATTTATTTTAGTTTGCTTTAATAATGGACATTATGGGTGCTTGTCGTGTAGCAGAATTGCACTCTATGCAAATTACAGATTTAGAAGATCATGGATCTATTTTTATGGTCTGTGTACCAAATACAAAAACAAAAACTGTTACGGGAAATTTTTATACCATAGTTAAGAAATATTTAAATCTTCGTCCTACTGATATATTGCAAACTATATTATTTTTTGAATTTCAAAATGGAAAATATCACTCACAAAGAATGGGCATTAATACATTTGGAGCAATGGGGAAAGACATTGCTACATTTTTAAAATTACAGGGCATTGTTTTCGCCGCTCGTCGACAACTTCATTAGTAGATGCTGGAGGGGATATAACGGCACTGAAACGCCATGGCGGTTGGCGATCAACTACTGTGGCTGAGGGGTACGTTGATGATTCCGAAAAGAATACGACAGATACTGCAAATAAAATATACAGTTCTATAACACCTCAACCAGTTAGTACATCAACAACATATATGCAACAAACCCAAAATGAAACAATAAACTTGCATAATTCAGTCCCACATATTCAGTTTACTGGTTGTTCAAACTTTACAGTGGATTTTATTAACAAAAAAATAAGTAATTACAATTGAAATTTTTATAGCATTGTTATAGGTAACTATCAAGATTCGTGAATACAGTTCTTTCTCTGTACTTGTATCTTAGTATTTATTGTTATAGTCGTAGATAAAGTATAGTATTCAACTTGCGGTAATGGTCATAACTCACTTGATGAATTACAACACTCGTGCTGCGAACTTCTGCGTTATGACCTACATTACCGCTCGTTAAATAATATACCATTTCTCACACCATAACATTAGATGTTCCATTCAGAGTACAAATATACCTCAACTGAAATTTGGTCAGCAAACAGAAACACTCTCATGTGGTATTCTTAAGATTATTTTTTTATGTTACGATCATAAACACATTTCCTTGCAAAATTATATAATGTACTATACCGGTTTTGGTTCATTTCACACTTTTCATGCGAATTGATGACAGACGTCAAATTAAAAATATAGGTTGTCAGACAATAAAAACAAAATACCTCAAATAATTCCCGCAACAATTTTCTAGGTAGAATATTCTCACTATTGATTGGCCAAAACGTATATGAATTATTTGAATTGAACGTTTCCATTGGTTTCTAGCAATGTCAAAAAATAATCACTGTAATTTCAATGTTTGAGAATGTAGCTCTGAAATTTTGGTTTTCGAAAATTTGATAGTAGAACATCTTAGATTGGTGTTTTTGATAGTCTTTTTTCAGGAGGATTTACATTTGTTGCGGAATGTCATCCTTCTCTTAGACTCACACTTTCAGATTTCGGGGATTTCTGTTACAAGCGCGCCACTCAGCGGACACTTGTCAACGCCAATAAATAGGAAAAACAGGTATAGACGGGCAAAGTGTTTGTAGAATCGGCAGAAAAATAGTCAACTGAATTTGAACTTTTGAATACATCGACAGAAAATCCTTCATTTAATTTAAAAAAAATGTATATATTTTTTTAAATTCAATTGTTCCTGTTTTTACAGCTAATTTCGATACGATATAATATTTCGTATAATAGTATGATGTTTCACTTGGTGATTGTTTCTCGCATATACACATGATGATCAGATCGAAGATTAATATTAACCATGGATTTTGACAAGAATACGAAACATGTTTCTGAATGATTTGTTGAAAATATAAACAGGATGTTCATAAAATCAGATGTGGAATTATCTGCGACTGAAAGATAAACATGAATACCCCACAAGAGGTTATCTTGACGATGGAAGATAGTGACCAGAGTTTATTTTTCAGTCGCAGATGATTCCACATCTGATTTTATGAACATCCTGTTTATATTTTCAACAAATCAGTCTATCATACCCCATGACAGATTTTAATGTCAGAAAACACTAATTTCAAAGTGTCTCTTGAAAAGAAATGATTGTAACTTTTTCCATCTTTGCAAAGTGAGAATGCTCCTTGAGAAGGTGTTTCCCATTTCTTCCGGTCTTCCTGATGATCGTGGAAGCGTGAAATAGATTTTCGTCGACAAAAATGTATTGAAGACCTAGTGAATGCGATGTCCCTCCTGCGTCAATGTTACGAATGATTTCTGGTGAGTACTCTCTTTTGGAAAACATTCTTCTTTGCCTCATTCATCTTTATGAGTTCTGGATTAAGACTGGAATAGAAAATCAAATAACTATCTGAATGAAAATGCAAATTTTCAATTAGAGATTTTTTCTTTTTCTTTTGAATTAGGCCTTTTCAGAATATCTATCAGATGTAATTCAATGTCCAGCGTAGCTTTAGCCGGAGAAGTAGTTGTTTTCTGTTAGATATTCACAAAAAATTACTTCATTTTAATCGTGGATTTTTTCAATTCACAAAAAAAAAATCTTTCTATCAATATTTAATTGAGAATGTTACCCTTTTCAACATGAATACCCCACAAGAGGTTATCTTGACGATGGAAGATAGTGACTAAAGTTTATCTTTCAGTCGCAGATGATTCCACATCTGATTTTATGAACATCCTGTTTATATTTTCAACAAATCAATCTATCATACCCCATGACAGGTTTTAATGTCAGAAAACACTTATTTCAAAGTGTCTCTCCAAAAGAAATGATTGTAACTTTTTCCATCTTTACAAAGTGAGATTGTTTCTTGAAGATGTGTTTTCCATTTCTTCCGGTCTTCCTGATGATCGTGGAAGCGTGAAATAGATTTTCGTCGACAAAAATGTATTGAAGACCTAGTGAATGCGATGTCCCTCCTGCATCAATGTTACGAATGATTTCTGGTGAGTACTCTCTTTCGGAAAACATTTTTCTTTGCCTCATTCATCTTTATGAGTTCTTGATTGAGACTGGAATAAAAAATCAAATAACTATCTGAATAAAAATGCAAATTTTCAATTTCTGATTTTTTCTTTTTCTTCTGAGTAGGGCCTTTTCAGACTATCTATCAGATGTAATTCAATGTCCAGCGTGGCTTTAGCTGGGGAAGTAGTTGTTTTCTGTCAGACATTCACAAAAAAAAACTTCATTTTAATCGTGGATTTTTTTCAATTCACAGAAAAATCTTTCTATCAATATTAAATTGAGAATGTTTCCCTTTTCAACATGTTTTTGAATGTTTAAAACGAAAAATGAGAGGAAAAAGTGGGAGAACTGCTCTTTCGTTGTCAGATTTTTTATATATAATTTTGCATATCCATCGGTATTTGTTAGGAAATTTCACCTAAAAATGTATATCGTGGAGGCCCCTCTCTTGTGGAGGCCCCGGGGCTGCAGACCCATTTGCCCCCCTCTTAATCCGGCTCTGACCTGTTGTATATGACCCATTCAATGATTTTTTAAGAAGCTGAGAGAATAGAAATTGGTCTATAGTTTGAAATTTCATTTTTCTTTCTTTTCTTGTATACTGGCACAATGTTTCCGATTTCTAGTGCATCGGGGAATATTCCAGTAGAAAAATATTCGTTGATTATATTCGCTAGCGGATGACATATTAGGTCCCCTACACGTTTGAGAACTACGGTGGGTATCTCATCAACACACATCGGGGCAGGTTGGTTTCAAGAATATGGTGGTTTTATGTTGTTTGAACTGATTGGGGTTCATTTGGTTGGAAGAAGTACCTTTACCTGTTCTATACCTAGATATATCGAAGTGACCACTAAAATGATTTGCAATTTGCTGCGGATTTGTAAGACATTCAACATTAATTCAAGATTATACTTTCCAATTCTTCTTTTGTTTTCCTGTTACGGTATTGAACATGCCCACGTACTTTTGACTTTATTCGCAATTATTAATAATATTGTCATTGGTCCTTTTAGCCTGTTATCGCATGCTTGTATTCTTTTTTTGCCAGCCCTATATTTCAGGTACAAAGTTTCTTTGTTCAGTATGTTCATGTCGCGCAATTACTTCGACCACTCCCTTATCTCGGGTGTTACCCATCTGTTAAGTTTTCCAGGCAGACAATTTGATACTTTCAGAAGAGGAAATCCAATGACTAAATAGTAATAAAATGTTATGAAAAAAGTACTGTACTTTGAATCGACATCAATTTGGGAATTTATTCCTTGCCAGCCCTCATTGATTGATAAATTGTCGAAATTCAATTTTGGAATTTTTCATAACCAGTGAATGACTCTTCACCAGGGATCGATTGAATAAACACAAATATCAGTGCATAATAATCTGATAAATCTGTTTTGACTACATTGCATGTGCATAATTCCCCATTTATATTGGTGAAAATATTATCGATCAAGGAACTGCTGTTTGTTGTTTCTGAAAAGAAGCGTTTAAAATATCCAAAAGACAGGTAATGAATATCTAGGAAAATATCAATCAATGTAATTAACTACCCACCTAATTTTAAATTGAATTGAAGTAAAAAACCTAAGCATAGAACTAGTTTTATTGTTGAAATACCAAGTTCATACACTTGCAGGAAAAATAAAACTCATTAGATAAGAAAATATATTACAATTTAAATCTACGTTTACCTTGAGAAGTGCTGGTGAAAGGCGCTTTCAGTAGGAGAAAGCTCCGATGATGGTTTATTTGCTGTTGTTGCTAATTTGATCCTCAGGTCGTTTAATTCTTGCCTTTGATTTTGTATAGTAGAAGAACCAATTTTATAATAATTTCTAAAGCGTTTTCATTAGACAGCAATGACAAATCAGCCAATTTTTGAAGGACGCTTAAACATCAAATGCAGATTTGTTCCCTATTTAAAAAAACCAAATGAATGATATCACAACCTGCAAAACAATGAAGTTCCAAAAGACAGGATCCATAAATGAATTAGTTTTATGTAAGTCAAAGTGAATAAGTAAAATTGAGACATCTGTATCAAATGATTTCACCAATATATCTTTGCTTAATTTTGTTCCATAAATATTCTGTCAGAAGATATTAGAAAGAACTGTTTGTTTATATACGACTATAACAAGAATAGTTTATTTTATATTTTGCGACTAGCAGTGCATTGATATCTCCTCGTCTTAAACGTTCACCAGTTTTATCGAATTTTCATTGTACGTATCTAAAACTACCGTTACTCGAAGTGCCTTACATCTTCGCCCAGCGTTAATTCAATATTTCAAGAAAATCCTGTATGCAAAGTGATTGACACATCTAGCGCTGATAAAGAAATCGCTGTTGCCAAACGATACACTTCAGGAAAAAAAATATCGGGCTTTATTTTCTCCGCTGCATTTATGTAGATATTTTCAAAAATAAACAACTTTATCGATTGTTGAAAATCTCAATACATAAAATATACCGGGCGATTCTCTAAGGTGGTTCACCCCTATAACTTTTTTATTATTGAAGATAGAAAAACGAAATGTGGGGGTTGTGCATTATAGTTCAATTTACATTTTTTGGCATATTTACTTGCTTTGACGTACTTCTGGTTTGACCGGAAATGACCCAAAATTTCGATTTTTAAATCGAACATCCTATATATTATTACTTATTTCGATCGAGAATGACATTCTACATCCAACAACACCTCACTCGTCAATATTCGACAAATAAAGTCATTTTTATTCCAATTTTTACTTTTCGATCTAGAATGCCATGGATCGTGTAAATCGCTTCATTCTTGATCAAGTAACATGAGAAAAATACGACTTGAGGCTTATAACTTCACAGTCGTTTAAAGAATAATTTAAAAGTCGCAAATATGATTTTTTCCAGTTAACTTGATTTTTTTAAATGGAAAGGGGGCGGCTCGTCGGCGTTTTGTGAAAGATCATTTTCTTACGAATAATTTGATACCACACACTTTCACTTTGTTTCAACTATTTCACTGAATAATTGCCTAATGCCTAATAACCGATAATACGTATTTGGTATACTTATGCACTGAGTCCTTTTATTCTAGTTATCCGTGACAAACAATTGAAGCTGTTGCTAGGACTACCTGAACAAATAGGCTAATGAATATGCTGTCACTTTTAAAAATTTATTTGTTGCCTAATTTATGATTTGATATGGTAAATCATACTAAAAACGACAGAATTGACATGTTGCTAATTTACGGAGAAGCAAAAAAGAATGCAACTGATGCAGCTCGAATTTATGCTTAGGAATGCCCTAATCGTCGCCATTATTTTCCAAAACTGGAAAGTAAAATGCGAAATGAACCAGAAGAAAATGCCAATAACTTCATCGCCAGTGAAGAAAAAGAAGTAGACATGTTGGTCTATGTTGAAGTGTATTGTACGGCGTCAATTCGCCAAATTGTTTCTGAGTGTGATACAAGTTATTCGTCAGTTTGGAGAATTCTTCACAAATATAATTATCGATCATTCAAGTACCAAGTACACCAACATCTTTACGATAACGACCACAACCAAAGATTAACTTATTGCAATTGGTTTTAGACTAAATACAGAGAAGATGTACGTTTTCCATTTAAAATAATTTATTCAGATGAAACTCGATTTCCCAACTTGGGTCTGTTCAATCGTAATAATAAAAGGTACTGGTCTCAAAGGTGGTGACCCAGATGATCCCTCGAACTTTCGCCCAATTTCATTATTATCAACATTATCCAAAATAATAGAAAAACTAGTCAAAAGAAGAATGATGGTACATCTTACCAGAAATGACATATTAAGCCATGCCCAATTTGGATTTCAAAACTCGAAAAGCACTAATGATGCTTTTTTCTCGTTGCTAGAAAATACATATGTTACTTTGAATAATGGAGAAACCGTAGCGGCGGTATTTTGCGACTTCTCCAAGGCGTTTGATTGTGTCAGCCATGAGATATTACTGCAAAAACTACAATTTTACGGTTTCCGAAATTCCTCATTAGACTGGTTCCGCACGTATTTGTCAGAAAGGAGTCAAGTAGTAAAAATACAGGAAAACTACTCTAACAGTGGCAAAGTCGCAATGGGCGTTCCACAAGGGTCGGTTCTAGGTCCTATTCTATTTTTATTGTATCTAAATGACCTAGCCACCATTCGCATCCAAGGAAAATTCACTTTCTTTGCGGATGACACCACCATTCTATGGCATAGCAAAGACATAAATCACTTGAAAGAATCAATTGCTCTCGATCTAGAAAAAATTAAGCAATGGTGTGACTCCAATCGACTCTGTTTCAATTAAAAAAAACAAATCTAGTCACCCTTAAGTTTGACTTTGATAATTTGTACTTAGATAACCAGATTATAACAAATAAGCCACAAACTAAGTTTCTAGGTCTAATTATAGACAACAAGCTAAAATTTGATGAGCATGTAACGACCTTGAGCAAGAAGTTAGCCTCTAGCTGCTTTGCAATGAAAATTGTTTCAAGAGAATTAAACGTAGCCTCGGCTAGGATGGTCTACTTTTCCCTAGTTGAGTCACATTTGAGGTATGGCATTGCCTTCTGGGGTTTATGCAATAACCAGCTGTTTCAATGTGTTTTATTCTACAAAAAGAGCAATACGATACCTGTGTAAAGCTCAATATCACGATCACTGCAAACCACTTTTTATTAGCCAACAAATATTATCACTCGTTTGTTTATTCATTTTGGAAACTGTATGCCTCATCCACACAAAATATGGTTCAACACCTACTGAAACACGAAAACATAAAACAAGAAATATCGGCTGCCAGCCAGATCCCTTACCCTTACCTAAATCTAGTCTGACAAAAAACTCCATCATGTATGAAAGCAAAAAAATATATAATCGTCTGCCAGCCAGTTATAGAAACATAACTTCTCTGAAGAACTTTCGAAAGACTGTAAAAAAGGCTCTATTGCAGAAAGCTTATTATAACCTGCAGGAATATTATGAGGATATACTATAGTTCCTTATGGGAATTGATTTGATACTGGATATTTATATTATTGAATTTTTTATTTTTTATCTCATGTTTTGATTATTATGCAAGACTACTGTTAAATCTTAAGGGTGGTAATTGTTAGTTAGTTAGTTACCCTTTTGTTAATGACATCTTATTTTTTTTTAAATTTTTTATTTATACATGTAATATTTATCTTTTATGTTCGTACATTTTATCCACTTGACATTCATTTATTTTATTGTATTTTGTATCTCATATGTTTTGATTGATTATACAAGACTGCTGTTAAATCTTAAGGGTGGTAATTGTCAGTTACCCTTTTGTTAATGACATCTTATTTTATAATGTGTTGTTTCAATGTCCTTCTTTTTTAAAGGAGATTGACAATATGTTTTTTATTCATATATGTAATATTTATCTTTTATGTTTGTACATTTTATCCATTTGACATTCACGTATCTAATTATCTGTACATTTCTTATATATTTCTCTTTTTTCCTATTTTCATGCTTTGTCAATAAGAATCAACTCTTCAGACAATAAAGTATATATTGATTGATTGATTGAAACAAATTCACATCTGATGGAAGACGGAAATTTTCAAGAGCGATTTGGTTTCAATTGCTGGATGGGTATTATCGGAGGAAAACGTTTAGGGCCAATCATTTTCGACGGACAACTTACTGCGGAAAAATATCTAAGGTTCCTTAGAAATCATATTGATGATTTCATTGAAGATTTGCCACTGGCTAACCAAGTATATCTATTCTCAACATGATGGAGCGTCACCCCACAATTCTCAAGTCGAAAGAGAACATCTGAATGACACCTTCCCAGAAAAGTGGATTGACCCTTATGGACCTATTCAGTGGTCTGCGAGGTACATACTTAAATTGTCATATTTTTTCATAATGTATTATTTTATTTTCATATTCTAGATCACCAGATCTCACTCCGCTAGATTTTTCTCTCTGGGAGGCCATTAAAAATCAGGTGTATAACACAGCATCAGCTACTCGAGAAGAACTGGAGTATAAAGTGACGGTGTCATTCCAGAACATCACAGCGGAACAGCTAATCAATGTGGTGCGTGTAACGATTGAAAAAGTTGAACTCTGCTGTGATCAAGGAGGAGGTCATTTTGAAAATTCAGAACCTTAATGGTCTAATTTGCGATTTTTAAATAATTCTTAAAACGACTGTGAAGTCATAAGCCACAAAGTCGTATTTTTCCCATGTTACTTGATCAAGAATGAAGCGATTTACACGATCCATGGCATTCTAGATAAAAAAATAAAAATTGGAATAAAATGACTTCATTCGTCAAATATAGACAAGTAAGATGTTGTTGGATTTATAATGTCATTCTCGATCGAAATAAGTAAAAATATATAGGATGTCCCATTTGAAAATCGAAATTTGGGATCATTTCCGGTCAAACCGGAAGTACAGCAAAACAAGTAAATATGTCAAAATATGTAAATTGAACTATAATACACAACCGCCAAATTTTGTTATTCTATCTTCAATAATGAACTAGGTATAGGGGTGAGTCACCTTGGAGAATCACCTGGTATATTTTTAGTTCATCCGATTTTTAGAGAAATTGGCGAAAGCGCTACAGTGTGTGCTTTAATTTGACTTAAAAAAACTAGTCGGTACCTGTAATAGTTTTAAAGACAAAAAAAAATTCTTGGGAAAAATGTTTTTTTTTAACTTTTAGTCATTTAAAAGTTTGAGACCACAAAAAAAAAGTTGTAAAATTAGATTTCATATGCCCGGTGACATTCTCAAAGGAACCCAACATATTAGACCTGGTTCTAGGCCAAAAAATAAAAAAAACGACCCGATAGACTCTCGACATCGCTGCTCTATCAAGCTTTCCCTCAGATGTACAATTATGCTAATTTATTCGTACTCGGTACTTGGGACCGAAATTTCAGGCCCACAGTTCAAAATATACAGGGTGTTCCTTTAATTGCCTGAAGGACGATAATCCTTGGATGATTTTAAGAAAAATTCTTCATATGATCATAGGTCCACAACCACTTTATTTCTGAGATATAGGATATTGAAATTTAACAAAAAAATCAGTTCTTCCCCAATATCTCTGAAACCACTCTGGCTTCTTTTTCAATTTTAGACATGCAAAGTACGCATAAAAATACATTTTTTCCATGATAAAGGATTTCTAGTTCTCATCAGTGGCGTCCCTGTTAACATGCCCTGCCATATTTTTGATCATAATAATAATACGCCACTGTCTTTTTTCCAAATAAATATTATTTTTGTAATCGTCCCTCATCTTCTCATAAAAATGGTCTTCTGCCCTTTTTTCTTCCGGCGAACGGTTTTTGAGTTAGAAAAAAAATGCATTCATTTGCTTGTCCCTATGCGAAATCAGCCGTGGAAGAGTAGTAGGATTATATTGTGGGCTAGAAACATCTAGTATGCTAAGAACACATCTCGTTGTTTTCAACATAAAAAATTTCGACACTTCTTAAGCTAGATACGTAATATTATTTACGTTATAAAAACTTGTTTATTAAAAAAAAACATTTTACAAATACCGAAAAGCAGACATATACTGACTTCAGGACAATATGAAGTTAGCGACTGTATCGAGGCGCTTCAATGAAATGGTACCTGTCTCGAACGATTTCAAGCACCACAGAGGTTATGTCAAACGAAGTTTAATCATCCTTGGGCTGCAGAACTCAATTGAGGTGCTTTTAATTCAGTTGACGATAATCCTCAGGTAGTACGAAGTTCAATTTGAATATCGCCTATTCTGTGGAGGATTCTCATGTTATAAAAACAGAATCAGAAATTCTCATAATAATGATTTTTGGGCAGAGGTTATTATATCCCCATCATATTCAACGGGTTCAGGCTCTACTTCCTTGAGACTTTCCATTACGAGAGAATTTCTGCCAAGGGTTTCTTCAAAATGTTACCGAAAATCCTTCATTTGACAGGGAAATTTCATTCACGGACGAAGCTAGTTCAACTAAAAACAGAATCAGAAATTCTCATAATAATGATTTTTGGGCAGAGGAAAATCCGCATGCAATCGTGGAATCTCACCACCAGGAACAGTTCTCATTAAATGTCTGGCCTGGAATTATTGGAGATTACCTAATTTGACCTTTTTCTACGACTCAGATTAAATGTACATAATTATCGCCGATTTTTCGAAGATAATTTGCCAATTCTGTTGAAAGTTGTTTCTATTTTAATGCGAAATCGCATGTGGTTTATGCACGATGGTGCACCTGCTCATTTTAGTGCTCTGGCACGCGGATATTTGAACCAAAACCATAATCGCTGGATAGGTCGTGGGGAAACAGAGTCATAGCCAGCTAGATCCCCAGTTTGAATAACGCCCATATTCTAGTATGGAGGATTCTTCATGATTATTTTTTATATCCCTATCACATTCAACGGGTTCAGGCTCTACTTCCTCGAGACTTTCCATTACGAGTGAATTTCTGCAAATGGTTTTTCCAAAAAATTACAGAAAATCCTTCATTTGACAGGGGAATTTTATTCACGGACGAAGCTAGTTTCACTAAAAACAGGATCAGAAATTTTCATAATATTTTAATAGTTTATTGAAAATAGAAATCCTAATATACATAAATTTTACGAATCCTAATTAAACATAACTATGAACAATTACGAATTACGAACAAAGTGAATTGTCTAGTGACATTTATTCCTCTATAAACAGAACTGTTTATTGGAAAACAATAAGTAGAAACACAATAAATGAACAATAAATCATATAGGTATAAATACAATAATTATAATAAACAAATTGAAATTATATGAGATTGAAAAGGGAAACATTCCACATCTGATTTTATGAACATCCTGTTTATATTTCCAACAAATCAATATATGAGATTATTCTAGTAATAAGGTAAATGAGGTAAATATCAAGTGGTACACTGTTCAAGTTGTTCCTAAGATACATAAATTTTACAAGTCCTAATTAAACATAACTATGAATAATTACGAACAAAGTGAATTGTCTAGTAACATTTATTCCTCTATAAACAGAACTGTTCATTGGGAAACACTAAGTAGAAACATAATAAATAAACAATAAACCATATAGGTATGGATGCAATAATAATAATAAACAAATTGAAATTATATGAGATTATTCTAGTAATAAGGTAAATATCAAGAGGTACACTGTTCAAGTTGTCCTTATCTGTTATTATGATTTCAAATACTCAACCAAAACATCCTTAAATTTTCTCACCGAACAAGACTGCTTGATTCCTAATGGAAGCTTAATAAATTCAAGCAAACCTCGATGGAAGATTGAGTTCATAGATTGAGAATACCGTGTACAAGAAACATAAAGATTGGTACTAATAATCATTTTTGGGCCGAGGAAAATCCGCATGCAATCGTGGAATCTCATCACCAAGAGCAGTCCCCATCAAATGTCTGGGCTGGAATTTTCGGAGATTACCTATTGGACCTTTTTTTTACCACGCAGATTAAATGGACATAATTATTGCCGATTTCTTAAGATAATTGACAATTTGTTGGAAGATTTTCTATTTTAATGCAAATCGCATGTGGCTTATGCACGTTGGTGCACCCGCTCATTTCAGTGCTCTGACACGCGGATATTTAAACCAAAACTTTCATAATCGCTGTCGTTGGGAAACAGAGGCATGGCCAGCTAGATTCCCAGACTTAAACAGTCTTGATTATTTTCTTTGGGGACATCCTAAGACTTTGGTGTACAGTCAACCAATTCTAAATGAGGAAGAATTGCGAAACCGCGTAATAGTTTCCTGTGAAGCAATAAGGAATACTTCAGGAATTTTCCAAAGAGTACGCGAGTCAATGACAAGGAGGGCTGAAGCGTGCATACTTGCAGAAGGCAGACATTTTGAACAGTTAATTTGATTTTGGTATTTTTTGTTCACAATAGTAATGTTTTTAAAAATAAAAAATGTATTATTATGGGTACTCATTACAAACACTGAATAATAGTTACCATAAAATTATTAAAATCTTGCCTAGATCCTTTGGTTACCACAATTATGGAATCAAGACCAAGAGAAAACAATCGAATGGGAACAAGCAAATGAATGTATTTTTTTTTCTAAATCGAAAACCGTCCGCCGGACGAAAAAAAGGCAGGAGACCATTTTTATGAGAAGATTGAGGACTATTACAAAAATGGTATTCATTTGGAAAAAAGACAGTGGCGTATCATTATTTTGATCAAAAACATGACGGATATGTTAACAGGAACTGATGAAAATCAAGAAATCCTTTATCATGGGAAAACATTATTTTTATGCTTACTTTGCATGAACCCAAATTGAAGAGAAAAAGGAAAAAATAGCTGTTTCAGAGATATCGGGAAAAAACTGTTTTTTTTTGTTCAATTTCAACATCCTGTATCTCAGAAATAAAGCAGTTGCGGACCTATGTTCATATGAAAATTTTTTGTTAAAATCATCCAAGGATTTTCGCCCTTAAGGATCAGCATTCAATCATGAAACACCCTGTACATCCGAATTCAACATCGAACATCGAAATACACAAAACAGTCAAGTCCTACCTCAAACTGGCGACGCCTCGCGGCGACCTCCGCCGTTGGTCCCCAAAGGCCGAAACGGGCGAGTGAAAGTGCCCAAAGAGATCGGAACCCGGAGTGCCTCTGGCTCTAGGGCGCAACTGTTTACCCTCAGCTGAAGTAACCACGGTAACGGCCAACTTGACACTCAACGCGTACCGACGCCACATCCGGATGGCGTAGCGACGCCGCCGACGTCCTGCCGGAGACTGAATCGGAGTTTGCGACTGTGTGGAGATGACTGGGAGCTGGCCAGAGCGCATGTGGAGGAGTTTTAATAAGGCCGGGAAAATTGGAGGAAATCGAAATTGTTATTCATAGATTGAAAACGAGTTTTTGCCTCCGGATGCGGATGGAGTTGCACGAAACTATGGGAATAACGTTTCTGATTACGTTCTGATGGAGCGTGATATTAGCATCGGCAGGCTACGTTGATCAGTTGCGTGATTGCAAAGAGGATGTCCATTGGGTGTTCGTAGTCATATCCTAGTTCCGGGTATTGAACGATTTTCTTTCGATGAGCATAATGATGAGCTCAACTTCAGGAGAGCAGATTTTCCCCGGTTGTATGATCTTATAGCTAATAGTGACTGGTAGACCACGGTCGATAGTTTTTTAAACCAAATAAATAATAGTTTAAAAAAACTAAAAAAACACGCTTTTATAGAAAACCAGGCTAAAAAAATTTAAAATAAGAAAAACATGTATTTTATTTTAAAAAAAGCGTGGGGTGCATGGTATCACCTCGGTCAACAATTACCTGTGATCTGAGACATTTCTCACTTTACTGCCCTAGGTAATGTACTATATAATTATTGATACCATGCACCTCACGCTTTTTTTAAATAAAATAAATGTTTTTCTTATTTTCAATTTTTTCAGTCAGGTTTTCTATAAAAGCGTGTTTTTTAGATTTTTTAAACTATTATTTATTTCCTACTTTTTAGTGTGGTTTTTCTATAGAAGCGTTTATTTTTATTTTTTCAAACTATTATTTTTATTATTTTTTTGCAAATAAAAAAATGGAATAATCTCATCAAATTAGGTAATCATAATCTCCGACCCGAAAAACCCCCACATACCAATTTTAAATAGAATCAGGGTAAATATCTAGTTACATCACACATGCACTCTGAATATGGGGAAAATACTTTTTTTGCGTGTTTTTGCCTCGTGAACACGGATCCGGAAGGAAAATGCGGCGGTCTCATACCGTTCCCGAGTTACAGCACTATAAAAAAAAACTAACGTCATTTTCAAGCACCGTTTTCTCGCACAAAAATCACTCAAAATGCCTCCTCATTTTTACCAGCATAAACAAAACACCCTAAATCACTTATTTTTTGCACAACTTTGCACGAAATATCGTCGTTTTTATCGAAAAAATCCTCCTTCTTACACAGTTGCAAATGAACAATTTTCGTTCCTTCGACAGGAGTCATTCTAAAGTCTTCTGTCAAAGGAACAAAAATTGTTCATTTGCAACTGTGTTGAAGGAGGATTTTTTTTCGATAGAAAAGATGATATTTTATGCAAAACTGTGCCAAATATAAGTGATTTAGGGTGTATTGTTTATGCTGGTAAAAAGAAGGAGGCATTTTTGTGCGAGAAAATGGTGTTGAAAATGAGGTCAGTTTTTTTAAAGTGCTATAAATCGGAAACGGTATGAGACCGCCATTTCTTCCGGGTTGTGTCAGGAGAACAAAAATGATTTAATAGAACATAATATTTGACCCCAAAAACCCCCCCATCCAATAATTTACCAGAATCAGACCTTAATCACAAAACTCGGCCGCCATTTTGAAGCCGCCATCTTGAATTTTCCAATTTTTACAGAAGAATCATAATATTTGACCCCAAAAACCCCCCCATACCAATTTTGAATAGAATCAGACCGTAATCACAAAACTCGGCCGCCATTTTGAAGCCGCCATCCTGAATTATTCAATTTTTACAGAAGAATCATAATATCGACCCAAAACCCTCAGATACCAATTTTGAAGCGAATCGGATCATAATCACAAAACTCGTACGCCATATTGGAGCCGCCATCCTGGTTTTTTTTTCCACACAAGAATTTCTCAATGCATTGTCACCGGAATCATGTACACCTGCCAAATTTCAGATCATTCGGACGTCTGGAAGTGGGTCAAAATCGCGTTCAAAGGAGTTGGTTACAAACAAACAAACAAACATACAAGTGAAGCTAATATAAAGCGTGTAAAAAAATAATAGTAAGATGAAACCCTTTGGAAAAGGAAGAGAATATAACAAAAATGGAAGAAAAAATAATTTACGGGCGATCTGAGGTCGTGAAGTGGGAAGGGGCGGAGTTTTTAAGGGTAAAAAACGGTTAATCTCGATTTCCGGCAAAACTACAAGACCTATGGAAAAAAGTTAGATGTCAAAGTTGTAGGCAATAAAAAGATCTACAACTTTTTCGCAAACTTTTTTCACATAACCAAAATTTATGTGAAAAATTCAAATAAGGATTTGGTTTTGTATTTTTATTTTACAAAAAATATTTTTTTACGAAATTCAGTGAAATGTCATGTCCCAAACACACTGTAAGTTTTTTGATTTGAAATATTAATTTTTTCACCTCATTTTGACTTAATATCAAAAGAGCACCCTAATTTTCAATCGAAAATTCTCCCGTCAAAATATCGGCTTTTCTTTAAAAATATACATTACCATGGTAAATGTTCTCAGAAAATGCAAAGAAACAAAAAAAACTCGAATCCGAACAATTTTTTTAATCATTATGTACAATTTTGAGCTATTTATTAAAATTCACACTTTAATTACTCGAAAAACGTAAGTTTCCATGTTAGATTGATGACCAAAAAAATTACAAATCCATAAAACGAAGATTGCAAAAAACATGCGAAAATAGTTGTTCTAAATATTAAAGACTTCTGCAGTTTTTTTCTGTAAAAAAGTGATTTATTAAATTCTAATTACATTTATGTCATAGAAAATCTCATAATATATAAATGTAGGTTTTTATTTCTTTGTCTAGGAGAATGATATTCCCAGGGGTGAATGAACAAGTTTATTCAAAATAAACTGTGAATCAACATGAATACTGACAGCTTACTGTCACCATATTCTGGTACCTATTTAATAAGTTTGAAACCTTCTGGTTTCTTGGAATGTTTGTATATCCGTCGCGGCTCGACTCTCAATACTACGTCTTTTCGTCTTTCTAATAAGTTGATATTCCCAAGAAAAACTTCTACTTTCTTGAAATATCCCGTCAACGTCAAAAGTATATTATTACTTGATTTCCTCCAAAAACCAACCCCAGCTAAGGCGATTCCTACCGAATGCCGAAAATACAATACTGGGTGAAATAATAATGAACATACTGCAAGGAATAATAATGAAAATAACACAACCAACATAATTGATAAAAATATGTATAAACTGAAAGAATTAAAAATATAGCCACCTACATAAATATACATGTAAATCGTACTATTGAATTGAGATACTTTATTTTTATGAACGATGTTGTTCACTGCTCTGTATCTCGAATACTGGCTAACGGTTTTTACAGCTGCTACGAAATAACAGGTAGTAAGGCCAAGACCCTCCTAGCCCCTTCCTAACTTCTCTATGAAATACCTTTTGATGGGCTAAAATTTGCCCTAGGTCACTCAGGTATATGAGTTATCTAAAAATAGCAATGAATAGACATCTACGCATATAATTTGAAGAAGATTCTACTTTCTCAAAATATTGTAGATGTCTTATTGAATATTAACTCTATTAACTTATTTGTTTGTTGATTTTAGTAGTACATTTCGATTTGTAATTTTTATGTTTATCAATGTAACATGGAATCTTACGTTTTTCGAGTATTTGAAGTGTAAATTTCAATAAATAGCTCAAAATTTTACATAATGATTGAAAAAAAATTTTCGGATTCGAGTTTTTTTTTTGTTTCCTTGCATTTTCCGAGAACATTTACCATAGTAATGTATATTTTTTTCATACCATCAGCAAGTAGAGATCTCAACGAACGAAAAGTTCACCGACTTTTTTTAAAAAGCTGATATTTTAACGGGAGAATTTTCATTGAAAATTAGGGTGCTTTTTCGATATTAAGTCAAAATAAGGTGAAAAAATTAATATTTTAAATAAAAAAATTAAGTGTGTTTGGGACATAAAAAGGTGAGTTTTCAGCAAATTTCGTGAGAAAGTATTTTTTTTATAAAAGATAAAAATAAAGAACCAAAAACTTGGTTATTTGAATTTTTTACATAAATTTTGAGGTTATTTGAGAAAAGTGTGGATACAAAAGTTGTAGATCTTTTTATTACCTACAACTTTGCCATAGGACTTGTAGTTTTACCGGAAATCGAGATAAACCGTTTTTTATCCTTAAAAACTCACCCCCTTCCACTTCCCGACCTCAGATCGCCCGTAAGTTATTTTTCCTTTCATTTCTGTTATATTCTCTTCCTTCTCCAATGGGTTTCATCCTACTATTTTTCTTCACTTTTTACCATTTTCAAAGGCTTTAGCCCTGGTCTATAGACTTTTCTTGAAATTTTCGATAGATCAGATGATACTTGTACTTACTTTTACGGAAAAATGTATGATGCAGTGGATCAATATGTATCCCTACGAACTAGTAACGTCAAGCGTAAATATCCGCCGTGGTTAGACAGGGAAATTATTCGTCTAATACGCCTTAAGGCAAAGCATTGGCGTTGAGTTCACTCGTTTGAGGGCAAAGATCAAGTCTGACATTGACAATTCGTACGGAAAATATATGAAATCTGCAGAGAATGACATGAAAGACAACCCTAATAAATTTTGCCCATTTATAAACAACAGAAAAAGGATCAACTGGCATATCTGACAGAATGACCTACAAAAGACAATCTTTTGAGACTCCTCTGGACATTCTCAATAGCTTTGCTGACTTGTTCTCCAAATCATACATTATCAGTTCTCAAACCAAATTTAGTGATGGTGATCCGCATTCACAAGTCCTGAACATTCCCCACTCCGAAGAAAATGAAGCATTGGCAGCTTTGAAACAGCTGAAACCGAAAATGACTTTGGGTCCCGACAGCATCCCTGAACTAATGGTCAAAGACTGCGCTTATGCCCTGGCTAATCCACTGACAAGCCTGATGAATATCTGCGTCGAAACTGGTACCATCCCAGACCTATGGAAATTGTCCAAAGTTTGCCCAATTTATAAAAGGGTATAAGTCTGATGTTGAAAATTTCAGAGACATATCAATAATATGTAATTTCGCTAAAGTGTTTGAAATCCTCCTGTACAGCAGCTCATATCCTCATCCGAGCAATCAAATCTCATCATTTCAACATGGTTTCATGAAAGGTCGCTCGACAACCACCAACCTCCTCAACATCACTCAATATATTGCAGAGACTACTGATAGGAGATCCCAAACCGATGTCATTTATACGGACTCCTCGAAAGCGTTCGACAAACTTGATCATGGAATACTACTATCAAAACTGTACAGGTATGGCTTTTCTCAGACCCTAATCGAACTCTTCGTGTCATACCTCACTGACAGGCGTCAGTATGTCATATTCAATGGCTTCAAATCTATTGAATATGCAGCTACCTCAGGTGTACCTCAAGGAAGCAACCTTGGTCCACTCCTCTTCAACGCTACCATAAATGACATAGTTGAGGTCATTGACCTCGACTGCTTGATATGACCTAAAATTATTTTCTGAGATTAATAGAAGACTGTGTTCAATTGTCCCTAAACCTGAAACGCATTGAGCAATGGTACTTCCGTAATAAGCTTCCTCTTAATGCAAGTAAATGTAATTTAATTACTTTCATTTTGAAAAATCAGCCCCATTTATATCAATATTAAATCAATGACCATTCCCCCCCAACGGCCTGTCATGTATACATACTTCCTTGCTTGAAAGAGGGGTCCTTTTACGGGTGGCAGGTATAAAAGTAAATTACAACTTTCTCATTTACGTTGAAGTATCGTGATGCGTTTGACAAATAATATCGTCCAGTTGGCCGAACGGTCTAAGGCGCAAGTATAAGCTGTGATATCAAAAACTGAGAGTTCAAATCCCCGCGCCTGACGATTTTATTTTTATTTTTCCCATCGATATTGTGTATTGATTTGTTTCTTTTCATTTGAATATTCATCAAACTAGCAAGTACACATACCTTCTCGACTACATATACTCATACTCAAAATTTCAGCTTTGCTAAAATGACGTAGGTTTGACGGTTCTGGGATCTTCGACTATTCTAATTGATCAGGGCAAAGCACCCCACGCATAGTCATTGAATATTATAATTATTCTTTACGTCCATGGAAAAGGCGGAAATTAATGCTACATAGAAAACTACGTTGTCTGCTGGGGTCAATATCACCAATTGTTCAAATTATGTTATTAATATTTATAATTGTTTTTACCATACATATAATGTATTAAATAGCCTCAAAATTATAACAAATTTTATTCCTGTATTTTTTGCAACTGGTGGTGTTATTTAGTTTTTATCACCAGTTGTGAATAATTTTACTTTCCGCCACTGATGATGAGAAGTAGAACACTTGAAAACGTCAACGAGTTTTGAGGGACTTGCAGGATCTTGGATTCAGAGGAGATGTGGAGAAACTCTTTGAAAGCTACTCAACCAACCGGAAGCAATGTATTGAGTGAAGAAAGAACTGTGCAATATGGTGTGCCTCAGGGAACAGTTTTAGGCCCTATATGTTCCATTATATATATGAATGGCATTCTCACCTCACAAACCGCCGGTGATATTATAAGCTCCGCAGATGACACAGCAATATTTTATGAAAAGCAATCATGGGGTGTGCTGAGGAGTGAAGTTGAGAGTGATATGAGCATGATAATAGATTGTTTCAATCAGAAAAAATTAACAATCAACTACGAAAAAACATCGTTTCTCACATTTGCCTGCTACTCTTCTCACCTCCCAGATTTTAACCACCTGGAAATAAAAAATTCCGACAATGTTATTCTATCGAATTCTTCTGAATTTGTGAAATATTCAGGTGTATATATAGACAAACATTTGAAATAAATGGAATATTAACATAAAGAAAACGGTAGGAACCCTGAGGAGTATCCTTTATAGGTTCTTATATTTCAAAAATATATTTAATACCTCTCAAATGAAAACTCTTTATCATACACTAGTCGAGTCGAGATTGACGTATGGGATCTCCGGTTGGGGAGGTATAGCCAGAAGTCACTTAAAAATCCTGGACATACTACAAAAAAAAATTCTGAAAATTTGTCTCAATAAAAATCGGACTTACTCTTCAAACCTACTTTTTTCTGAGAGTGAAACATTAGATCTCAGTCAATAATATTACCCACATATGTCTGTAGACCAATTCAAAAATAAAAGTCATTTGAGGCATATTAATAACAGATACAACACTAGGGCCAAACAGGAAAAAATGTTCCGCACTGAATATTCATTCAAAACAATTGGACAAAGAGGATACACTCACCTGAGTATGAGAATATTCAACAGCCTTCCCAAGAACATCAAGGAATCAACATCCATTTTTTCATTCAAAAAAAAAAACAAAGAACCATCTCCTTTCAACAGAAAGCAGTTATATCCACCATGTAATAGAACCGAATATTTGAATAATTCTCAACGTATTAGTAGAAATTATTGAATATTCAACTCACTTGTTATTATTGCTATTTTTAGGATTTATTAGTTATTTAGTATTCAGTTTATCTAAGTTTCTATCTTATTATCTAAGTTTCAATTTTCTTCCCTATTTACATCACAGTTACAGATTGTGAATCTGAATCAACAATATTTTTAAAATGTATTACCTATATAGACATAGACTTTTTAGACCACGCGCTGGCTTAGCCTTAGTGGTAGATCTTTGTTTATTCGTATGGTATAGCTTTTCGAATAAGTAGCTCGATTATCTTCTTTCATAATATATTTTGAGACTATTTCTTGTCAACCAATATGTAATTCTTAAGGAATAAACATTTTTATTATTATTATTATTCATATTCGTCCGCGAAAGCCTCATTTTGCGTACTTCTTACATAAACTACTATTTTTTATCGGTTCTGTGTTCCCTGTAAAGTCCTCCGGATCCTCCATTTGTTATTTCTTCGTGATCTACAATTATTTTTTCAATAGTTGTTTCAGGTTTGTTGTTATTACAGTTAGAATTCACACACATGATACATCGAAATCGAGCATTGCTGACCAATCATCCACTGCACTGATGAAACACTTAGTAGCACCTCAGCTTGCCAGTATCAGCCTGAAGACGATCGCAGAGACAAACAACCGAAACGTCGCGTAGTGAAAAACATTCGAACCGACATGAGAGTAATCAAGTTAGTACATCGCCTACAACTTTCCAACAAACCACCGTGATTTATTTTGTTCGAACACAAACTTTTTACTTTATTGATGAATATGACCATGTTCTGGGATGAACACTAACGGAATTCATAACTTTTAATTCAATTATTCAGACACATGTTTTTCAGAACCCTTCAACAATTTGTGGTGTATTACTCCAACAACAACAAATTATCTCCTGTGAGGGTTGAAATCAGACACACACGAATGAATCATAGGCAAGCGGAACACACCTGAGTTTTCCATTGAACCAGCAATTATTCCTTATGATGCGGGAATTGAAAGTGGGATTCACTCAATAATATACCGAGGGTACTTGAAAATAGTGCGTTGGTATTTGAAGTAAAGAATTGCTTATACAAACAGTGCGAACAAAAAGAGTCCCCCTAAAGACAGCGATATTGAAAAGGAGAAAACAAATTTATATGAAAACAAAATAAAGAATTCGTCCAACATATCAAGAGAAATTTGGACGTTCACCAGAAAAGTAACGAAAAAACATAGATACTCTAAACTTCAAATTACCCACGAAGGCTAATTAACCTCGGACCTGAAAATCATTACAAATCTGTTTGGACAATATCTATCAACAGTTAGAGAAAACAAATTAGTTGAATATTTTGGCGATAACATGTCTCAATCCTTCACACTATCGAATGAGCTCAATAATTCGTTTGTCTTCATACCGGTCACAGAAACTGAAGTCAAAAATATAGTTAACAGTCTGCCTAACAAAAAATCGACAGAACTTGATGAAATCCCCATTAACCTTAATGAAATGTGCTCATGAATAATTTCACGATATATAGCGGAGATAATAAACCTTATCGGGCATATTTCAAGATATTTTGGAAACGCCAATTCCAGCAATCTGAAGGTGATCACACAAATAGCAAACACTATCCACCAATAGCACTATTGAGAATTTTTTTTCAATAAAAGAGAGAATAATTTTTAATAGAATCCAAACTTTCTTTCGAAAATATGAAGTATCTTCTTAGTAATTGTCAACACGGTTTTCGTCCTAGATTCTCCACAGAAACATAAATCACAGGTGAGTTCTTTGTTTTTTAAGGAATTGTCAACATAACCTTCTGCTACTGAAGACGACTGGCAGCCACCATGTCCCTTCAAATCCAATAGATCCCCGCCAGCATCGACTAAAATAGTTGTCGAAGATCTGCGAAAACAGTGTCCTGTGTAGCGATTGGGATTTTCTTGTTTAAGAAATTTTGCAATGTCTTTTTGTATACTTCCCAATTTGTTTATCCCAAGGGGTTGTTTGGTGCATTTTCCATTTATATATCTGAAAGAAAAGGTGAAATTTCATTTAGTATTTTCTTGCGTATAGTGTAATATTTTATTATTCTAGAATAAAAATGGTCATAGATTACAAAATAACGTTAAATTTTGGTTTTCGTATTTGGAATTTTGATAATGAAGGATTTTCCTGTGTCCTCAACATCTTCAATTCTAATATCTCTCAGTTCCTGTTTTTGGCATGCACCACTTACGCCAATTATAAGAAAAGTCTGAGAATAAACATCACTGTTAGTGTGGAAAATAGTATTAGTGAACATATTTTACCTTCATGAACAGTACTGATTGTCAGGAGCTGTTTTGAGGAAATCTTGAATATTTTTGGCCGTCACAATTTTAGATTGTGTGCTTTTAAAGCCATCCGATTTCTTTTTCAATAATGCTATTGATTTGGAATAGGCTTCTATATTTTGTTGTTTTTTATGTTTAGAGTCGATCTAAGCATTGAGTAAAAGGCCCATAGAGAGCTAGGTTAAATTTTTTACGATAGGTGTTGAAAATATGCTACCAAAACATTTTCGGGAAAATAATTCCCCTTATTTTTTAGTCTCCAGTCCATGAATCTATTGTAACAATTTTCGTAGCGTTCGCGGGAGTCACTTGGCAGTAAATCATTCGTTGCCATTTTTGCCATTGCTATGTCCTTGGGAGCAGTTCAATTTTCGTTCTTACTGTCACTTGACATATGGAAAATGTAGGTATTTTTTTTTAAACAGTATGTATCTTATAATTATCAACTAGAACTTATTTGTCTTTCAAAAAAGTTTTTATTATTTTTATTTTGACAGTTCCTATGACTACGCTGTTGACGGGAGATTGCGCGAATATGACCTACTTGCGGAATTATTAAATGTTCCGCGTACTTTTACGTATAAATTTTAATAAATTCAAACTGTGCGTTTTGTTCCCGAAAACTGGGCGATTTGTTCATCGTGCCTAATGAGCTATTTACTGAGGCTGTGTGTCGTGTGTTTTTGCCTATTTTCCACAGTGGTCGTAGGTAAAGTTAAATAAAATATTGTAATGGATGAAATAACTAATGAAAAACCTTTCTAAAGACAAGTACAATTTGATTGGACAGTGATTGGAAAGATAAGTAAGAACTTGTCGAAGAATTAATTTTATTACAATTCGCGCGACAAGCTTTATGAAATCAAATAATTCACAAAACATAATTAAATCATTGTCAGCGATAACTTAAACTCATTTTATACGTTTTAGCTTGTCTCTTAAAAGGTTCATTACTAGTTATTTTATTTTAAGCTTTTTAGTTCGCCTCAATCTGTTCATTTCTAATAGAGCACCGTTATTACGAGGTCTCTTCCCTGTTAACTGTGAGCTGGAAGAAATCGTGATCTCCGACCCCAAAAACTCCCACACACCAATTTTGAATAGAATCTGACCACATTCACAAAACTCGCCCGCCATCCTGTAGTCGCCATCTTCAATTTATTTATAGATTTTGACGGAAAATTCATAATAATAGAACCTGAAAACCCCCACATACCAATTTTGAATGAAATATGTCACCATAATCAGAGAACTCGTCCTCCATCTAGGAGCTGCTATCTTGAATTTATGAACATTGACAAAAATTTCATTATCTCCAACCCCTAAAACCCCCACATACCAATTTTGAATCGAATCGGACCATAATCATAAAACTCGTCTGCCATCTTGGAGCCGCCATCTTGAATTCATTGATTTTGACAAGAAATTCATCAACTCCGACCTCGATCACCCCCACATACCAATTTTGAATCAAATCGGACCATAATTACAAATCTCGTCCTTCATCTTGGAGCCGCCATTTTGTTTTTTCTCTAATTGCATAATGCATTATCACTGGAACTATTGACACCTGCCAAATTTCAAAATAACCGGATGACCAGAAGTCGGTCAAAATTAACTTGCAAGATTTGACCCTAACTATCAAACGAAAGAACTAACTAACAAGTGAAACTAAATAGAAGCTTGTTGAAACAATAAATCGGCTTCTGGAGTAATTTGGAATATTCGTCATGCCTAATTTCTACCAGGGCAACCATCCTGTCGCCCGGACGAGTGGGATGCGTATAATGAAAGCGTAATGTGCTTATAATATCAATCAACTTCCTTTACAGCTTGGAGTATCCTGCTGTTAAAATGTCGAAAGTTGCCATAACTTTGCGCTTGATGAACTGCCAATTCCGTGCGGATACAAAGAGTTTGAATAATCTCGTTATAATTTAATTTGCCGGAATATGCATGCATGTGGATATGATGATGGTAATAATGGCGTGGAGCAGATATTTCCCAATCAACGATGGTCTTTCACAACTGTCTAATGGAAGGCGCTCATCGTTTTCCATCGTCGCACACTGCGATATTTTGCTAATCCAGCTGGACAAAATAAAATTTTGGTATTTGTCTCATCAGGTACTTTCGTGGTATTATTTCCAAGAAGAAGCTACGCGGAACAATAGTAGGTATAAAAAAAAGGTTGGAACAACCGGCAACATGTGTTTGGCCCTACCAGAAGCCTTCAAGAAGCAATTTCTTGAACTCTTCAAACAAAGCCAGGCTCCCGGAAACCAGTAAATGGCAGCACAACCTCCAGAGAACCTCACAATCTGCTCTTGGAACATCAACTCGCCCGCAAGGAAGAACTACACGAACTATAAGAACGCAAGTGGACATCATCGCCATTCAACAAACAGTCCTGAAACCCAAGAAGAACTTCCACCTTCCAGGATTCAACTGCTACCGAACAGACATACCAAGACCCCGCACCCGCGGAGGCGCAGCCCTGCTAGTAAGGACCAGCCTCGAACACCACGAAGCTGAGAAACCAGAACTATCGCGAGGCGAAGCAGTTGCAGTAAAAGTGAAGATCAGACGCAAAGAAATGCTAAGAATCATCTCAACGTATATCCCGCAGGGGGAAACATACGAAAAGTAGACCTAGCAGAACTATTCCCAGACCATCACCCTACTGTAGCTATCGGTGACTTTAACGCAAAGTCACAGACCTGGAGCTGCAGAAACAACAATCCACGAGGCTGGAAATCTTACTGGCCGACTACAAGTAGCAGCCCCCTTCTTACCCACCCACCACGGAACAGCTAACCAGACACCAGACATCCTTGACATAGCACTGATGCAAAACATCCCTGTCAACACGAAGGAAACTCAGACCACAACCCAATCCTACTAACAATAGGAGAGAGAGACGCGAAACCAGAGGAGACAGCTTTCAAGAAGATCACCGATTGGAACCGATTCCAAAGATTCATACATGACTTCATAGAACACATCCCACAAATCCATACCAAGACAGACTTCGGAAGAGCAACAACACAGCTGCAACAAACCATCCAGGACGCCATAGAACGCAGTACCAAGACCACCCTAGCAACCAGGTTCAACTACCAGCTAACACCAACCCCGGAGGTTGGGGAGTTACTTAGGAACAGGCGCCGCCTGAAAAAAAGACACTGGCCCCCGAAGGCAAGAGGAGGATGAACCAGGCAGGCATCTGCGGCAGGAACTCAGAGCTCACCAAACACAACAAAGGACGAACAGGATGACATGAATGAGCACAGAAGACAACTCTGTATGGAGGGTGCAGAGAGCTCTTCGACAAGGCAGAAAGAAACCGTGCACACTACTCCACGGAGAAAGGGGCCTGGTCTACACTGACAATGAAAAGGCAGAATCATTCGCGGACGCCAGTGTAGAGACAATCAGGTCCACCGAACCGACGAAGTGGAAGACATGGAAATCCGAGCCAGTCAGACTGCCAGGAGAATAAGACGGATCAACGATGCCGAGCACGTCCTAGAAATAACTTCGCCAGAAGAAGTCAAGGACAACATCCGAAACCTTGCTACACGCAAGGCACCCGGACCAGACCAAATCCCGAATAGAGCCTTAAGGCTCTACAGAGAAATAAAATCGCTGCCTTGACCAATATCATCAACGCAGTGCTCAGACTCAGACACTTTCCACGGCCCTGGAAAGAAGCCACGGTCATCATGATCCCGAAACCCAACAAAAACGCTGTGATCCCGCAAAACCACCGACCCTTCAGCCTCACACCCTCGATGAGCAAAGTGGCAGAGCGAGTCATCCAGAGAAGATTGAAACCACCAACGGAAGAACTCGACGTCCTACCAGACGAGCAGTTTGGCTTTCGACAAGGACACTCCACGGAAATGCAGGTTCTGAGGATAGTGGACTTCGCCGTAGCAGGCTTCAACCTAGGCAGGGGACACCACACAGGAGCCTTATTCCTAGATGTTTCCAAGACCTTCGACAGGGTCTGGCACGACAACTTGATCACCAAAATGGCAGACCTCGGATACCCCACTCCCATAGTGAAGCTGATAGACTCCTTCCTGCGGGGACGGCGGTGCCAATGTAAAGTTGACAACGACTTTCCAGCAATGAGGATCCTAGAAGTCGTCTCATCTCCACACCTGTTTTCCATCTACAAAGTGGACATCCCAAAGCCTGAGAACAACTTCAACAAACTAGCGATGTACGCGACGACACAGCACTAGTTGCCAGATCAGTAAACACAACGCAAGTAACCTGGCAAGAACAGGCAGACAAGCTAGAGGATTGGTTCAACTAATGGAAAATCGAGATCAACGCAGACAAGAGCCAAGCCATACTAGTCGCCAGAAGACGAGCAACACCATCAGGACATGTCATCATGAACGACCAACGAATCCCAGGAAAAAAAGCTAAATACTTGGGAGTCACCCTGGACAAAAGATTGATATTCAGGCAACACATGAATCAGAAGCTCGGATTAGCGAAAGCAGGCTGAAGGAACCTCAACCCCCTCATAGGACGCAGAATAAACATGGACCTCCAGTTGAATCTGCTCCTCATCAGGACCATCCTCCTCCTCATCATCCTGAATACATCTGCCGCATGGGGTCAATACGCAGAAACATACAGGAACAATATCCAGCGATTCTTGAACGTGAGCCTAAAAATGGCAGTGAACACAGATACGTCCCGAAAAGATTCATCTACAGGGCTTTGAATGTCAATCCAAACTTCATAGATGAGCATCTACGGAATCACGCCAACGCAACGTTCCAGAAGACGGACACCCACAGGAATCCGCTGATCCAAGACATCCACGCAAACCTAAACCTGGATGATCCTAGGTTCAGAAAAAGGGACGAGTTCACGCGACCAGTATACTAGAGCGACCGTCCACCACCAAGAGTAGCACTCCAGTTCGTCAGGTGAATAACCAAAACTCAACACAAAACACTTAAGATCCACACACCCACAAACACCACACCCTACACTTACTCACGCACCAATCAGGTACATCACCACCATGCACACACAGCACAAGTCACGAAAACACACAAAATCACGACAAAAAGGGGTTTAAAGCACTCAAAGGCTGACTTCATACCACAGGAGGTACGATTTCAATCTTGCAAACGTGCCAATTTGCGAGTTGAGGACCGCTCCGAGGAGAAACGGGGAAGGATGGCAAGTGGAAAGTAAATCTCGTTCACAAATAATGTGAAGGGGATTTACTATCCATGGGCACTCAACCTTGAGGGGGGCATGGTGTGCTACATGAGTTTACCTCGCCACGCCCTCCTAGCGATCGTGTCAGTTTTCTCTGTCCTCTTGTGTTGTTTCTGGTTTCGTGACAGTCTTAAGGTAAATATCCATGTTTCTAATGTGTTTGATAGTTTATTCATAAACATCAATTTTCAACAAAAAATACCCTTTTCAACTTCTTGAGTTTTTGTTTGTTTCCAACCATTTCTCCATTCATAAAATATATTTTTCTAAAAGGTCTATTTGTAAACTAAAAGACTAGGCCGTTACTTGATGGAAATCCATGGTAATTCTGAATCACACACACACACGATTAGATTTCCACAGAATTTTATTAAATTCACAACATTTTTCGCTAGCACAGTGGTTTCTTCAGGTGAATGTTTATACAGTGCTCGTCTACGGTCCGTTCCCCTCTACTAGTTTTCGAACCACCTGGTATATCGCAATGGAATTTGAAGGGCTTGAATAGGAGATAAAGACTCACTTTTTCACGAAAAAATCACAGCTATAAGTTTTAAAATGGCGGCTGATCGCCATCTCTAATAATTTTTTTAAATAGAACACCCCGGTATTTTCTTGTCAACAGTTTTCTCTAATACACCTTACCCCTAAATTTAATTGTTTTCGAAATATTAACGTTTGAAAAGTGACATTCCAATTAAAATGAAGTATGGATTTTGGTCACTTCCGGTAAAACATTTTGCTAACTAAACGTTGTTATTAAATTCTGTTTGTTGACTTTTCCATTAAGAAAAAACTTGCATTCGTCTGCGAAACATACACGTTTTAGGAAGACCCGTTCTCCTTCAATTGTTCTTGTTAACCACTCACAGAATTCAACCCGCCGGTCTGGAAACTTTTCTTTTTTTAGGAATCTTTGGACACTTTTTGAACTTACTCCACAGGATTCAGCAACTGCAGACGTCGACTGAGTCGGATTGATTACCATTTCAGCAACAATTTCTACCTTTTTTTTTTTCTGAAACAGGCGGTCTTCCTGATCTTGGAGCATCTGTCAGCACACCAATCCAATCCAATCCAATGGTATTTATTTAAAATATTCTCTAGTTACAATTCACGTCTTAATCTAGACCCTATAATTACATGTTATATACAATATATACAGATCCTCGTTTCTAGTAAGAACGAGTTAATTTATGTGGTTGTTTCGGCCTCCTACATAGTGTTTATGCCAAAGTTTGTATTGTTTTTCGTTTTGTATTGTGCTGTTTGAGTATTTTGTTTTGCAGTAGTTTTCCAGGAAAGTTTATAAAACCTGGTAAAGGGGTTGTGTACGTGTTGAGCTTGAGTGAGTTTTTGAGTTTTAGAAGTTTTGAGTATTTTTGAGTTTTTTGTTTTTGAGTCGTTGAGCTTGAGTAAGTTTTGAGTTTTACCATTTTGAGTATTTTTTGTGTTTTCTTTGAGTTTTTGGTTTTTGAGTCAATTGTTTAAGTGTGAGTTTTTGAGTTGTCTTTGAGTTAGTTCTTTGTGTGTGATTATTTGAGTTTCTAGTTCGATTTATTGGTTTTATTTGAGTTAGTTGTTTAATTTGAGTCAATTATGTTTTCAGTCTGTCCTTTCTGTCCCTGGCGACATCCCCTGTCAGCGTACCAGTTGCTTGGATTTTATTTGCGCAAATATGACCTCGAAATAGAATTCTCGGGAAATCTATCATCAAACATACGGACTGCCAGATGATGATTTCTTGCAGCTTCTCCAAATATCAAAACTGCTTCAAATTTATCGTCTAAACTACGAGCCATGATCACACTTTTCATAAAAGAATTTAGGCGCTCAACGGACTATTTGACAGTTAGCAGTTCAGTTTGCCAGTAAACAAGATGTTACCGCGACAACGATTTTTTCCAATGCAAACTTGATTGAAAGCAACATTAGTGTTTTTGGTTGGGTTTGAAATGACCAAAATGTCACTTTTCAAACGTTAATATTTCGAAAACAGTTGAATTAAGGAGTAAAGTGTATCGGAGAAAACTGTTGGAAATTATGACCAAATTTCAAAAATGAAATAATATACGGGGTGTTCCATTCAAAAAAATTATTGAAGATGGCGCTCAGCCGCATTTTAAAACTTGTATCTGTAACTTTTTCATGAAAAAGTAGGTTTTTATCTGCTATTCGAGCCCTTCAAATTTCGTTGCGATATACCAGGTGGTCAAAAAATTAGTAGGGGGGGGCAGACTTTAGACGAGCACTGTATGTACGATCTGTGGAATTCTAATCGTGTGTGTTGCGATTTGAAATAACAAGAATCACGTTTTTTCGTTTGCGGTAGTTTGCGACACTCATACAACGTTTTCTTATTTTCCGAATGACTTTACGAATTTCACATCGTTCGTTTTACGATGTTTGCTTTGCTTATGCCAAAGAATCAAGAAATGATTGCAGGAACTCGGTGATCCACCCGTTTCGGTAGATATATTGAAGAGTTACAAAGCAATGATCAGTAGAGTAAGTCATAAAATCGAGCAACGATGGTCGAAATCAGGAAGACATCGTGAACGCTTCCTAACAGCGAATTATTCGTGGTTAGAAGAAATCATATCATTACCGAGTATTGTCAGTGAAACTATCGATGATGTCTCTCTACCTGAAACAAGGGGCAAGCCGGAAGACCACACAAAAACTTTGAATGTTTCAGTGAGAGAACAGCGAGGGCGGGTCCAACATCTTCTTGAAACAACGTGTTCGGAAGAGTTTTTGAAAGATCCAGTTGTTGAACGTGACGAATCACATTGAGATTCTTGAGAATATGATTCAGATATTGAAGACTGTGATTAGGATTCCGGAGAATCTAACTGAGCTCAATTTCTCTGAGTTTCCTTGATGTTACTTGCTCGTTTGTATTGTTCGTTGTATATTTCCTTCAACAAACGCCATCCTGTCACCACAGGATATCAAGCCTTTCCAGAAAGCTGCCCCTAGAAAATCAACTGATAGAGAAAGAAAGAAAGGAAGGAAGAACCATCATCTTGACAGACACCCGAGAAAAAGAGACCATAGAAGAGGCAGCGAGAATGCTGCTGGTAGTATTGAAGAAAATACCTCGCCGTCGTCCTGAATTAGTTTGTAAGAGGAATGCCAGGAAGCAACTTCTTAATAACGAGAAAACAAAGTATGAAAGTGATAGTGAACTCTTATCATTAAGAGATGAAATATGTGACAGCGACAGTGAAGAAATCAGTGACAACACAAGTAAAAATTAATGATTCAGTGTTTCTTTTTTACACAAGAAACCTGAGTCTTACAGATTTTTTTACCCGATGGTTGGGGACATTGATATTGTAGGAAAACGCGACATCCTTTTCAAACTACCCAAATTACAAACTGTTGGTGGTACAGATCGGGCAGAATCACTTCTAAAACTCAATATTGACTCAACAGATTACCAAATTAACTATTCTCATACCACCCGTAACGAGTTCCATTCCACCCGACTCAGCGGGATGAATGGGACATTCGATACTATACTTTGAATATGGAAGCATGCCATCGTGGTGATGATTCCGAAGGAAGGACAAAACCATCCTTTCCACTGAATTATCGTCCTATCAGTCTGCTTTGCAGTTCAGCTAAGTTAGCTGAGAAAATCGTCCTGGATAGGCTCGACGATGAAGTGGATAACAGAAATGTCCTACCGAATGAGCAGTTTGGCTTCCGCCGAGCTCACTTCACCGAGCTTCAGGTTCTGAGGCTGGTGAAAGATACGATAAATTCATTAAATACCAACAACAGTGCCCATGTCATACTTCTTGACATCAGTAAAGCGTTAGATAGAGTATGGCATGAAGGCTTGCTTTTGAAATTGATGGACTTCCACTTGCTTCTGGGTCTGGTGAAGTGGCTGAAATTGTTTCTCATGGATAGGACATTCCAAGTCAAGGTCGACAATTGTCTCTCGGATTCGAGAGCAATTGAGGACGGCAATATTGTCTCCTATGCTCCACGCTCTTTACACGTCAGACATACCCAGTAGTAAACACGTGAAGATTTCTATTCACGCTGATGATACGGCCTCACTTTCTTCTTCAGCCGACCATCTGATCGGTGTCGTCTATTTGCAGAATGCATTAGACGACCTCTGGCAGTGGTATCTGGAGAGGAAATAAGGGTGAATCCTGACAAAACGCAGGCTATCTCGATGGGTCGCAAGAGAAACAATCCAGAGAGAGAAGTGACTGTCTCTGGAAGGGAGATAAATTGGTTGGAGCCGGTCAAGTACCTCGGCATTCGATCGCCGACTCACATGGAGGCCACACGTTGAATTGATAAAATATAAAATACATAAGAAAATCGCATCACATCCGTTAGTAAACAGGAAAAGTAAACTTTCCCTGAAAAATAAAGTTTTGATCTACAAAATGGTTTTCGGACCTGTTATTTTGTATGCCTCAGCCGCCTGGGGAGAGACCCGCAAAACGAGCATTCGCGTCCTGGAACAGGTGCAAATGGAAGTTCTGCGTATGATAACGAACGCTCCGTGGTATGTGCGGAACGAACGGATACTTGAGGGCTTATATAATATAATTTTGTTCTCTTTTATATACCAAAGTAGTATGTTTAAGTTTCATAGTAATGTAGAAAAAGTAATAAACAGACTACGTTTACTATTTTTCACATGATTCCACCCACTTTCCCCCCACATGATTATCCATTAAAAACACCTGTTAGTGATTCACCTGCATGGATCGTCCTGCATTATATTTCCATACTGAAGAGAGTTGTCTAAACAGAGTTTTTCTCGAGTCTTTTGAATGATTTCAAAGTTTAGTCCCTGGTTGGTTGGTTGGTTGAAAACTGACGAGCCAGAGACAGGGTTGGCACTCAGCTTCCCTTGACACTGTGACCAGCTGGGGTCTATTGTATCACTTTGTCGTCAGTGGTTCCTCATTCAAACAGGTTTGTGCCTTCAATTAGGTTTAGTAGCCTGTCAATAAGGTTCTTCGGATTCATGCCTCTTTCCGCGCTGATCTCTCCGAAGGTTCTGTGTCGCCTTCTACTCAGGGCGACACAGTCGAAGATAAAATGGGAGGCTGTTTCCTTCTCTTCATCACATAGCCTACACTCCACGGTTTCCCTGCGTACTGCCATGGTGTTAAGGTGTTTTATTAGGCCGCAGTGTCCAGTCAACAGACCTACTATTATACGTGCCTTCGTTCTGTTCAGGTTCAGAAGGTCAACCGTCAGGGTCCGGTTTGGGTGCCCTACCACGACTTTGCTGTGTATTTGCCCGACAGTTTGATCCCAATATTGTTGGTGTCTTCTTTTTATCCACTCGTCGATCAGGGTCCTGCATCGGTTTTTGCTAATCCCATGCACAGGTTCTGGCCCTGTAAATAGCGTTTCAGATGCTTGTCTAGCTAGCTGGTCTGCTTTTACGTTACCTTCAATGCCTCTGTGACCTGGCACCCACATCAAGGTGACCTTGTTGTGTTGCCAGCTCGTTGAGGTTCTGGAGGCAGTCCCAGACCAGTTTAGGCTTTATCCGTATAGAGTTGAGTGCTTTGATAGCACTTTGACTGTCAGATAGAATGTAGAGGTGTTTTTTCCTATAACCACTTTCTAGATTCTTCTAAATGCATACCATGATAGCATGTGCTTCAGCTTGGAATATCGTAGAGCATTTGCCAAGTGGTATTATGTAGTCCCTTCTTGGCCTCACCTCTTGTATTACTGATCCCGTTCCTTCAACTGTCTTTGAACCGTCTGTATACCAGACTATGTTCGCAGTTGATTGTGATTCTATACTCGGGGCCCATCCAGATCCGTCAATTCGTGTTTCGAATAGTTTTTCGAATGAGTATAGGGGTTGCATGTAGTCTGGAATCATTTCGAGTTCTTCGATATTGATTACATGAGTGATTCTGGTATGTCCAGTTGTTCGGATTCTCCAGTTTAGTCCCTATAATTCATCAAATCATTGATTCCACCCCAGGTCGTTGAAATCAGCTCATCAGGTACAAACCAAAAATATGAAAAATACAGGGTGATCCATTTGAAGAAACTCACCTTTTTTGTGCTGCCACCCTGTACATTTTAATTGTATTTCGAATGACGTCACTCTCAAAACAAGAAATCCGAGCATTTCTTATAATTTTTTCGGATATCACCTGAAATAATTTTATTCCATAATCAGTTTCCGTACTATATGATAAATAACTATTGTTTACTTTGATATAGATTTTCAAGTTTTGGCAGTGTCGAATAAAAAAATCCTTACCTGATATGGACTGGATGCACTTGGAATGGTTACACCCAGTCTATATTCATGTCTTCCTTCTCCGGTCATAATTTCAAATTTTGCTCAATTGACGTGAGAAATCGTGCATGTAATAAATGGTTTTCTCCGACATTAGGAACGCTAAATTTTCTGGCGACGTACGTGGTTCGAATAAAATATTGCTGATTTAGTCTTTGTTTCAGTAGTTACCTGCATGACGGCCTAATCGCTGAAATATCGTATGATAGGTGCTTGCATTTCCAACTGTGACGACTTTATAGAAGGAATTGCTTTTGTTCGCGACTTTGCAAATGCGATCTCGAACGACATTCTTCACTTCATGCCGTGGAAAAGAAAAATAATAGGGGTACATTTCCATCGTACCCACAGGGGAGGGAGAAAATCATGATATTCTGTAAATATAGGAGAAAAAATGTCACTCATTTAACAAGAGTCTTTTAATATCATTAAAACTATTATTATTTGAAACATAAATGTGAACAAAGTGTCAAGGTCCGAAAAAAGCCTCTGCCGATGTAATAATCGAGGTTCAAGTAAGTGCTCAATTTTATTGAAATTATTTCGAATTCACTCATGGTAACACATTGTTTATATTAAATACAGAAATATTAGCTTTCCGACATCTTTATTCCCCGTATAGTCAGGCTGATTATACATAGTATGAACCTACAATGTATTCGTTATACGAGATCGGCACTCCATCGAGTTATCTATCGAATTATCCGCAGGGTTAAACGTATTTCGACGAGGATGCACATTCACCCCTGATAACAGGCTGACAAGATGCCATGAGTACCATTAGCTTCGCCATGCATTCGAACTATCACAGACATACATAGCAGCGCACACATACAGATCGTAAATCAATACTGGCGGGAGTTGCGACAAATCGTAGCACAAGCATGTAAATTGGTATTGAATTAAAATGGAGGGCAAAATATACGAATTTAATATTGAAACGAATCTGGGATTATTGCCTATTGAAATACTGATATATTTCTTCACGGACACAATACAGGAGTTGGAGAAGTTTTGCAATAAATCCTTCTTTTTAGCACATATTTTTAAATTGAGAAATTTTGTTTCGTTAAAAAGTTCTGGTACAAAATGGAATAGGGGTTTCATGTTTCACCCCTTTGGAAGATCACAACAACAAAAAAAAAACTCAAAGCTAGCTTTTTTATTGGTAGAACATGCCCGCAAAATGCCATTTCTTCAACTCTTCAGCAATTTCAAGGAAAAAAAGTTTTATTTTCTTATTTTTGGAAGCGTGTATCTTTAAGGAGGTCTGATAGCTTTTGTTTACATGAAGGAACCCCTTTAATTTTCGACAAGGAATCACTCCCTGAAAACTTCCACACTCATTTGGTTACACCCTGTATGTTATGGGTAGAGCGTTGAAGTTAGGAAGCCGGTTTTTATAGCGGGTAAAGGGCATGTAAATTGTTTTTCCATAGTGAATGGTTAGCTTTCGTGAATGAACCAGTTTGTAATTTGTCCCATATTCGTCCAACTGGCATCTCTGCAAAATATGACTGTGTTGTCAGCGAAACTAATAATTTTGCCAATTGTGTTGAGATGTAGGATTCATTGAGGTATATTATGAACAAAACGGGTCCAAGCACTGTCTCTGTGGAACCCCTCACAAAACTTCCCTCCCACTGCTGTAAGTTTCCCCAATTCGTACGATTTAATAAGTAGCTAGAGTTCCTCGAATACCTAATTTCGAATACCTAATTCAACAGTAGGATACTGTGTCGAACGCCTTGGAGAGATCAAGGAAAATACACAGGGTTGGGTCTCCATCATCAACTGTTTGGTGTACGTTTCTTAAAAGTTGAATAATCGCGTCATTTGTAGATTTCCCATCCAAACCAAATTGTTTGTAGGACAATAATTTGAACTTACTCAGATAATTCAATAGCCTCTGTTCAATGACTTTTGGCTTTTGTCAATGGAGTCTTCAAATTATCACTCAAAATGCTCAATTTTCAGAAAACGTAATATTCACTGACGAATTCAACTTTTCGAAGCAAGGGATTACCAATTTCCATTACAATCATCTATGGGCCGAAGATAACCCACATGCAATTCAAGAAGGTCGGTATCAATATGAATTTCCACTTAACGTGCGGGTCGGAATTATTGGCGAAAATATTATTGGACCGTATTTTCCACCATTGAGGATAATAAAAAAAAATCTTCACTAGCTATTCGACCACGAATGTGGCTTATGCACGATGGTGTGCCTGTCCATTCCAGCATAATTGCTCGTCAGTACTTGGACGACGTGTATCCAAATCGTTGGATAGGCAGGACCTTGGCCACCCAGATCGCCAGATTTAAACTCCTTTGACTTTTGCATCTGGGGTTACCTGAAGTCCTTGGTTTATACGACCCCCATTGAATGTGTGAATGATTTAAGGAATCGCATCATTGCAGCCTGCGAGACAATCCAAAACACACCAGGAATATTTCAACGTTTGCGCCAGTCTATCAGACGAAGACTTGTCTAATGGTTGGAGGTGGTCATTTCGATCAGTTTCAATAACTCCGTTTGATCTTGTTGCCTTTTTTTCTTTGTTGTAATACACATAATTTTATTTTGTTTGTATTTTCAATTTGCTATTCTATTAAAACAAAACATGGTACTGGTACATGCCTACATTGGAAGTTAAAACGAGCAGAATCATTTTGAAATACTACAATTTGTGCTAACAAAACGTGACAGCCACCTACTAGATTTTTTCGATTCCCTTTATAGAAGATCCGTTCATGCACAATGTTGTATTTTATTTTTTTATTAGGAAACTATTGCTTTTGCGGACACAACACAAGAGTTGTAAAAGTTTCGCAAATAATTGTTCTTTTCAATACATATTTTTCAATTGAGAAATTTTGTTTCGGTAAAAAGTTCTGGTGGAAAATGCAATAGGGGTTGCATGTTTCACGTCTTCAAAAGATCAGAATAAAATTAAAAAAATATTCATAGGTAGCCTTTTTATTGGTAGAACATTTCCACGGAATGCTATTTCTTCAACTCTTTCAAGAAAAAAATAAATATTTTTTTCTCATTTTTGGAAGCGTGTAACTTTTCAAGGGGAGGCCTAAGAACTTTTGTGTACATGAAAGACCCCCTTTAATTTTCAACAAGGAATCACCCCCTGGAAACTTCCGCACTCATTTGGTAACACCCTGTATATAAAAGTTTTTGACTTGTGTCAGTTTATGGGTCAAAATAGCATCGTGCATAGACCAACAAAGAAATTCATAACCATTCAAGATAACTCAAACAACTTTTTCCAGTCGATACTTCAGGCACCAGCGCATCTCTTGAAATGCAGGCAAAATTTTGAAAATGACAAATTACAAATGGCAATGACTCGACTCTTTCGAATGCAATACCCTATATTTTATTGCATCATGGGATGGTCTCTGGAAAAATGCTGTGACGAACAGACAATACGTGGATGATCTTATGAGTATTACATTTCTATTCACATTTCGTCGTTTGAAACCCCGAAAAAAACATTTCCAATTTTCACTGTTCACTATTCTGAGAAAAAATCATCCGTTCCGTAGTTGCAGACCCTGTATTAAACCGAGACAACCATGAACTTTCCTCATCGGAAACCATAATAATTTTGTTCTGCGTATATCCGGAACATCCTCGCGATGAGATGACAGAACCAACATTTCCGCAGTCATAATAACCCGTCTTTTATTGCCGGTTGCGCAAAATGTTATGCTGGAAATGACGTTGAGGATTGTATGCAGTTGCATCGAAAATGTCATTACTGGACCCTACATTTCTTGAGATCGCTGTTGTTTCCATATCCGTTGATGGACACACGCTTTCGCTGAAGGTAGCTGATAAGAGAAGTCATCAGCAGAAACATAACAGACTCCGTTCGAATGGTTTGACTGAAAGCACTACTATGAATACTCAAGCAGGGTTCGACGGATACAGGGTGAGTCAGAAGTACTTTGACAAACTTCAGGAAATGATTCCTCACAATATTCTCACATGAATTGTCCGAATGAATATATGTCCGGAAACGCTTCGTTTTCAAGATACAGGGTGTTGAAGTGTTATTTTTATTTTCGTTTTTTTTAATGAGTTTCTATATACTGACCTGAATTGAACGAAAATTGGTATTGATAAATTTTTTGAGGTGTCGAGTTTACACCTGATGTAATTATTGCTCTCACTCGTGGGGCGCCACCTACACGTCTTTTTTTTGAAGATACATGACATTTTTGAGCGTACTTCTAGCACATTTTTCAGTAAAAAAATGAGCTCCTCTATCATATCTACGTATAAAGGCTACCCTGCTTACAATTCGCTATAAGCAACCGTTTTCTAGATATTTTGACTTATTTTGCATTTTTCACAAGAATGCTTGGCAAATGAATTTGACGCTTGAGTAAGTAGTTTTGGTAATTACATATTATGTGACAGTTGAACGTTTTGTTGTTTTGTTGAAGTTTCTGCAAGTTTTACGACACTAATTTTGAAAAAATAGATTATTTAAACAATAATGCTCATTTAGCCGATATGCATTACGTTTATGGCCTTGCGGATGGCAATGCGCGCGAAGCAAGACGTATTTACCAGGAGGATTTCCTTCAGCTCCAACATTTACCAGTCTCCACCGTCGTTTGGCAGAAACAGTTAGTTCTAAGAGGGCAGCTGATATTATTGGGAGACCACGAACAGTCCGAACCCCAGAACAGGAAGAAGCTGTTTTGAACGCTCTCGAGGAGAATCCAGAAACAAGTACAAGAATAATTGCTGAAGCTCTCAATTCTACTCACTCCAAAGTTTGAGGGATTATCCACGATCAACAATTATATCCATACCATATCCAAAGGGTACAAGCTCTTTTGCCACGAGACTTTCCCCAACGCATTACTATGTGTCAGTGGTTTTTGAGAAAATTGGCTGGAAATCCTCAATTTTTAAGATATGTACTCTATCACAAACTTTCAAAACAACTATTTTTGGGCTCTGGAAAACCCGCATGCAGTTAGTGAAAGACATTATCAGTATCAATTTTCTGTAAATGTATAGGCGGCAATAGTTGATAATTCCTTGATAGGTCCTTTCTTTCTTTCGTTCCGACTGGATGGCGCAACTTACAGAGACTTTCAGGAAAATGAATTGCCAGGACTACTTCAGAATGTACCATTAGAAATTCGTATCCGCATGTGGTTTATGCATGATGTGGCTCCGACCCATTTTAGCGTTGTAGCCAGGGAATTCCTTAACACTGTCTATCCAAATCGATGGATCGGTAGGGGTGTAGAAGAACCTAACCAGGCGTGGGCACCAAGGTCCCAAGATCTAAACCCGCTGTATTTTTATTTTTGAGGACATTTGAAGTCACTAGTTTATAAAACTCCAGTAGCGAACGGGAAAGATCTAAGAAACCGAATGGTGGACGCCTGTGAAACAATAAGAAACACACCAATAATTTTTAAGCGGGTACGAGATTCAATGACTAGAAGACTGAATGCCTGTATTTTCGCTGAAGGTGGATACTTTGAACAATTTATTTGAATACAATTTAGTTTCTTTTATTTTATTTTATTTTATTCAAAATATCTTGAAATAAAATATTGATATTTCTTGCAAATTTCATTAAAACAAATACAGATTTTGCACCCTTGATACAAAAATAACTATTTCAAATGAGTAAGAATAAATTGAATAAGTGGCGCCCCCTACAAAAAATCAAAAGTACTTACTTGAACGTCCAAATTCATTATCTGAGCATTCTTGTGAAAAATGTAATAAGGATTTTGACTCCTGGCATTTTAAATCATTGGTAAAAAATATTGAAATCCCTGACAATCACGTTCATTACATTCATTACATCAAAAGATACTAATCTTTTGATGTAATCTCTCTGTATACTAACATTCCACTACAACTTGTCAAAAGCATAATAATGAAAAAATGGAATGCAATAAGTAATTTCACAAAAATTCCCCTAATAGATTTCCTGGAAGCCACCGAAGCTTCTCTCACGTCAACATATTTCACTTTCAACAATCAATTCTATAAAATAAACAAATAGAAGGGTGTGCGATGGGACTATCAATCTCCAGTGTAATAGCATAGTTAATAATGGAAAATCTGGAAGAATCCGCAATACAAGAACTAAATTTCACATTACCCCTTTTCCTACGATATGTTGATGATTGTTTACTGATAATTCCAGAAGACAAGATAGATTATACAATCAATATTTTCAACAAATTTCATCCCAAATTGCAATTCACATATAAAATAGAAAATAATAAAAAATAAAAATTCTCAGACCTTACGTTACATGACATCTACAACCATATTGAAACAGAGTGGTACACAAAATCAACCCGGTCCGGCAGATATCTGAATTATGAATCTCATCACCCCATCTCCCAAAAAAAATCAGTTATCATTGGCTTGCAGATCGAGCCATCACCTTGAGTGATCCAATTTTTAGACCGGAAGCTATTAAAAAAGCTAAAAAGGCATTACAGCTCAACAACTACCCCAAAAACATGATAGACAGCATTTTCAAAATACGCATTGATAAATTTTACAACAACCAAAATTACCCTAAAACTCCCAACAACAGTTTTCACATTTCCATTCCCTGCACTGAAGGATTATCCGAAAAAATCACGAAAATACTAGCTCCACATAACATCAGTGTCAGCCACAAAAGCACAAAAACCCTGTCGACTAATTTTTCAAAACTGATGCCCAAAATTCCACAAAATAAAAAGACTCACGTGATTTACAAAATTCCATGCAATGAACCAACATGTAACAAAGTCTATGTCGGCCAGACCCTTTAATATCTTGGAAATCGCCTGAAATCACACAAATATGCAAAAACCGCATCAACTGCCCTGAACAATCACAAAAATTATGCAAATCACGATTTCAACTACGACCAAACGGAAATACTTGCTACCGAATATAACACCAAAAAAAATTCCAAAGAACTGACATCACTAACTTAAACAAAATATGCCATAATCTACTTTGAAAAATACTACCACATACATTCAACGTCCATCACGCCATCTATAACAGAATCGACAAACATCATATCTCCAGAAAAGCAAGAAATTATCAATGAAAACAACCGGAGTAGAATCCCACATAAACTTCCGTCCACCGACAACCCCAGTCGCTTCACCGTACCATTCCAACGATAGTTCACATCCATATCAACCAGCCTCCTTATCAGATTGCTCACGTTTGATATTCAATAAAAAGAACAACAACAAAGTCTCCCGGTTATTTATACACAATGAAGAGGAGGAAAAAAATTTTATAATTATGGAAAATAAATCATCTGCTGCCTTTACACTTTCCTTTTTTCTAAATATTGGTCCAGCTAATTATTGTTAGGTAAGTCCATTTCATCATTAATATTGGATCTTTGTGTCAACGTAAAATATATTTGTAGTTCCTGAAGAAGACCGTGGACACGGTCAAAACGTCGACGAAATAAATGTTTATCTCCTAAAAGAAGACTGTCATTCGCAAAAAGAACCAAAACCCCAAGAAACTCGAACTCCATTGTATATTCCTGGTTCAAGAAACTCAAAACTACTATATATATATATATATATATATATATATATATTAGGGTGTGCCAAAAAACGACGATATTTTTTTTTTTGGCTCTCAGTCCAAAATATCTTAGAAGATGTCCCAACAATAAATAATTTTTTAATAAATTGGAATAGTTTCCTTAAAAAACAGGGAAAATGATTTTTCATTAGTTTTTTGTCCTGCAAACTGTGATGAAATTATTAAAAAAAAAAAAACGAATGAATGGACCTTGTTTATTATTGAATTTGGTACAAAAAATTCTATTGAGTCGAATTTCTATCTTCAATATTTGATTTGTTATATAGCTTTAAAATTTAAATTTCCGGTTTTTTGCATTTTTTAGCAAAAAGTAAAAGTTCCAGTCAATTTTTTCATATCATCAATAACAACAAAGTTACAGGCTCATGTATATTTATTTTTTAAAATTTTTGCTTTTACGAACTGAAATATCGATAATTAAACAAAAAATTTGGTGCAAACGAATGAATTGACCTTGTTTATTATTAAATATAATACAAAAAAAAAAGTGTATAAAATTTCATGAGAAGAGAAAACATTTATGAAAAAATAGAAGTGAGTAGAAAATATCTGAAATACCTGCTATATCAGCTTCAATGGCGTCTGAATTTGATTCTGAACCCCCCACCTGAACAATGTTCAAGTAATTTTCCAGGTCAACAGATGATGTACTTTGTACCTCTTGAACATTTCTTGAAATTGTTAATAACTGACTGCCTTCACGGATTTCTCGGATATCACTTAAACATTTTTTTTTTGGGGAGAACTTAAGTTTTGCAAAGCATTTTGCGGAGCAATATCAAATAAGTAATCGAGAGAATCACTGAAATTCTTCTCAACTAATTTTTGTGCAGGAGTTTTTTTTCTAGCTTTGCAAACTTGCGTTTTTTGCCAGTCTGTACAATTTTTCGATTCTCACAATGAAGTGATGTGAATTGTTTACAGGGAGCAAAAATGTATGCCATACTTTAACAACTTCACAGAGAACGAATTTGGAACTCTCGCGAATTCCAAGCTTTTTTGTTCGACGTATATAAAAAAACAAAGATGAAACATCGCGCTTCACAGGTAATTTTGAACTATTTAAATTTTTTGACTCAAAACCAACTGAATTTATGTAGTTCCGTTGGTTTGTTTTTTCAGACATTGTTTTTTTCTATCAAAAAGATACACGCGTTGCTGTTGTTGCAATAACTAGCTAAAAACTAACCTAAAAACCGAACCAATTAAATCAAAAGATAATAGAATCTACTAATTGAATCAATCAAGCGGTAAGTGATCAATGGCGCGGAAATCGATAAATGTATAGAGGGCGCTTAAAGCAAGTTCTCAAAAAAAATTAAATTCAAATCTTCAATAGTACAATAAGCTTAATTTTATTAAAAAAAATTAATCTGAACAAATCAATTTCAGAATATTGAAATAGTGAATAAAATATCGATTGAAGTGTAAAAATATAAATATTTTCACATTTTAAGCTAATATTAAAAATTATTGAACTAAAAATAACTGCAATTATATTGTGAATTGTATTTGCTTTTGATATCTTAATGATATTTCATGTCCTTTATCAATATATTTTATTAAATAGTTGAAAAATCATAAAAATATGACTGACTCAGTCTGTAAATTTTATGGTTTGATACTACGAAATATCTTAATCACCTAATTTTGTTGCAAGTTTGATGTGTTAACAAATTTGCACCAAATTTTTTGTTTAATTATCGATATTTCAGTTCGTAAAAGCAAAAATTTTAAAGAATTTAAACATGAGCCTTAACTTTGTTGTTATTATAATATGAAAAAATTGAGACTTTTACTTTTTGCTAAAAATTGCAAAAAACCGGAAATTTAAATTTTAAAGCTATATAACAAATCAAATATTGAAGATAGAAATTCGACTCAATAGAATTTTTTGTACCAAATTTAATAATAAACAAGGTCCATTCATTCGTTTTTTTTTAAATAATTTCATCACAGTTTGCAGGACAAAAAACTAATGAAAAATCATGTTTCCTATGTTATTTAAACGGAAAAACTTTAAGATCGATGGAGGACCTCTTAGAATTGGAATTTTGAGCTCCGCTTTTAACAGGAGCTTTGTTGGGACATCTTCTAAGATATTTTGGACTGAGAGCAAAAGAAAAAAAAATATCGTCTTTTTTTGGCACACCCTAATATATATATAGTTACACATGATCCATATCATGATTGTTTCACGCTCAATCCCAGTTGGCAAATCTGACAGTCCTGCTGCGTCAATCCATGCAATATAATTCTACAGGATCTACGGAATCAGTCCAAATCTGAAACTATTTCCAGTTATAAGGTATGTCGTTTTCAAGCTAGCGTTAGAAGTATACAGTATATGGCTTCGTGCTTCAGTCCCATATTGATCCACCACTCAGCAAACCATCATCCTGAAACCGATAAAGCTCGTATTGACATTCGAACTACCACACGAACAGTATATGTCACCATCGTTACGTTAATACCACTCGTATTCCGTAGCTTTTTCCAGGTAGATTTCTGTCGGTTTTATTGTGAACAACCACAAGTACTTCGGGATTTTATAGCGATGCGAAAGCCGCGGAAATACTGGAATTAGAAAACCGGTGTTATCGTGCCTTTTGAATGCTTGATTCGACTAGTTGGCGGCGCGGCGTTTGGGAGGAGAAATATGAGCAACGGTTGTCGAAATATGAAATTCCTAATCTGATTGGTAATAATACTAATTAATAACGTTCATTGTGCATAACAATACAGTTACACACAAAAGTTAGGGGTTTAGTACCTCCTACAAATTTAATTGAAAAAACAATTTCTAGTAAAACGCGTACAATAAATTATTGTAAATATATATAATATTGTATATTTTTCTCAATTTCTTGACCACATATGTTTATATTCTTCATTTTCTCGGAATAAGGGCCTTAGTCAGTCTATATACTTTTTATTTCATTCGACGTTTCGACATTGTTTATGTCATCTTCAGGTAACTTTAAAATAATGTGAAACATGTGAAGGTTAAAAACATAATTAGTACATAACATCAAATACGTTTAAAAATTAAAAGAGACATTAAAAACTTACAATATATTCAACTATTATTCTTTCATTTCATTTCATGTTTCATGATTGTAAGTTTTTAATGACTCTTTTGATTTTTAAACGTATTTGATATGATGTAACGTATTATGTTTTTAACCTTCACATGTTTTACATTATTTTGAAGTTACCTGAAGATGACATAAAGAATGTCGAAACGTCGAATGAAATAAAAAATATATAGACTGACTAAGGCCCTTATTCCGAGAAAATAAAGAATATAATATTGTATATATATATATATATATATATATATATATATATATATATATATTTATATATATATATATATATATATTTATATTTAGTACACGCGTAAAGTATGAAAACATGAAGATATCTTTCACACCCCGTAAGGTACAATAACAAAATTTTGGTTATGTATATTAGATGGACCAGCGATTTCGAATTTTATATTTTCGACGTTGCCAAATGTACCGTTTCTGAGATATACGAACAATATGTTTATTTTTAAATGGGACAACCTGTATAATTAACAATTTTCTGTTACAGTTTTTTATTGCCGATGCAGCATGAAAACTGTTGATGGCCAATAATGACCATCAATTTAAAGAAATTAGGAAAAACATTTTTATTTTTTAATTAATATTGCAGTGTTAACAGAAAACAATACCTGAAAAAAAAAATCAAATGAGATGTTTAATATGACCCCTTGTCTTTGGAAACACTAATCCATTCTGAATGGAAATTCATCCAAGACTTTTCTTATCGTTTCCGGAGAAATTAGTGCTAACTTCCTCTGTAATTCTGTCTTTCAGTCCTTGAATAGTCTGTGGCCTATTCACATACACTTAGCTTTTTAAATAACCTCACAAAAAATAATCTAGAAGTGTCAAATCCAGAAATCTTGCTGGCCATTCGATAGCTCCTCTTTTTCCAATCCAACGATTTGGAAATGTAATGTCGAGAAACTCACGAACGCCTCGAAGATAATGAGGAGGCGCTCCATTTTTCTGAATCCAAATTGATCTATTCACAATATGAGGATTTATATCATCAGGAAAGAGTCTGGCTAATTCTGGAATCAACTCTAATTCTGAAAATACCCAGTTTTCTTTACCTGTCATGATTCTATTCCGAAAATAAGGTCCAATAATGGTATTATTCATAATTCCTGCCCCCACATTGATCTTTTGTGGATGATGCGTATGTGTCTCCCCCCTCCAATGAGGATTTTCATCTGACCAGTACCTGCAGTTCTATTCATTGATCGTGCCATTTAACTGGAAAGTAGCCTCATCAGAAAAAAGAAGGATTTGAATGAAGAAATTAGGATTAGTGTCAAATCTATTCAACATTGTTTCACAGATCGTCTTCGTTCAGTTCCTTTACCAATTGTACTTTATAGGGATGACATTTTTCTATTCTTGAATATTAACGAACAGTTGTTTGACTGTTTGTGATTTTCGGTTGCAACAACTCTAGTAGCCTTATGAGGGTCTTCAACCATCGACAAAAAAATGTCAATTTTTGTTGGACCTGGAATAGCAGGGTGGCCCCTTCTTGGGAGTTCTCGTACATGTACACTTTCTTGAAATTTATGAATAATTTTAGATACAGTACCACGTGCTATGGGAGATCTGTCTTCATACTTGTTATTGCATATTTCATATACCTCTTTGTGTGTAAATAATGTCGCAAATAAAACATACTCAAATTTCATGATATTATGGTATTACTTGTCACCACATCCTTTTAGTATCAAAATTTCAATTCTTTGGCGCTCTGTTGAATTTACCATTGTATTTTACTCTGATCTTCAACACTGGTAAGCGTCAAAAAACTATTACGACGTACCTACTGACACTAAATCACGACGTACCTACTGACAGTGACACCTACTTGATTTAATGAAATGAAACCGATATTCATATCATGTTTATCAGTACAAAAACACTAAAGACTTTTTTAGACTTTAACAAATAGCAAGTGGTTCATTTTATTTTCTCTTCATGTTAATATCAACGGTTGCAATAAACAAATTTTTCCTAATTTCTTGAAATTAATGGTCAATTTGGCCATTAACAGTTTATATGCTGCATCGGCAATAAAAAACTGTAACAGAAAATTGTAAAATATACGGGTTGTCCCATTTAAAAATAACTGTACATTTGACAACGTTGAAAATATAAAATTTAAAATCGCTGGTCCATCTAACATACATAACCAAAATTTTGTTATTGTATCTTCATGTTTCCATACTTTACGCGCGCACTATATATATATATATATATATACAGGGTGTTTCTTAAGTATGTGTAGAAAATTTGGGTGCATGTTGCTGACGTCAAAATAAGAAGGAAAGTTTTTATAAACATATATTTTTATTTTTATTTTTTGTTAATACATTTAAAAATTATTGTTATATTCGAGTAAAGTCTGGTATCTGGTACTATTTTTCCCCTCTTGGCACATGAACAGAATTGAAGAACAATATTTAAAATGTGGCTTGATGATACAATTATATATGAGATATTTTGTGGGTTGATTTACATTTTTACTGATTCTATACATAAATCCAATTTTCTTGAAATTTGGTTATGCCCATATATTCTATGTTGCCAACTTGTTCTAAATCATACTTGTTATATTGAACACTATTTATGATTCTTTTGCTCAAATGTTTTTCACTTTTCAATATCATATATTTTGATTTCTGCTGGTTGGTTACCAATTTATTATTAGTGCACCAATTCAGAATCGTGATAAGAGTTTTGTTTATTCCATTGATTAATGTGTTAATGTTTTCGCCTGGAATATATACAACTGTATCATCTGCAAATAGGTGTATGTTGCATTTACTCTCCTCCTGATATAGTAGGTCACTCACAAAACAAATAAAAAGCATGGGACCCAATACACTACCCTGTGGGACTCCACTATTGTTGTTCTTTATATGTGATTTTTCTTTATTCACTTTGGTTTGTTGTTATCTACGCGTGAGATATGATTCAAACCACCGAAACGTATTCTCACGAATACCAAAGTAGAAGCTGAGTTTTTATAATAATATATCCCTATGCACTACCTCAAATTTAGATTTAGTAATACTACAACGATAGATTTTCCTGCATCAATTGAATATTTGAAATCATTTATGACTTTTTGCAGCCCTGATTGATTTTGACATAGCAATTTTTGTTCATCTAAAACCCCCATTGGTTGGTTATAGGTACATTATTCCAATATTTTTTCTAGACAAGGTAGCGTATTGATCGGTCTATGTTCTTTAATCTTGTTTGTATTTGGAATTTTCTGAACTGGTATAACTGTAGTTATTTTCAATTTTGATGGAAAGTAACCATTACTTAAGAATGTATATATACAACGCAGTAATGGTTATCCAATAACATCAAATGTGTTTTTTATTGATTCAAAGTCAATTTCATTTTCCGAATACTTATTTTGCTGTTTGAAAATCAACTCTCTCAGCTCGGATATTGTTACATTCCCAAAATTGTTGAAAACTCTCACAGGATCAATTGCTCTATTTTCGAATAAAGAACTTTCACACACAACAAATTCATCATTGGGCAGAACTTTGATGATATCAGTAATACTCTAGATGAAATAATCATTGAAAATATTTTCGATATTATTTTGTACCTCCATGCCATTCACTGTAATACTTGTAATGTAAGATATATTCTTTGTGCTGACTAGAGTTTTTAATGATTTCCACATCCGTTTTGGGTTATTTTTCACATTATCAATTTTATTTCCATAATATTGATTTCTTGCAATCCTTATATTTTTCACTACGTTGTTACGTTTCTCAGTGTACAGTTGCCAATTTTCCTGGGTTTGGTTGATTTCAACTATATATTGTAAGCCATATCATCATCAATAGCATATTTTATCGTTTCATTGAACCATTCCTTGGATTTTCTTACACCTTTGGATTGAAGTTGAAAGAGTTGTTGTATACTTCTGTGATTTCACACTTCCTCAGTGTAGTCACTTTTTCCTTCCCGAATCCTCCACCCACACCCCAATGCAAGAATCAAACAAGAACGCTGACATCTCACATTCAATATTCTAGTTATCGATAACAGCTTCTCCGCGAACTCCTCATAGTTTCAGGGCGGATCTCACAGCGACAATCGCATGTTTGCCATCTTTTTCGAGTCGAATCCAATATTGTTTCCGCCCCGAGGCTGCGGGATATCATCTTTATGGTTCGGAGCAAAATCATAACCGTCCAGCCAATATTCGATATTTCGAATGAAGCATAGCAAAGGCGATATGTCGGAAAATTGCGTTGGATAGGATTAACGCACCAGAGTCATTGATATAACAGGAACATTCAAAGTTAGTGTGCACTGTTTCATAATTCGATTACACACTGAAAAAAATTATTTGCGCCAAGATTACTAAGATTCAGTAATCATGGCAAAATTATTTTGTCGGTATAGGGACAGCTACATGTTTAGTGTACACAACAAATTGATTTACCACCATCAACTTAGTGTCCGCCACTGATGTGTTGAATGAGTTCTACTGATTGAAATTATACAGTGCTTCTCAAAAGTCCCCTCCCCTCATCTTATTTTTGGAACGATTATACATAAACAAGTGAAATTTGGAAACTGAATATTAAAGGTTGTGAACTTCCCTACTTGTGATGATAGATGACGAAATCGTCAAAGATGGCGTCACAAGACCATTGTAATCAATAATTTTAAATAGAACCCTACGGCAAGCGACACCTCTTTTAAAAAGTATCGAAAAAACATATTCAATGATACTAATTTTGTTTGTGTTTATGGCAGTTTTGATGGCTCATTAGTAAACATTGAAATTTAAATTCCATTCAGTATGATATTAATTACAGATTTAAGAATCAGTATCTATTTAAAGAAAGTGCTCGAAGTGACCTCCATTTACTTCCTGACAGTGAAATATCCTATTTTTAAACTCTTCTCGTACTTTTGCAAATGTGTCTGCGGAAACAGCCTCACATTCTGCAACAATACGTTGTTTTAAAACGTCAATATTGTCAGGTTCAGTGGCAATAACCTTAGATTCAAGATACCCCCACAGAAAAAAATCCAAAGATGTGAGGTCCGGTGATCGAGCTGGCCATTCCGTTGAACCTCGTCGTCCAATCCATCTACCACGATACTCCTCATCCAAATACCGTCTTACTGCACCGTAATAGTGTGGAGGAGCACCATCCTGTTGAAATGTTATTACCAAATTGCCGAATTCATCTGATTATCTCCCAAAATTTCAAGGATTAACGGCTGTATTGCGTTTTGAAACAGCTCCAGATAAACCTCACCAGTTAAATTAGTATTTGAAAAAAGAGGCCCAACGATGTGGTTTCCCAGGATACCTGCCCAAACATTCACCTTCTGGGGAAATTGGGTATGTGTTTCACGAAACAGGTGAGGATTTGCGTCACTCCAATACCTCACATTCTGTGTATTTACATTTCCATTTAGATAGAAAGTACTTTCGTCACTAAAACAAATTGTTTTGACATAGTCTGGCTGTTGGTTAATTTTAGTTTCCATATTTTCCCACAATTCGGTCTGGATCGTCGTCTGAGAGTCGATGAACCATTTTTAATTTGTATGGATGAAATTTGTTTCTTTTCAACACCCTGTGTACTTTACTTCGACTGACTTCACAGGTAGATGCAACGTGAGTTGTTGAAGAAGTAGGATTACCTATTACTTCTGCCAGTATATCAATTTTTTTCTCATCAGAAATTTGTGGTCTGCCAGATCGTTTCGCATTATTAATACTACCCGTTGTTTCAAACTTACGAAGAAGCTCCCTCAAATAAGATCTCGAAACGGGGCGATCGGAAAACCTCTCATTAAAAATGCGTTCTGCTGCATAAATATTTCATCCAGTTTCACCAAGAATTAGGAGCGCTGCTACTTTATCACCTAAAGCACGTACCATTTCGCTTCTTGAAGCACTCAAACGTTCGGCTCACAACAGTTCAACAAATTATCAAAATGTACAAAAATATTAAAAGTATCAAAAGCTGCTGAAACAGTTAAACGTTCGATCAACAATACACAAATTATCAAATGTACAAAAACTTGGACAATTACAAAAACGTCGAATTGGGGAGACTAACAGAAACGTCAGCTTATTTGACAACTATCCAGAGGCGGAGCTTGAATTTCGAATTTTGGTATCAACTGATTTAATTCATCACAGCTTTGCGTTTTTTAAAAGCGAGTTGCCAAAACTGCCATAAACACAAACAAAATAAGTATTATTGAATAGTTTTTTTCGATACCTTTTAAAAGAGGTGTCACTTGCCGTAGGGTTCCATCTAAAATTATTGGTCACAATGGCCTTGTGACGTCATAGTTGACGATTTCGTCATCTATCATCACTAGTAGGGAAGTTTACAACCTTTAATATTCAGTTTCCAAATTTCACTTGTTTATGTATAATCGTTCCAAAAATAAGAGGGGGGGGGGGAGGGGACTTTTGAGAAGCACTGTATCAATAACTGACTGTCATTTTGCTATGTACCACTACTTAGTGGATATTACTGATTTGTTTTGTCGTAGTCACTGATTTAAGTAGAATTCATCACTGCATATCTTCATGGTGCATAATAGAAGTAGATTGGAAATGATTATGGTTCTGCACGAGATTTACACCACGAGTTATCAATGGAGAATGACACAAGCCAACTTTGATAATTGATGGATTCAAAGTGTAAATTCCTCCAGATATTTGAAGCATCCTTCTTCGTATGAAGGTAAGAAATTCATCGAGAGAAATAATTTTACAGTAAAGATTTTAATATTTCATTGGTATGAACTCCCATGGTTTCTTTAACTTGTAGCAATTTCAATTCTGAGCTCGTTTACTTCGTTATACAGTATGATCAAGAATATTTAAACAAACTTTGATAATCAAGTCTAGAGCTACGAAACCAGGAAGTTCAAATATGTTATATATTGGTCAGGTACAAATCGTATAAATATTATAGGGTTCTTGGTCCCTGGTTCTTGGATCCTGGTATCGGTCAATTGATAATGGTACGTACAATCAAAATAATTCATGGTTCAGGACTATCAGGAGGTCACATATAGACGACTCAGAATGCTGATGAGTCCTACCAAAGGGCTAATTTGCTGTGTTCCTGTGGACATCAAGACTAGTAGCACTGTCGGAGTATACTTATTACTACCACATGATTGTTGAGGTCAGACTGTTCTGGAATATTTCTTGTAGCTCGTTTGGAATGGAGTGCTTGTACACATTAAGTTGTTGGTACAAATCGCATTGTCGATTTTCAATTCCATTTTCTATTTACATTGTGTATGGATTTATTCACTAAAAATTTGATTCAACTTCATTGTGTTGATTTTCTTCAAAGGTATAAACATAATTGATAATACCACAGTGTGTAATATTTCAAAGTTGGGAAATACTCATATTTTTGTTGTCAGATGTTTTCTACGGAAGTACAGAGACCTATATCACATAACTGTACTTATTGATAAACCTTCTCAGCAATGTAAAATTGTATATATGATTATAGTTTGTACATACGTCTATAAAAATAAAAACAAGTTTTTGAATACTGTTGAGAAGCATAACCATAATACACGTTTCAAAGGCCAACTACAACCTGAGAATCACCGGAATACGCTGTACTGAGTATATTAAGAGCTCCCTCAATTTGAATATTTTCAAAACAAGACTGAAACAGCAGCTAGTTCAGAGACACTATAGATGAGTACTTAGTATAATTTGTGTTATGTTCGCGATATATGCAATTGATTTGATTTGTATTCAATATAGCATACTTATATATATGTGACTGTCTCTCTTGTCTCTTGTGTATTCACGTCTTCTTGTCTATATTGTCGGAAAAGTATGTTCCTGTGAAGATGAATTTCTCATCATCATATATTTTAATCTAATGGTAGGTATCTTATCTTATTTTATTTTGATATTTATTTGTGACTTGTCATAAACATTTTTTTTTGGTCCTTGATAAATAAATTGATTGATTGATTGATTGATAGTACCAATATAGTTGTTTTTATAAAGTTGATGTTCACATACTGTATACCTCGAAACGTAACCCACTGATTGTATAGTAGAGAAAATATCGAAAACTTTTTACTTGAATATCTATATGTGATTTTTATAATGTGGGATGCCACATTATTGTGATAATTGGAAAAACATTGGATAATATAAACAACCAGAGTTTGATTTCTAAATAAACCCATCCACAGAGTATTTTTTAAATTGTCTATAATTTATTTATACGTTTTAATCTACAAGTTCTCAGTTGTAGTAGATTATTTTTCTGGTTTTATATTTAACTGAGTGGCGTCCAAAAATAACAAAAAGGTAACAGAATAATAATATTCAACATCACACTATATGAATCTATTAGGGCCAGATCTCACACGAATCTCTTGTTCTGAGTAAATTAGCCGAGGGAAAATACATCAACATCTTGTCGCTATATAAATAATGGCCACATAACCCGCTGCAAGGTAATATAATTCTCGTGTGATATTCTGTAGATTATTTTTTGAATTTACGATCACAAACACATTTCCTCGCAAAATGATATAATGAACAACCGGTTTTGATTCATTTCTCACTTTTCATGCAAATTGATGACAGACGTCAAATAAAAAATATAGGTTGTCATAGAATAAAAACTAGGTAGATTATTCTCACTATAATAATGTTTTGATTGGCCAAAACGTATATGAATGATTTGAATTGAAAGCTTTCATTGATTTCTAGAAATGTCAAAAAATAATCAGTATGATTCATCTGCCCTATGATTCAGATCTTTATACTAATACAGATACATCAACAGATACATCTCTTAGTTTCAATAATCTTCTTGAAGGATCCGTAAGGTTGAATATTAACCTTTTGCTGATGTCTGGAGATTGTGTTGGTTTTCCTGGATATCTTATAGCAAAAGTATCACATGTTTTTACAATACTTCAATAATAAATTAACGAAATCTCGATTAATGTACCCAACACGAACCATATTGAACTGACAGTGGGGAAGTGGATTAGAACTAAAGCACATTTTCATGATGAAATTGAATCATGAAAAGAAAAAATTGGGTGGGTTTTCAATTGGAAAAATTGAGATTTTCAATGTTCCTCATTCACTTTCTGGACGCACTTTTTTGCTCACCCTGTAAATTATTCAGTGGACGTGAATTTTTAGAATCATGCGTTAACTCATGAAGATATTCCCTGTACAAAGGGGAACATTCTGCGAGCAGGACTTGTTGAGAGTTATATTCGCTTTTCCTCCAACCCCTAGCCCTGTGTTGAATGAATAAATCAACGAAGAATTTCTTGTTCGTCCGCATTTGTTTGTATTTCCGAATGATACTCATAGAAAGATAGTGTGATCAGCACTATGCCTCGATCGCCTAATATTTTCAGGAGAGAGTTACCTCACGTCTGCCAGATCGATGCCTTACCACTGTGCAAACGATTCTCCTTCCATGAATCTACATTTTGTGAATGTTTTTCAGCCCAAACTTATATTTTTGGCTATTTTGGATCCTATTTTTTTTTATTTTCCAGTGTTTTACTGGAATTATTCGAATAATCACTGAATATACTGATAATCCACCTCGGATATATATATATATATATATATATATATATATATATATATATATATAAATATATATATATATATATATATATATATATATAAATAGTGCTCTACTGAAACCAGTGAGATTAAAATCACAATGAACAATATGAAACTATCAACTTTTCATCGGGATTTTCCCTAACCATTTCCTGATTCACCGACGATCCATTTCCCAACCCCGTCTAACTGCTGAAACGAGCATAGCAACCCTTAATTCGACTGGAGAATCCAAATATTTGCAACGTGATAGGTCATAAGTGAATTTGGAGTGGTGTAAATTGATCCTAGAGAAGGAACGGAGATTCGTGCTACATATGAAGCCTTGATAGCATCTGGTCGGAACGGTGAATCATTCCACCAAAAATTATATATATATATATATATATATATATATATATATATATATATATATATATATATATATATATATATATAAATATATATATATATGACCAAGAGACGTGTAGGCAGAATTCACTTTGAATGAGCAGAATGCTATACATTGACATAATAATGATAATATTTTTTTTACCATATAGTATACAATTTCAAAATATGCAGTACGTTCATAAACGTGTGGAAACGCCATTATCTTACGAGACAATTTTAATAATAATAATAATAATAAATCATTAACAATAATATTAATAATAATAATAATAAAAATAATAATAATAATAAGGTACAAGGTTTTAAGATATATGTAGTAAATATGAAATCAATGAAATATGTGGCTTTGTTTAAAATTAGATTATATCTATTCTAAGGATTCATATAGTTTAACAATAAATGATACTCGATAAGTGAATAAATACTTGTTTCGAGAAATAAACAAGAGTAGGACTTATACGTATATGTATAGAGGACATGTAGGACTTATTTGTACTAGATATTTGTAGAACATAGAATAAAGATTATAATTCACAGTATGTATAAGCAAGAATGAGTGCATGTTAAAATGGGTTACGTTTATACGTATTTTGTTGATTAATAATTATAATAATGATAATAATAGTTGTTGAGAGGTACAGTTAGTCATTAGTCACACGAAATATTATGTATTCTCTGTTAAGTTTTTAATCATTTTCCTGGGTTTATTGAAGATATGTTTTTTTAATTCTTTTTTGAATGGTAGTAGGCCATTCCATGTTTTGACGGTGTCAGGTGGCGAATTATACAGCTTGGGTGCCATGTATGAATATGATCTTTTTGAAACCGACTTATGTTCAACTGGGATTGTGTGAAGATGCCGTTTTCGTGTGCAGTAGGTGTGGATGGGTATTTTGGCTGAGTTTCTGTTTTGGTGGTATTTCAAATTGACTTTATAAAAATATAATTGACTTATGTCAAATATCTTGGCTTCTGAGTATAGTAAATTTGAACCGTATCTGTGTGATTTTGACAGTAACAGTTTCAGAAATCTTTTTTGAAGAATTTCGAGTGCGTTGGAGGTGAAGCTTGGACAAGACGATTTTGTATTTTAGTTTTCCACTTTTTTCTCCAACAATTTATTTTTTCCTCCATCACCGTACACGGATCTGACGTCATCGATATTTCTTTAAATTGAAAGGGTATATTCTTATATCAAAAATTGCCCAAAACCTTGTAAAAAACATCCCAAATCTAAATGTTAACCCAATAGATATTCTCCTTTACTGAGGTCACTTTTAACATAACCCGTGATGTCATAAACAACCTCAAAAACAAAAATAGCTGTGATATATTTGGGCTGAATGTGGAACTGATCAATACAGTAAAAAATCTAATGATATCACCTCTTACCAAATTAATAAATGTATGCATTAAGGAAAATACTTTCCCGTCTATCCTGAAAAAGGCTGTTGTAGTCCCAATTTTAAAAAAGGAAATGCAAACTTGCCGGAAAATTACAGACCTATTTCTCTATTACCTATTATATCAAAGGTATTAGAGAGATGTATGCAGCTCGTAGACTTTTTTGAGCTGAATGAATATTTTTCTGAGTGTCAGTTTGGCTTCAGAAAGAAAAAAAACACAATACTGGGTATTTTGGATATTGTGTCTTATATCACAGAATCTTTTCAAAGACTACAGTATAACTCTGTTCTCTTAGTAAAGCCTTTGATTGTGTAGACCATGGAATCCTTCTCCAAAAACTAAGTAAATATAACTTTTCATCTGAAAGCATCAAACTCATAAGATCATACCTCACCGACAGAACTCAAGTTGTGAAGGTCTCTGGGGTTTCATCTGCAGAGCGTGGGATTAATATTGGAGTCCCCCAAGGGTCGGTGCTGGGCCCAATATTATTTTTAATATATGTCAATGATTTGCCAGATATTCAGTGTGCGGCAAGATTCACACTTTCTGCAGATGATACCACTGTTGCATTCACGGCTGACACATTAGATGAAGCTTTGGAGGGCTCTATGGCTGCACGAGAGGAGATTGAGGAATGGTTCTGTGCAAACAGATTGCAATTAAATAGAGACAAAACAAAGAGAACAGTATTCTCATTGAGAGATGTGGGTGACCTGAATGATGACGCCAGTGAGGTTACATCTTTCGGTGTTCATCTCGATCCGGAACTCCAATGGAACACACATATAAACAGTGTTTCAAATAAAAGCCTTTTCATCCTTCGAAATTTGTTTCCAGTGGGGTACTAAGGACTGCCTATCACTCTACTTTCCAGTCTCATCTTTCTTATGGTCTCATTGCCTGGGGTCACTCGACAGGGATGGAACGGGTGTTTGGGTTACAACGTAATGCGCTGAGGATATTGTCTCAACTTGGTTTCAGGGATGATTGTCGACAGGCATATATATCTCACAATATATTAACAGTTCCCTCACATTATATCTTAGAAAACCTTAAATATATAAAGCGAAATGAAGCCTCCTATAGGTCTCATCAAGACACTCACTCTCATGACACAAGACACAAACAGAACCTGATTCCAGCATATTGGAGGCTTAAGAAGTGTCAGGATGGGCCCGGGTACTGGGCGATCAACATGTTTAATGTACTACCAAAATATATAGGGATATGCAGTATGTGCAAAAAATTAAAAATATACTATTAGAGAATGCTTTCTATTCAGTGAACGAATTTCTCTCCTATAGTTTTATGTAGTACTATCGTAGTTTAAGGTAATTTTATTAGCTTTTACTCAAGTGTATTGTATTATATTTTGATAGTGTTTTTATGCATGTATATTTATTTCAATTGCTCTAAATTTAAATTCAGTTTATTTATTGCTGACCTGACGTGTGTAAGACAATGAAATTGTGATTAACATGAATAAATTGAGTATTGAGTATTGAGTATTGAAAGCCCATATTTTTCTGAGCTCAACCATACCAGATACGTCATAGGTAACACTTTAAGTTACAGTATAATGAGTATAGAGGAAACCAGTGTTTATATTTCTCAACATTCGTTCAATTATTTATTTTGCAATGGAAATATCATAAGAAAGTAGTAAAAATAAACAAATAACAAATTTAAAACAAATGCTCGAACTGAGCTCCTTGGGGTTAGTTGACAATATCCAAGACATCTTTTCCATTTGAAATTATTTATTCAGATGGAACTTGATTCACCAACTTGGGTCTGTTCAATCAGAATGATAAAAGGTACTGGTCTCAAACAAATTTACATCTGATGCAAGAAGGAAATTTTCAAGAGCAATTTGATTCCAAATGCTGGATGGTTATTATCGGAGGAAAACTTTTGGGGCCAATAATTTTTGACGAACGGACAGACGAACTCACTGCGAAAAGATATCTACAGTTCCTTAGAACAACAAGAAGAAGCGCCACCTCCAAATTCCCAAGTCGTAAGAGAACATCTGAATGACACCCACCCAGAAAAGTGGATTGGAACTTATGGACTCATTCAGTGGCCTGCGAGGTACATAAGTTGTCATATTTTTCCATAATGAATTATTTCTTTTCCATATTCTAGATCACCAGAACTTACTCCGCTAGATTTTTTCCCTGGGGAACAATGAAAAATCAGGTGTATTACACAGCATCAGCTACTCGTGAAGAGTGGCATTCCAGAACATCACTACGGAACAGCTAATCAATGTGGTGCGCGCAACAATTGAAAAAGTTGAACTTTGCCGTGATCAAGGAGGAGGTCATTTGAAAATTAAGAACCTAAATGGACTAATTTGCGACTTTTAAATGTTTCTTAAAACGACTGTGAAGTCATAAGCCTCAAAGTCGTATTTTCCCATGTTACTTGATCAAGAAAGGAGCGATTCACACGATCCATGGCATTCTAGATCAAAAAATAAAAATTGGAATAAAAAGACTTTATTTGTCAAATATTGACAATTGAAGTGTTGTTGGATTAGGAATGTCATTCTCGATCGAAATAAGTAAAAATATATAGGAAGTCCCATTTAAAAATCGAAAGTTGGGGTCATTTACGGTCGAACCGGAAGTACGGCAAAGCAAGTGAATATGTCAAATTTTTTTTAAGTGAACTATAATACACAACCCCCAAATTTAGTTTTTCTATCTTCAATAATAAAAAAGTTATAGGGGCGAGCCACCTTGGAGAATCACCCGGAATATAATTATTTTTTATTTTCGATATTTGACTAAAACAGCATGACATTTTTGTTTGTATTTTACTTCATAATCTCAGTGGGCTAAAATGGAAATGATTAATAAATCATGTACACTAAAATGCGTTTATCGTTTGTTTCGAAATCACCCCACCGAGGATGAAATTTTCATTATTTCCTTACCAGCATTGGATTCTTTATTCATCATAATAATGATAATAATAAATAACCTATGTACTATGAAATGGTGAAGTGTTAGCTGAGAGCTGTTCTTCAACTCAATATTCAGAGTGTTCAAAAAATTCAATGAAATGGACCTACTTTTCCTCCGATGGAGACAACATGAAAAACAAGTAAGCTTTGAATTGCATCTCCTCAAAAATCTGTATATGCCCCTTTGTAAATGCAGCGACGATATGAATGAATTTCAAATTCAAATTCAATTTATTCCAAAACAAATATCAGGTAAGTTACAATACAGTTAGTCAGTATTAAGTATGTATATATATATATATATATATATATATATAGAAGAAGGGTAGTCTCGTGACTGGACTAGTTGAAAATAACTATGAATTTGAAATAAACTTTGTAGAAAGGATATTCCTTGAGGTTGCAGTCAAAATAATGGCCTATGAAAAAAGAAAAACTCTTTCTTATTTAGTCAAGCTTTCGAAAATGTTTATTTTCATTATCAAGACAAGCTGTGTAGAAAAAAGAAAACACAATTGTGAAATACGATTTTAAACAAATCTATAGAACTTACTAAGGTGAGGTTAAGTGAAGACAGCGAACTAATCACCATTTCGTGATTGAGGAACTTGTCATCCACCATTTTCCTTTTTCAGTCATGCTTCAACCATGTGGTAATTATTGTGCTTGTCAAATTTTAAAGTGTTTAAATTAAGTATCTAAAACAATATGTCCGAGTGCCATTGTTTAATTTTTATATATATTACTAGTAGTGGTTCATAGTGATATGATTTTGAAAAGTTCCTCAATCACGAAATGGTGATTAGTTCGCTGTCTTCACTTAACCTCACCTTAGTAAGTTCTATAGATTTGTTTAAAATCGTATTTCACAATTGTGTTTTCTTTTTTCTCCACAGCTTGTCTTGATAATGAAAATAAACATTTTCGAAAGCTTGACTAAATAAGAAAGAGTTTTTCTTTTCTCATAGGCCATTATTTTGACTGCAACCTCAAGGAATATCCTTTCTACAAAGTTTATTTCAAATTCATAGTTATTTATATATATATATATATATATATATATATATATATATATATATATATATATATATATATATCATTTACGAATATATGGACCTAACTATCATTGTTTTCCTTCGATCAGTAAGAATACAAACTAGGCACAGAATGCTTGTGTTTTGTACTTCTCAATGATCAGCCAGAAAATATCCATAGAGTTCACACAGTTTATGAATCAGACGAGTGATCAGTAATTATTGATTTTAAAGTAAAGCGAGGAGGTACAGAAATTTATACGAGGTAAGTATTAGATGTTTAGTTGAAATTTCTAGTATCAACAGTTCAACATTAATTTCGGAACAACATCATAACAGTGATTAATAATATTTGTTTCTGAAGTAAAATAGATAGTTTTCAGAATTTAATATGAGGTGTTTTTTTTTTCTAAAATTTTAGATAAAGATCAACATAAATTTCATTTGACTCTATGAGCTCCTTTATTTTAGTTTTGAAAACTTTTTCCCTTCTTAATTCTTCCACACATAGAGGTAGTGAATTATAAAGTTTAGGACCAATAAAAAAAACGAATCTTTGTAAGTGACTTTTCTCGAAAATCGGCAAATCAATAGATTTGTTTACTATGAAATGGGTAACATAATGTTTAGGTAGGTATGTAGTAGGCAATGATAAGCAAATAAGTTTTTGATATTTAGTTGCTTGGATTCCTTATACAGACTTTTTGTATCATATAATCATGACCCCAACTTCATATATCAGAATAGGTAAATAAATATCACAACTCCACTTTAAGTCTGATAAATGCTTTTGGTGGAATGTTTCATCGAGATGGACCACGTAGTAAAACCCGATCTCGAGTTTTCCCTCACCGATTCCACCGATAAAGCCAAGCATTCCGACGGTTCGTCAATAAACGTCATCCCATAGATGATGAAAAATGATAGTAAGAAAGCAAGCAGATATTTAATACGGGTCCATTAGGCTTGCTTTATCTCCGCAGACGCGTTCGAAGAAACTGGACCGAGATAGATCGGATGTTGGGTAAAAAATATTGATGGAAAGTCTTTTCGTGTCGGGGGAGATATCGTTTATCCTTTGTTTTGGATTTTTCAGCAGTTTGCGGTAAACAATGATACAGCGAAAGTTGGACGGTGGGAATCAACCACGATTTGTATGGAAGTTTGGAATAACGAGAATCATTTGTTTATGGTGAATGAGCCTCGTTTCTCGTCGAGTGATTTTTGTCACGAGACGAGATGATGAGTTGTCAACGAGAGACGAGACTAGAAATAAGTTTTTCTATAAAAGAACTACATAATTTGTTTTTGATTTCTTACGTATAAACGTTGCAATACGAGCCGCACAGTACAAAAATAGACATTTCATGCCCCTTGTACGCTACATCAATTCATTCTATTACTGTTTTGAACTTTTGAACAAAAAAGAAAAAATACATTTAACAACCAGTATCTTGGATAAGGAAACTATCCTCTGATAAAAATTACCACATTAGATACAAGTCTATGAGGAATTCTCTAAACAAAACAATTGTCAAAGAAAAAAATAATTTCTGTCAAAATCTCATTGATAGATCTCACAATAAATCAAAAAAAAAATGAGATGTAGTGAAAATAAAAACTAACAAAAAATATATCTCAACGAGGAATATATTGCTGATGATTTTGTTTTTTTCAGATATTAAGCGCTGTTCGACTATTTTTCCCAAAGGGTTTATAAAACTTTACTTGAAGCTACGGTCAGATCCAGACCAATTTAACTACAGGAAGCTGATTCCATCAATTCGAATTTTACTGATTTGAGCGTGATAATAATAATAATAATAATATTTATCCAGTGAGATCATCAATGGTGATATTGAATAAGTCAATACAATACGAACGAATAAATCGATAAAACACCACAGTGGGAACAACAATAAAACTAAAATGAATAAATATTGCAATACATATACAGTGTGACCCATTTAAAATGGAACCACCCCTGTAAAATACGCATTTTTCGGTCATTCTCAAAAATATTTTTTTTTTAAATCAAGCATCGAAAACTGTATCTTGACACAAATTTTCATAACTTTAGTTTCATTTCCAAGGCACTCTATGGTTTTTTTCTTCGCTAAAAACAGCAAAAGTTTATTAGGCAAATTTTGTTTCCAAATTTGACTACACCACTAGATTCATAGTTGTTATGAATAAAGACCATGAAAATTTCATAAAAAAATATTGGTTAACAACGAAGTTACAACAACTTTAATTTTGGAAACAAAGTATTTGATATTAATTTTCATTTAGACATATTTAAAATCTGGCAACACTGCCGATACAGAGTAGAACACCAGTGAATTTGTACAGCGAAAATCCAAAGTCAATAGCTCATTCCGTTCTACAGTTATAACTCCTGAAAGTATGGTAATGTGAGCGATTTCTGGTGGAAGCGATTGTGTAATAAAAATCTAACTACGCCACTGGGTTTGTGAATTATATTCCCTTAAAATAATTTATTCAAGTTTAGGTTATGAGTGTTTTCGTAAATAACAGAAAATTAGAAATTAATTTTCAAGTTATGCAGTTTTCAATAGCCGATAAAAACGAAATCAACCGAATCAAGTTTTAAAGTATCAAAATTATTTATTCAATAATAAAACAGAAAGCAGGACAAAAACATTTTTCTTTTTTATTCTGCAAAATTCAACTTGAACAAGCTTTTAGAGAAGGTATCAATAATTTGAGGAAAGCTGAACTAATACATTGGGCATAGGTATTGTACTAAATCAATAGTAGGCTGTGATTTAGTACACCACAAATCGCTCACATTACCATATTTTCAGTAATTATAACTGTTGAACGGAATGAGCTATTGACTTCGGATTTTCGCTGTACGAATTCACCTGTGCTCTTATTTGTATCGGCAGTATTGCCAGATTTCAAATATGTCTGCAATCTAAATAAAAATAATAATCAAATACTTTGTTTCCAAAATTAAAGTTGTTGTAACTTCGTTGTTAACCAATATTTTTCTTTGAAATAACGACTACAAATCCAGTGGTGTAGTCAAATTTGGGAAAAAAATTGGCTAATAAACTTTTGCCGTTTTTGACGAAGAAAAAAACCCATAGAGTGCCTTGGAAATGAAACTAAAGTTATAAAAATTTGTGTCAAGATACAGTTTTTGATGCTTGATATCAAAAAATTTTTTTTTGAGATTGACCAAGAAATGCGTATTCTACAGGGGTGGTTCCATTTTAAATGGGTCACACTGTATAAAGCATTGTCAGTAACAATTTGTTCAATATAGAAATGTAGATAAACATATATGCATTATATTATCACATACTATCATTCAAATATTCATCTAGAGTATAATATAATTTATCCATTCGGTAATTTGTTATAAACTTTTATGGCCATAAGTCTAGGACATGTTTCAGTTACTTCAATCTGTGTGATGGAACTTTCAGCTGTTGCAAATTCCTAGTGTTATAATTTGTATTCCTGTTAAGACTCTGATGGCTTGTTATATCTGATTTAACATATTGCAATAGCTCATAGATGTATATACCTATGAGTGTTAAGATTCTGAGACTTCGAAAAATGGTCCTACAACTGGTTCTTCTACTTACTCCTGCAATATACCTGAGAGCCCTCTTTTGAATGGTAAATATCCTGGTGCAGTCACTAGATGCTCCCCATGCCACAATTACATATGAGATAATAGAGTGAAAATGGGCATGATAGTAGATCAATAATAATGGTTTACTCACACTGCAATGCAGTTGTTGAATGCAATAGGATATTGGAGCAATTTTTTCACAAATCATATCTGTGTTCTTCCCATTTTGAGTTTTCAGCTATATTCAAGCTCAAAAATTTTGTCTCACTCTGTTGTTGAATTGAACCATTTACAGATTTCCCCGAGAGGCTGTGATCAAAATTACTCCTTGAATGTTTGAATCTTGAAAGCACCGTTTTTCTGTCGTTCAATACCAGACCATTATCTGAAAACCATTGCTGAGTTTTCTGAATTTCATTAGATTATATTATTTTCAGTTATCAATGATGATGAGTCATCAGCATACATTACAAAGTGATAGCTGTAAAAGTCATTGACATATAATATATATAAGAGTGGACCCAAAATAGGGCCTCGTGGTACCCCATTAAAACAGGTTCTAGATACCGACTTCTTACCATTTACCCCTACATAGTGGTTTCTGCCTTCCAAATAACTGAGAAACCATTCATGAGCTACTCCCCTGATACCTCACATTTGAAGTTTTGCAAGGAAAATATCATGATCAACCAAGTCAAAGGCTCAGGTCTGAGAAGATCCCCAAAGCCTTTTTTCCTTCATCCAAATTTTGGTACAGATTGTTAAGAAACTTTGTGACAGCTTGGCTTGTAGACATTCTCTTACGAAAACCAAACTGATTATTGTTAAATGAATTCCATTTTTCGAAAAATGTGACAACTAAATTTGGGACATATTTTTTTTTTATTGGTGCCCCTTTTTACCCATTTAAAGCACGCATCAGCGTGTTTAAATCGAACTTTAAAAAACGCGCGTTTTTTAAAGGTAACCATGACAACATCAACAAATCGAGAAACGTGAAGTCTAAATGACAAATTTTTGATTATTGATCTGACAGGAGTACCTTGTAACGTCAGATAAAATATTACTAACAATTCGTTCATTTATATGTGCTCCTCCATCCATTTGATGAACTTTTCATATTATTTTTTATATATATCACTGGATTTTCGCGGTATTAACCGCGATTCTGCCTCACTATTAAAAAAATCGATATTAGAATCATTCATTTTCGAGCTCTGGTGACAACAAATATTGATCTTTGGTAACAAATTGCAAATGAATGTTTTTCTCATTTCCATGACAACGAAAGGTATACTGATGTCACATCACGAATTCAACCTTCTCGCATTATTAGTTCTTATTTCTATTTTTTGTAGTAATAATACCAGTATATATGATTTCAAAGTGCACCAATAAAAAAAAATAACGTAAAGTATTCGTGGATAACTGGTCTTAAAACACTTGCTCTATTTCGAGCACTCCGGCTGCGCCGTCGTGCTCGAAAAATCGCGCGTGTTTTAAAGCCCTTTTTATCCACTTATACTTTAATATACTATTTTTTTATTGGTGCCCCTTTTTACCCATTTAAAGCACGCCTCAGCGTGTTTAAATCGAACTTTGAAAAACGCGCGTTTTTTAAAGGTAACCATGACAACATCAACAAATCGAGAAACGTGAAGTCTAAATGAAAAATTTTTGATTATTGATCTGACAGGAGTACCTTGTAACGTCAGATAAAATATTACTCACAATTCGTTCATTTATATGTGCTCCTCCATCCATTTGATGAACTTTTCATATTCTTTTTTATATATATCACTGGATTTTCGCGGTATTAACCGCGATTCTGCCTAACTATTCAAAAAATCGATATTAGAATCATTCATTTTTGAGCTCTGGTGACAACAAATATTGATCTTTGGTAACAAATTGCAAATGAATGTTTTTCTCATTTCCATGACAACGAAAGGTACCTATACTGATGTCACATCACGAATTCAACCTTCTTGCATTATTAGTTCTTATTTCTATTTTTTGTAGTAATAATACCAGTATATATGATTTCAAAGTGCACCAATAAAAAAAAATAACGTAAAGTATTCGTGGATAACTGGTCTTAAAAACACTTGCTCTATTTCGAGCACTCCGGCTGCGCCGTCGTGCTCGAAAAATCGCGCGTGTTTTAAAGCCCTTTTTATCCACTTATACTTTAATATACTATTGTAGACCTTAGCAAATGGACTGGAAAGTGAAATTGGTTGGTAATTCTCCAAGTCCGTTTCATTCCCTGTTTTATGAATTGGTACAATTAACTTACCTTTAGGCATTCTGGAAAAATTCCTTCTATTATTGAACAATTAATCAGGTAGGTGAGAGGTTCAATTATAAAACGTATACATATTTTCAATATGTATGTACTTATTCCATCATCTCCTACAGATTTCGAGTTACTCTGTTGACGATATCTATTATAACATACTCAGTGGCAGGCAAGAGAGAGATAGAATGAGCATTATTATATTTGAGTGTTATATCACCTTTGGTAGCACATAACATAATATTCTCAATGGGATTCTTTAGAATGTTATTGAATAATCTATAGAGCAATTTGAGACCTCTTCAGGTTCGGTCACTATCCTCTTATCTATGTTAATTGTTTGACTATTTTGCAGTTTCTGTTCTTTTTTTTTATTCCAAGCAGTCTTAGATTTATTTATATAATTTGCCAGTAACGTCGTGTTATAGAGTTTTTTGCTTCATCCAGCAGTTTTCTATATATTTTTTTATACCTCGGATAGTAGTTCTTGATTTCGATATTACCATTCAGAGTGAGAAAGTACAAGTCCTTCAGTTTCTGTCCAGATACTAGTAAACCTTCAGTTAGCCAAGGTTTCCGCTTATTTATATTCATTTGATTTATTGTTTTTAAGGGAAATGCAACTTCAAAATGGTGCCAAAAGACCTTTAAAAATATCTCGAATTTTTTGTTTATATTTTCCTTTGACTGAAACATATCATATCAATTCTCTTTCTGTAGTGATGTGAGGAATCGATCAATATTATTTGAGTTGAAGATATCTCTACTTTCATAGGTCACTTTTGGGTTTTCTTGTCGAGGTTCAATATTAATACTAAATGACTAACAATTTGTATTCTTAAAACTTTTTATCGAACTGGTATAAACAACCAGAAACCTAGACTCAAGATTCAGGACTTATTAAACTTCACTAGTTACGGACTCGGACTCTCTAGAGGTATTTGGACTGGTATGGTTGCTTCCATCGTGTGGTAGAACTTCCTTTCGTCCCTTCACCCAGTACTTTTTTTTTATGTTCTGGTTCCCACGAAAAGGGATATCCTGTAATGTTCAGAGAACATCGTGGGAACCAAGGGAAAGAAGGTAGGAGTTGGTGTTCTTCTTAAATTTCTGGAGGTTGTATGCCTCGGGGAGCACCTCCCTAGGCAATGAGTTCCAAAGCCTCGCTGTTCGTTGGATGAACGAGTCTTTGGAAAGTGATGTTCTGCAGGTCTCCAAAGTGACCACGAAGGGGTGTGATGACTGAACTTGACGGGTTAGTCTGAATATAATTCCATAGCAGGAGATGTTGTCAGGACTAGGACTCAAGCTGGACTGACTTCTGATAGATTCTGTGCTCGCTTTTATAGGAGAAGATCGTTTCCAGGGAGACAGATTTTGTTTCTAAGAATTCCAAATTGTCCGACTGGAACTTGCCAATATTCGAATATTCCGAATGGATTTGCAATCTGAAACTTATACAAAATTGGTCTGAGATATCTGTTGTATAATCAAAATCAGATTTCCCGTCTGAAAAAATACCTCATTTACCAAATTTCAGCTATAAAGTTTGGTTGTTGATGTCTTGTTGGCATAATTACGCTTCAGGACATTTTCTACTTTAAAACTCAATTTCAGCTCTCAAGCTCTGTGAGGTGGGCAAAAAACATATCAGCTTGATGGGAAAAGTATATTCTTTCATTTGATATATCGGACTAGTGAAGACATATTATAGGAAGATGACAGGGTAGCGTGAAAGTTGAAATGTCACCCCTACATGTTCCTGATATTTCCTAGCTCTGGTTTTACTAACTCTGAAGTTACTATCCTTTCTCCCTGCTTTATCAAGTGTATTCTTCCATTCGAGGTGTGAAATAAGTAGATAGACATTATTGGAAACTTACAGGGTAACGTAGAAGTTGAAGGTAACTCCTACATACTCATAAAGTTCCAAGATTCGTTTTTTCTACATGCAAAGTTACTGTTATTTTGTCGCTTTTAAAAAAAATATTATTGTAACAATACAGGGTTTCGTTGAAGTTGAGTTGAGTACCCTCATCTCTATAATGCTCCCAGATTTTTCCTTTCTGTTCCTAAGATAAAAATTTGTATGCCCAGATTAATCAATGAAGTGTGTTCTTCAATTCTAGATGTCAAATAGTTAGGAAAATGTTATTGGGAGTTGGCCGCGTAGTGCTGAAGTTGAATCGAAGGAAGTACATCCAACGTTACCTATGGAGCGTATGGACCTCATACCTACATAGTGATTGACAGTCACTTTGTTCTCTTCATACATTCTTAAACTTGTGATCAGTTGTCGTGCAATTCCATTACTTCAGTGGCGAAGAGGGAAAGAAATCATCGAAGGAATTTTACTTACTTTCTGCAAGATTCTTGTCATCGGAAACCTTCTCTTGGAAGTGCAGATGAAGATTCTAACTACCTACGTGGTATGCTCTTCTGCTGAATGATATTCCATCCTCGATGCTCAGGTGTTCTCCACAGTTGACTTCATACAACCAGTTTCCCTTTTGTACATGCAAAGAACACTCTCCCCACCCATCAAGATCTAGGGGGGCTATGAAAAGCCCCACGTAAACATTATGTAAAAGATAAGTGCCATGTGAAGTGGAATGAATAGAAAAATCGAATTAATCGGTTTTCTTCACATAAAGGATTCAATATGAAATTGAACCAGAAAATGGTAGATCTCAGGTGAAAAACAACTACTTTCCTGGCAAATACCACGCAGAACGTTGAATGATATTCACCTGAAAATCCATGCATACTTCCATATAATATCAATGGACATTGAATGCAAATGTTTTTTTCTGATAAGCTCGATTATGTTTAATTTATGTCGTGTTCACCTAACAATCCGCATACCGGTTTGAGGTTCTGGCCCTCATCAGTACGGTAGTCAACCAGCCAAGGTCCAAAGAACTCTGGCTGAAGTGAGACCAACGTAAACAAACCATCATCGAGCTTGTAACCTATAGGTACGCCGGAAAGATAAACTTTAACTGGCGGTACCTAGTGACAGAAAGAAACAGTCGAAATCTCCACCTCGATAGGTTTCTAAATAAAGATTCCTTCTCAGTAGGAGTGCAAGCCCGTCTGCATATAGTGAAGATAAGTGCCATGTGAAGTGGAATGAATTGAAAATCGAATTAAACGGTTTCTTCACATAAAGGATTCAATATAAAATTGAACCATAAAATGGTAGATCTCAGGTGAAAAACAACTACTTTCCTGGCAAATACCAGGCAGAACGTTGAATGATATTCACCTGAAAATCCATGCATACTTCCATATAATATCAATGGACATTGAATGCAAATGTTTCTTTCTGATAATTTGCCAGGAAAGTAGTTGTTTTTCACCTGAGATCTACTATTTTCTGGTTCAATTTTAAATTGAATCCTTTATGTGAAGAAAACCGTTTAATTCGATTTTTCTATTCATTCCACTTCACATGGCACTTATCTTCACTATATGCTAGACGGCTTCCATCACTGAGAAGGAATCTTTATTCAGAAACCTATCGAGGTGGGAATTTCGGAGTGTTTCTTATCACTAGGTACCGCCAGTTAAAGTTTATCTTTCCGGCGTACCTATAGTGTACAACTCGATGATGGTTTGTTTACGTTGTCTCACTTCAGCCAGAGTTCTTGACCTGCTGTGATACTCCGTACTGATGAGGGCAAGAAGCTGAAACAATATGCGGATTGTTAGGTGAACACGACATAAATTAAACATAATCGAGCTTATCAGAAAAAACATTGCATTCAATGTCCATTGATATTATATGGAAGTATGCATGATTTTCAGTGAATATCATTCAACGTTCTGCGTGGTATTTGCCAGGAAAGTAGTTGTTTTTCACCTGAGATCTACCATTTTCTGGTTCAATTTTATATTGAATCCTTTATGTGAAGAAAACCGTTTAATTCGATTTTTCTATTTTTTTTCTAAACATTATGTGTTATACTATAAATATAAGAATCCTGAAATGTAAAGACAAACCGACACATTGTACTTCAATGACAAAGAACGGTAATAAATATCTATCTATCTACACTTTTTCTACGACTACAACGATTGGTGTACGAGAAGCTGCTTTTACTCCAGTCAATGAGGACTAAAAAAGCCTCTGCCCTACAAAAGGAGGGGTAGAAACGATTGTGACATATGTCGATGCTCGATGGAAAATCCAAGTTTTCGACTTGGGGAAGAGGATTGAAAAAATATTTTTTTTCGAAATATTTTCTCAACGGTTGATCCTACAACAAAAATTTCTACTTTTATACAATTTGAATACATATAATTTTTTTTTACTTTTCAGAGGTTTTTCTGTGTCGGGAATTTTTAAATTTACAATTCAAGTTCGATTTCATCATGAAATGTGTATTCCAAAAGAATATTTCGAAAAAAACGTTTGCTGTCACTACGGAGTTTCGAATAATCTATAGTTTATTGCGTCTCCTGAAACGTGTTTAGGATAATAATAATAATTTTTCTGAATAGACTAGTTTCAGTCCGTTGAAGTACAAGTCTGCTAAGGTGGCATTTTGCGGACTGTTTCCAGTATCCAAAGAAGGCATTTTGTGGAGCGTGTACAATAGCTATTTGTGTATTGAGAGCGCGAGGTAATGATTTGCCGCTTGAGAAAAAAGTTTGACAATGTTTTGAAAGCGGCAAAGTTTTTGCGCTCGCATTACACACAAGATTTTTTCTACAACCGCAGATTTTACAAAAATATTTGGTAAAAATTAATGATTATTGATAACCTTGAATTTGACAGTTCAGATTTTGAAACGTGCGAGCATTACTTTGAGCTACACATGTGTGTTATTGTGAAAAAAAATTACTTTAGTACCTATTTAATTATTTATTTATATATTATTGTGTCACTTCATGATTTGAATCTATGTAACAATATCTTGATGTTTTTGGAATTCTTCTAATACTTCTTTCCTCTTTAGTGGTGAAAAACCAGGCAAATTATTACTCGGTATTAAATGTCTGTGTTTGATAACATATATGTAATATTTTGAAGCGATTTTATTCATTCTTCTTCTGGGAATATTATTATATTTGGTCGATATCTGAAGTAGACTGCTCTGAATGTTGTTGAACAAACCATTATTCGATATATGTTGGTTGCAGTTTTCAATTAGCGCAACTGGATTGGCGTACTTGGACATGGCACAATTCTTTACAATTACATAAGTTATACTTTTCAAAACTTCCCATTATCAGATGATTATTACAATCAATTTATTGAACACAAAAATGTTTTGATAGGTCAAATAATCATTTGTTTATTTTTCTTGACAACAGCGGCAAGCATGACCTCCTATCATGATCAAACATAATACTCGCCTGTGCTATGCGAAAGTTATAAATATAATTATTTTGAATCGGAAAAAAATATATTTCTACCACCTTCAGTAGTACAAAATTTTCAAAAATAAAAAAAGAATAACCACCAACCATCTTTGAGCTGTTTTTCGTAACTGAAGTTGGTAGTTTTGTATTTTATTCAACGCGATGATTTGGGCATCAATGTAATTTATAGATAATGTGAATTATTTACTAAATATAACATCTTTAGTATAATGAAAAGTTTAGAAAATGAGAGTTTACAATCATTATAACTATTTTTCAATTACTTTCTATAACTAAAGTTTGTAATTTGCTTTATTTATCGCTCTATTTATCGTAATATACATAGTTACATGATGTAGAATCTAAAATTCAATTACTCATAAAAAAGTAAATTTCTACCACCTTTAGTGGGAGAAAACTCCCTCAGAACGATGTATTAGACTTTCCGATCATATACTTCTGTTATTTTGTATAAGTTGGTAATTTGTATTTTAATACTATCAAACGATCAACGAAACATGCAAAGTGTAGGTGAAGTAGTTAATGAAAAAAGATTTAGTAAAACCGTGGCTAATATACCAGCTTATTTTATTATAATAATTATTATGTATGAACATTTAGATCTTAAAATCAGACAGATTAACAGATATGTGAATAACACAAATAGAATAATAACATATTAATGTTTTTTGAATACAATCATTACCTATATATAAAAACTATCATTTTTCTTATTATTTACAATATTAAAGGTAAATGTGCAATTTTCACAATTTTTCATGACAATTTCAGATGAAGTTTCTGGTAGTGACTGAACCGGGATATTTTCAGAGCTTGTTGTTTCCACGATTATTGGTGGTATTTACCATCGGCGTCGATGTCGGTCCCAAAATATTTTCCCATGTAGAAATTTTGTTAGTAAGATTTTCATCTATATAACCTTCTGCTATGTTGGTACTCTTCCATCCTCCATGTTTTTTCAATTGCGTGATATCGCCTCCTCCATTAACTAATAGAGTGGCAGAAGTTCGCCTGAAGCAATGGCCTGTATACATAGTTCAGGAAGTCCAAGATACTGCGCTATATTTTTTGGAAGTTTTGCAATATAATTCATTCCAACTACTTGATTATGGCATCAATCACGTGAGGTCCATTGCCAAAAGTGCATCCCAAAAACTTGGTTTTTTGTTTCGTGCCAAGAGCTATTTCATCCCCACTCAGCTGCTCATGATCTATAAGGCACAGATCCGACCTGTCCTGGAATACTGTTCCCATATTTGGAGCGCGACACCTAAACATATCCTGAGGCTATTGGATTCTGTCCAAAAAAGGGCAATTCGTCTCGTCGGTGATGCCTCGCTTACAAACTCGCTCACTTGTCTGGAACACCGTAGAAAAGTTGGCGATTTGTCTCTATTTTATAGATATTTTCATGGGCGATGCTCTTCTGAAATATCAACAATCGTTCCTGCTTTGGCAGTCTCTTCGAGACTAACCCGTCAAGTTCAGTTATCACACCCCTTCGTGGTCACTTTGGAGACCTGCGGAACATCACTTTCCAAAGACTCGTTCATCCAACGAACAGCGAGGCTTTGGAACTCATTGCCTAGGGAGGTGTTCCCCGAGGCATACAACCTCCAGAAATTTAAGAAGAACACCAACTCCTACCTTCTTTCCCTTGGTTCCCACGATGTTCTCTGAACATTACAGGATATCCCATTTCGTGGGAACCAGAACATAAAAAAAAAAAATTACCATTCGAATATTTCAAAAATAGTCTGTATTTTACAATTTTTGGGCCAGATGTTGATATATTTTCGATAAATTGATATATAGTTCAGTGTTGCATTATTATTGACAGTGAATGTCTCAGAATCAGGTATTTTTACAATAAGGATTGACTGCTTATTTTCAATGTCGTCCATTACCATCTTGACAAGTTCGTCCCTTCTACACGCTCCAGCTATACCGAAAATTAAGATCACTTTTTGCAGTAAATAAATCTCATCAGGAGCGTCTGTTTTGACTTCAATAAAATTTGAGGTTTTTGATTTTATTGGTTTGTGGCCAACAGCTTGACGTTTTAAATAAGCCAATAGTTTTTTGTATTCGCTGATGTTTATATCATGTTTTACTGATATCGTAGATCTCAGCATTAAGTATATAGACCAAAGTGTAGAGGATTTCATTACCTTGGTTTTCTCTGCAAAATACGCAAGTATAATGTTTTCTGATATCTTCTTGGTTCCTTTTGAATCGCACCATTTACTTGAAAGTTCATACTGCTTTTCGCGCTTGCTTCTCGACTTCTCTGGCAGTAAATTAAGACCAACTGATTTTGCAGCTTGAGCAATTTCCGGCGGAGTGCACGAAATTTCACTAATTTCATCGATTTCCATTGAGTTTTCACGAAAAGACATTTTTATTTTCAGTGACGATCTTAAAATCACGCGTTGTTCATGAAATAGTTGACATTTGTCAAATACCGTTCAACACCTACTCTGGTGTCAAATGTCGCGGAAAGATCTGACGTTTTTTCATTATGGTTTCCATGGTAACTCAGCGAGCGTTTTGGTTACTTTGCCGGTCGGCGAGCGGCAAAGTAAAAAACGCTCGCTCGTCGGAAAAGTGCAACTTGGCGCTTTCTTTTTGAAGCGCAAACATGGTACTTTTCGCTCGGTTGTAGAAAAAAAAAATGTTTGTTTCCAGCAATGACGCAAAAATGTCATTGTACAGGTTGTATTCCAATATTCTGCATGATATTTTCCGATATGCGTGGTATGGTTTTTCCTCTAGCGGCAGTGTTTTGTTCCAAAAATCCACTCTCGATTTGCGCTAATGAAAACATGCCCAACAAGCCGTGTGATACAATCCTTTTTCCCGCAGGATGAAACATTTTAATCCCTGATGCCGCATAGCAACAAAAAAATCCTGATTATTATCAGCACACCATCAAATTATTCTTGAGCGCCGAGGAAGCCACCGAGTCGATACCTGCGTAATATTTTGATTAATTAATTTGATTGTGTCGTGATGAAAAGCGAGAAAATCGCAAACAAACAAAAACAGACGACGGTAGCGTTTTCATGTCGATACACGTGACGTACAGAGCTCCCACGTGATTTCTGGTAATTATCGGTGTTCAACAGACGTGGAAATGTAACCGGGATGTTGCAGGAATTAATCCTGCTGGAGTGAGACGCCGAATGTGTTGTGGAGCTAGGGCGGTATCAAGTTTTCATTTGCTTGTACCGGGTTATTCACTATAAATGACCGCCTGTTATTATTGCCTATATAAAAAAAATTAATGTAAAAGTTGCGTAGTTATGACTGAATTTTGTTAAAATGCTATCAAAAATACAGTAGCGTGCAGATTCCAGGGTATTTTTCCTCATTTGAATACCTTGTATATTAGTGAATTTTTAGAATGATATTTTTTCTTGATTTAAAAAATTTACTATATGTTACCCCTATCTTATACCGTTTTTGAGTTACTAAACGTCGGATAACCTAGTGAGACTAGTTGTTACTGTAAATAATTTTGTTGTTATATTTTAAAGGGGTGAAACATGCATTCCCTATTCCATTTTTCACCAGAAATTTTCAACGAAACAAAAGTTCTTAATTTAAAACTATGTGTAAAAAAAAATGATTCATTGCAAAACTTTTTTAACTCCTGTGTTGTGTCCGTAAAAGCAATAGTTTCCTGATGTAAAAATAAAATACAACATTGTGCATCAACGGATCTTCTGTACATGGAATCGAAAAAATCTAGTAGGTGGCTGTCACGTTTTATTTGTACAACTTGTGACTCCAATGGACCTTTACATTTACGAAAAAAAAATTCCAAAACTTATATAGGTCGATTATATTTCATATGAAACGTCCAATTGACTTAGAATGCCATCATATATTTTTTATTTCGAAAAGATATTGCGTTTCAAAGTGTACCCGTGACGTCACGGTAATCGAAAACTACCCCCTCCATAATCCACGTTCAGAAACACGCATTACTGTTCTTGTCAAAAATATAGCTCAATGCTTGATATACACCATTAATATATAATTGAACGCTGTTTATTGATAGACTCATTAACAAAAAAACCCATTTCAACAACGGTTTTCTTCATTTAAAACATTCAAAGTTTCTGAACGGGCCTTCCTTTTGATGAAGAGCGACCATTGGCAACACCGCAAATATTAAAGACAGTTCCCATTAAAATCATATTGACATTTGAGGTTAATGTTTATTGTTTATTTTTATCAACTTTTTAATTTCTCAATATCATAAACGATTTGGTGTGTTTAAAATGAAACAAGGCTTCGTAAAAGCAGGTTCGGAAAATTTGCCAAGGGTGGATTATGGAATGCTTTGTTTATGCAACGTTCCCAAGAACTAAGTGAACTTATAACTAAGGATTCAACACTAGCAAATCAATGAGCGCGTTTATGGAACCCCTAGTACAAGAACTAAGAACCATGACTAGAAAGTTGCCCAACTTTTAACTAAGAACTTTGGTTCTTAGTTGAAACGTTCGTGATTGTTTAGATATAATCAATCATGAATGCATTATACTGTGAATATATATGTAGGCTTTGTCTGTTTGTATTATAATATAAATAAATTCATATTCGGTACCTGTTAGTGTTTCCTTCATGTGATGAGTCAAATATTTATTAAGTTTGAACTACTGAAAATATAATTAATAATTTAGAATGAATAGACTTGAAGTATGTTCATACAAATTTCGTAAATTTTTTGAAAAATTATTTATTTATTTCACACCAATTCTTTGTTGAGGGATACTAATCTATTTTTTACAAATACAGGTTTACATTTTCTATGGTAAAAATTTTCCCTATAGTTACAAAGCTATAGAAAAAAAAATATTTCTGAAGATATTGGCATTCATGAAGAGAATGTGACAACAAACCTTAGAAAACTTTGACATAATACTGCACATTCTAGTTATTCAAAGTATTTTTGAATTTCAATCAATCAAAATAGAAGAAATTTTTCTTATCGACAAAGTTGTTAAAGAATTCGTCCACCGTATGCTCCTGAAATAAATTGTATTGTGCCATTTGGAGTAGCAGATATTAAAAATTTTACAGTATTGCATTTTTTCTATTCTGACCAAGTCATGGACAGACGAACAGGATCAGAGGGTTTTTCAATTTCCAGACAATAATTGAATTAACTTTCTCATAGCGAGCTCTGAAAGGGATCGGCAAATTTCTTTCAATTTCAGATATTTCAGGCCAATATATAAGCTCTTATAAATAAACAATTTGCCATCATACACACAGATTTTGTGAAAATCTTGTGAACACTTGATTTACTCATATCAGTCATCAGCCAATCGAGAGTATACATCCCCAACCCGTATCTTTTTTAAACTTATCAGAACATCCATATATTTAATTTACTCAATTTTGGTAATGTATTTCACAATGTGGTAAACATTTTCAGGGAGCCCCAAATAATATTACTCTTCTTTTCTATAAGTGCAATAGATAGGCGCTGGCGCTGCTGTCCTTCGATATTTTCACAATCAGGATCGGATGAAGACTGACTAGGAATATACTCAGAATTTTTTTTGGTGGTGTTATTTTGGTGAATCGGATAATGTACTAGTTCTACTGCTAGGAGAAGAATATTGAAACTCTTGAAAATTTAATTTTGATGTTTTCATTTGGTTTGGGTTTCTTCATCGTTGGTAGGTCATATACCTATAATGAAACATTGTCAGACCAATGTCATTTCAGGTTGATATGTGGACAGACATCTTGCTTCAACATAAATTTGGATCCCCTTGTTCTAGCATATTCCTAATTCGTAGTATCTTCTTTCAGCTGGAACCAAAGAACAATATGTTTATAGGACTGGATATAAAATACAGTACTGATCGATGATTTTGCAAACTTGCATTGAGTGAAATTAAAGATGGTTCCTTGATGTACTCACCTGGAAATGTTCTGCACAAAAGCATATATTTCCGCTTTTTACAAAAGTTTGATTCACTTTCACTGGTGTTCAGACAACCGGGCACATAGCACTTTTTAGACATTTTCATAGTTATTAAAATTAGAAAATAATTTCCGAAATTTTTCAAAACCAAACATTCATGGAGAGCTTGTTCATTTGCAGCAGTTCTCTGCATATCTCGTGTCTCGTATCAGTCGTATCAGATATATGCAAGAGAAGGAGCTGAAGAGAGAAAAACGATTGTTAATATTCTATTCCGTGAAGCAAACGAACGAACCTATCAAAGTATCAAATAACAAATGTCATTACGTCACAATTCCATGATTCGCAACTCATACAACGATGCCAAATCAACTTTTAGTGAACGTGACGTCACGAAACCACTTTTTTCCGGATTATGGAAAAACTACCCATCAGAAAAATAAAATAAAAAATCCCAAGTGATATTAGCACATATTCTTTCTAATTACAGTGTTTTCACATAGTGCATAAAAAGGTCCATTGTAGTAGGTTGAAATCGAAAAAATCTAGTAGGTGGCTGTCAAGTCGCTTTGATTTCTATGTGGTTGTTGAAAGTTCAATTGTGTCTTATGAATCTTCAATATGAATAATAACACTAACGCTGAAATGGACGATATTCATTTTATGTATGGTCGTGCCAATGGAAATTCCTTGGAAGCTAGACTGCTCTATGCAGAGATGTATCCTCAGCGCGTGATACCTCATCACACAATTTTTGCACTTCTTCACCAAGGTCTCTGTGAAAGAAGGACTTTTCAAAAACGAACAACTGATTGTGGTCGTCCACGAGTGATGAGAACGGTAGCACTGGAAGAACAGGCCCTCAATATGATTGAAGATCGTCCGGAATCGAGTACAAGACAAACTTCTAACACACTTAATGTTGGCAATAAACTGATCTTGAGAATTTTGAAGGCTCGCCAATGTTATCCTTACCATATTCAACGAGTCCAGGCACCTTTGCCGCGAGATTTTCCCCATCGAGTAGACTTTTGTCAATGGAGTCTTCAAATGATTACCCAAAATGCTCAATTTTTATAAAACGTAATATTCACCGACGAATCCAACTTTTCAATGCAAGGGATAACAAATTTCCATAACAATCATTTATGGCCGAAGATAACCCACATGCAATTCAAGAAGGTTGTTATCAATATGAATTTTCACTTAACATGTGGGTCGTAATGACGGGTAAAAATATTGGACCGTATAGATAAAAACATGTATATAGATCGTCAAAAAGTACAAATTGAAACAAACTGGATATCGGATCATATAAAAATTAGGCATAATATAATAATATGTAAAATTTGAAATGGTTGAATCAAATCAAACAATCAGGGTATATTTCATGTCTGAGAAAAAAAAATTCATTAACAAGGTCAATATAGGAAATAGATAAAAAAATATAAATATGATAATATAATAAGGTATATATCAACAAGAAGAGCTGATGCTACACAGTCACAATGAAGACAAATATATAAACTGTGTATTTGTGCAATTTTAGCACCCTCATTATGAAAGTTCTCGATATGCCTGTTATGCTACTGAGTTGCCGTGTAGACAAAGTTGGGTCAACTGCAACTTGTCCTAAAACTTCCATCTGATTGATCTCGTTTGTAACAGACGCTATCCAATTTTTTTTTCATTGGCGACTGATCCAGTCTCACGGAATTTCACCACAAGATATATCTAGAATGATAAAAAAATACCAAAACCTTTTTCTGTTTTCGTGTCTCTCATTGAAGATCCGAGCTGTTGCTCGTGCACACTCATTTTGAGCAGCAAAAATAAAAATCATTTCAACTTCATCGTCTTTTGTGTAAACCATCGCGATACGTGAATAGACCTTCGCAGTAAACACACGTGAAAAGTGGCTCTCGGTGATGAAAGTGAAAAGTGTTAACTAAAAATATCAGAAATCAACCAATTTCTGCCAGTGAGTCTATAGACCATTGTTACGTATGCAGTAATATTTAAATAATTCACCAGATGAAAAGGTTATTCAGCACTTTACGTTTTACAAAGTATCCACAGTAATATTCGAACAGGTGAGCCGCACAAAAAAGTCCTCACTCTCTGATAAGGAAACCCAAAAGAAATACGATATAAAGCTGGACATACACTTTGCAAAGAGAACACCAAATCGAAATAATGAATGATGCTGCAGTTAGACAAATCCTAGATGAGATTCAGAAGAGAAACAATAGAAAAAATTGAAAAAAATTAAAAAAAAAAATTGGGATCCTTGAAAGAGATAATAAACTCAACAATATCGTTATTTTTGGACTCAATAAAACAAACGAAGAAGTACAAGCAAATACGATTGCAGATGAACTAAAAAAGCTATTAGAAATTGAACTTGCTGAAAGAGATATAAATAATACATACTGTCTTGGAAAAACAAAAAACTGCCCAGTCAAAGTGGAATTCATTTCTCACCTAAAAAAGAAGCAGATCCTAAAAAATGCTGCAAAACTGAAAGGAACCAAAATTACTATTTCTAATGATTTAACCATTAAACAACGGGAAGATTTTAGAACACCAAGACACCACCAGGCTTATGAAAAACAAAATGGAAAAGACTGTTACATAAAGCCATCTAACGTATGGTATTATAGCCTGGGGAGCAACATCAACTAATTTCAAGAATAACCTGGAGAAAATACAGAAGTATATACTGAAAGTTATTTACAAAAAACCTCGCCAATACTCAACAGATATTTTATACAGTGAAACTCGAATTTTCGACATCAACCAGCTCTATACTAGGATTATTTTATTGAAACAACATAAAGATAGGAATACCTCAAAGCATACTGACCATGTGTACAACACCAGATATAACACCGATAGAAGGATGATTGTACCTCGCCCGGAAAAAGCTATAGGCTTGAGTTGTTTCACTTACCTTGGTCCCAAATTATATAACGAATTACCAAATGTAATCAAAAGATTAAACTCGCTCAACATGTTCAAAAATAAAATTAAAAAATGTATCCAATCCATTCCTAGAAAAGACATACACCAATTTATAAATAGCCAAAATACCACTTTTGTTCTAAAAACGCCATCTTCATAACTTCCCCCCCCCCCCAAAAAAAAAACTATGCAACTGTCACCATGGTATGTGATTACACGGTGTTGATCAATGTTACAGTGTTTTCCATGCACAAGGCTTCTTTTATGGGATTACACTATCATTTATTCATTCATTTTATTCACTTTCCAATTATTATTGTTTAGTATTGTATTGTTTGTATATTGATTGCAGTAGACATAAAATCATTAAAACTATTTTATTTTCATTTTATCTAATTTGATTACTTATTCTACATACACCATTAGGCTTTGCAGATTAATTTTGTTTATTTGTAATTTGTATATGTATCTTGTCAATTATTGTGCGAATAAACGTTATTATTATTATCACAAGTAGAATTGTTGAAATTCGTGGTCACTTTTCGATTCTACACTATCACCATTTCACAAAAAAATTGTTCTCAGAGATTCGTATTTCTTCTTGGACAATCATGTTGACAACAAAAACTGAAACGTGTACTCGGTGAGCAAATAAAATAAGACAATCGGTGGATAATTACGACTGAACTGTACTACTATCTGGGAGACAATAATGGAGATCATTTTGAACATTTGAACTCGAATATCTCGAAAACGGCTCATTCAAATTCTCAAATTCAGAAAATTTTGCACTGCTAGTATCAGAATTGAATTACCTTCACAACGATGTATGATACAACCCCCATTCCCTATTAAAATTATAGAGGGGGTTGCTCTGGGGAGTAGGGGGTTGAAGTATAACATATCTACTTCTCGTCAAATGGTGTCCCCCTCCAAACAAAAATCGATATGTCTCGGCGATTTTTTGTGAGATAATTTTTCTGGGAATTATTGAAGGTGGATAGTCGTAAGTGGACCACCCGGTATAACTAACATGTTGAATAGTTCATACTGTATATTCCTATTCTGTAATTGGATCTTGTATCTGTTGAATTGTGTAATAAAAAAAAATAAAAAATTGCAGACTTTGTTCTGATATGGAACGATATGTGGCTTATACGTGGCTCCTTTATTTCATTAAAACGGATCTTTTCAATGCCACAAAAAGGGTAGAAAGGGTATCAGTAAATCCGTTGACCCAGTTCATGACCTACTTTGCAGGGATGAAGGCACGAGCCCCGAACAAAAATTAGTACCCTCTGACGAACTCCGAACACTCCTGAAGGCTGAAGGCTCGCTTGGAAAACATCAGTTCTCCCGTAAAAACGGACAAAATCCATCGAAATCCGATTAGACAGGGAATAAAGGAGTTACCAATTTGCGTCGACTGTGATCGAATTCGGCGGAGGATGCATTAAACATGGACGGATTGTAACCCGATAGGATTTGACAATAAACAGAATGAATACAAGCGTAAAAACAAATAGACGCCGAGAGAAAACAAACGATGAAATCGAACGGGCGGTATCATTGTTCTGGTCAGATCGCGCTGGATTAAACGGGATGGAAATCCCACAAATGATGATTCCGCGTTTTTCCTTTCGATATTGATAACAGAAAATTGGGAACAATTGCCAAAAAATCAGAACAATACTTGCTGATACGGAGGGAAAATAGCGTTTGTGAATATACACAGGGTGTAATCGACCCGTGAATGGCGAGTGTATATTTTTGCTTCAATTAATGATATAAACCTCCCGAACATCACTGCCAAAGTCACTCTATTTGCGGATGACACAACAACTACTGCTAGATAACATCGAAAGGGGATTGATTACAATAAAACAATGGTGCGACTCCAATTCTTTAGTGATTAGCATAAAAAAACTAATATAATCATATTTCGCTGCAACCCACCAGATATACCACTGGAGGATGAAAATATCCTTAAGAAAACAGAGACACCTTCTATTAAATATAGACTCTAGACTGAAATTCGATTATCACTGATAATCTCCCTAGCAGCAGAATTATTACCGATAATTTTTTTCAAGGCCACGAATGTTTTTGTTGATAGAAAATTATTCCGAGTTGAAGACCAGGGAAATTTTCTATCAACAAAAACATGAGTGAAACCGAGAAAAAAATTATCAGGTATTAATTCTGCTGGTGGGAGATTCGGTTGGAAAATTTCATAAATTGGAGTTGCTTTTCACCCGACGAAACCAAAAAGGAGGAGGTTCTCTAGTCGACGCGTATATATTTTTTTTTTTAATTTTTTTTTATGTATGATCACGCATAACTTTTTACTGGGGCGTCCGATTCCGATAATTCTTTTTTGGATAGGGTGTACTTTGAAATTGGTCTCATTTGAATTTAAAAAATTTAATCCATTCCTAAGGGTAGCAAAATGAAGGATATTGATCACTCTGCAACTACAGACCTATCGCACTGCTATCTATTATTTCAAAGGTCATGGAAAAAGCCATCAACATCGAGCTCATGAAATATCTGGAAGACTCAGGAATTGTCAACGATAGGCAATATGGCTTCCGCCATCAGAGATCAACTGGTGACCTGCTCGCTTACGTCTCACATATATGGCAGCTATCTATTGAAAAGTATGGAGAAACTTTAGCTGTGGCATTAGATATCTCCAAGGCGTTCGATCGAGTTTGGCACCAGGGACTCCTCGCCAAGCTTCCGTCTTATGGCTTGCCCCCTCAGCTGTGTTCTCTGCTTGCTAGTTTTCTCTCAAACAGGTCTCTCTATGTAGTGGTCGATGGAGTTTCATCTGACACTCTACTCATAAATGCTGGCGTTCCGCAAGGATCCATTCTCGCACCAACACTATTTCTACTTCACATCAACGACCTGTTGAAAGCAACTTCATGTCCAGTACACAGCTTTGCCGATGATAGTACCCTCCATACCGCTTTCTCTTCCAGGGCCCCTATATCAGCCCGTGAAACCAGAAATGAACGAGGAAGAAATGTTAATAATATAAATATGGACTTAGCAACAATTCTCGAATGGGGATCTAATAACTTGGTAGAATTCAATGCAAACAAAACACAAGCATGTCTTTTCTCTAGAAAAGCCGATCTCACTGTGCCTAACATAACTTTGTCAGGAGTAACCATACCACTGAAGCCATCCATATCGATGCTTGGTATTACTATCAGCAATAACCTTTCCTGGGAAAATCACGTGAGGTCCATTGCCAAAAGTGCATCCCAAAAACTTGGTTTCCTGTTTCGTGCCAAGAGCTATTTCACCCCCAGTCAGCTGTTTATGATCTATAAGGCACAGATCCGACCTGTCCTGGAATACTGTTCCCATATTTGGAGTGCGGCACCTAAACATATCCTGAGGCTATTGGATTCTGTCCAAAAAAGGGCAATTCGTCTCGTCGGTGATGCCTTGCTTACAAACTCGCTCACTTGTCTGGAACACCGTAGAAAAGTTGGCGATTTGTCTCTATTTTATAGATATTTTTATGGGCGATGCTCTTCTGAAATATCAACAATCGTTCCTGCTTTGGCAGTCTCTTCGAGATTAACCCGTCAAGTTCAGTCATCACACCCCTTCGTGGTCACTTTGGAGACCTGCAGAACATCGCTTTCCAAAGACTCGTTCATCCAACGAACAGCGAGGCTTTGGAACTCATTGCCTAGGGAGGTGTTCCCCGAGGCATACAACCTTCAGAAATTTAAGAAGAACACCAACTCCTACCTTCTTTCCCTAGGTTTCCACGATGTTCTCCGAACATTACAGGATATCCCTTTTCGTGGGAACCAGAACATAAAAAAAAAAAAACTCACCCTCTGAATTCTAGTCCGTTAACCGATTCTATCAGGCATAACTTTGTACTGGGATCTTCGATTTGTATGATTTATCTTTTATCAGATGGGGTATACCTCATAGTTGACCATATTTGGATTTCGTATGGAATTATCCACCCTTTCGGGTAGAAAAATAGGGGATAATTGATTTTTCACTTGTGAACATTGGCACACATATGTTGTTGACAATGACAGATCGCTAGTGTCATTATCACAATCAATATATTCTATGAGAGGATGGAATGATAGACAAAGTAATGAAATAAACTAACCAGAACAACAAATAGTATATTATGCAATGAGCACAAAATGATGCCCATTTTGCACGAGTATGAAATTTTCAGCACGAGCCGAAGGTGAGTGCTGCAATTCATACGAGTGCAAAATGGCCATTTTATTGCGAGTTGCATACTATACTTTTTCTATGACAACATATCGTTCACGTTTAATACATGCATACATTGCAAAAACTTTGAAAAAAAAAACTGATGATATTTCATTACTCCGAATTCGCCGCTAATGGGCTTTCTATCAGAATTAAAATATAAATTGAAGAAATATGTAAATATTTTCTTAATTGCTATTTCTGATAGGTACACAGAAATAGAAGTCTATAAACGATTTTGTCTTTTGATCTACCTTCCATTCCAAAAAAGGTTATAAGCGAGTTAATACATACTCTTCGACGTTTCCGGTAATAAATTCAGTGTTGTTACCTTCGCTGCTTCTATTATGTTCGGGGGTGTCAAATCTAAGTCAATATCACTATTAGTTTCCATTTTAATTAATGTTTTTTTAGAAAGCAACTATGAAATTACTCGTTACCTACTAAAACTTTGACAGAAACGATCTACTGACATTTCATCAATTTGTCGCTGGACGTCATAATTTGACAAGCCGTAGTCGTCGTGATTTCAGAGTGAACCTAGACCTAACACGAAATATTCCATTTCGCATTTGTTGCTTAGCAACTTGCCTAGCAACCGATGCAAAAATGAAATTCTGTACAAAATGTGCTTGTTTATGATTGAAGTTGAGGTTATAAAATGAACATTTATCGAGGTTGTCGTAGAAAAAATAATTTATATTACAACAAATAGTAAAAGTAGATAATCATATTATTTAACTGGTAATAGTTGAAGTAAGGTGGGTAAGTAATCAAAGAACGAGCACTTAGTGATTAGTAGATTTTAGCCACAAAAAATTGAAAAAAAAAATATTTTTTTTTGGCAAAAAATTAAACCGATGAAAAACGGAACTGAAAAGTAAAGAATAAAATAAACCTTCTTAGTCTCAACAACTACGCTCCTTAACTAATGTAAGTAACTAATTTTGAGTCGGCGCCAAACAATCAACGAAGATCATTAAATTACTTTAAAAAAAATATCAGAATGTCACCGCCTAACTCGATGCCATCATTTTACGCCTTACCTAAATCTTTTGCTTGTTTGTTTGACGCCGACTCAAAATTAGTTACTTACATCAGCTTAGGAGCTTAGTTATTGAGACTGAGAAGGTTTATTTTATTCTTTACTTTTCAGTTCCGTATTTCGTCGGTTTAATTTTTTGCTTAAAAGTTTTTATAATATGATGAGAAGATGAACACTTAGGTATACTACTACGACTGAATTTTAATTCCAATGTCAAGTCATTTCGAAATGACAGGTGAGACAGACCAGCAAGTACCAATCAGTTTCTTAGTCGTACCCGTGATATTTATTGTTTTGATTTTATTCTGAGTGACTTTTGTCAATAGATATAAGGCGCTTCATTTTCGACAGAAAAATTATCACTTAATAATTCCATTAAGTTAATAGGAACTAACAAAATTATCGCGATAATCTCCCGTCGCTATATGCAACGTAAACAAAAAGGAGCCTTCTGTAATAAGCTGTCCTCTGGATACTACGCAATGCGAGTAATTTCGAACGATTTGGACAGATCTGCGTACTTTGCTCTAATCGAATCTCATCTAAGGCATGGGATTGCATTTTGGGGCGCTTGCTATTCTTACCAGCTCAATAATGTTTTTGTAATCCAATAAAGTGCCTTGAGGTATATTGCCAAAAAAACACCCAGGGACTCGTGTAGAACGCTATTCATTGATCTCAGTATAATTACAGTAACATCTATATACATACTAGAATCTGTCACCCTTAAACAAAAACAAAAATCTCCTTGTAACGAATGATAATTCATATAACACTCGACAAAACAATAATATCAGGCTACCTAGACCATCTAATATGGTTAGAGATTCTATAATATACAATGGCATCAAAATGTATAATCATCTCCCCATAACAACTAGAGAGACTACATTTCTCAGGCGATTCAGAAGAGATGTAAAAAAAATATTGATACAACAATCATTCTACGAGCTAGATGAATACTTTAACTCAAACCTCCAGCTAGTCGCAGTTCCACATACTTGGGAGTTCACCCATAACCCTTGACGAACTTGTATGACTATAACAAATTTTCTCAATAGCTCCATAATACGTAACATTGTCTTCATTTATTTATTTTCACACATACTGAATTCTGTCCTTTATTCAACCTTGCCTATTTACCACACTTTGTATCTTTTGGTCTGCACGTCTTAAATGTATATGGCGTATTTTAAACAATATTTTTATATACATTTTCATATTGTTACCCACATATTCAGTTATAACCTCACTATATGTGCATATTCTCAGATTATTTTTATAATTTTATAATTTTTACAAACCTATCACTTATATGTTCAACTCTGTGCCTAAGCTTTGTTTTTAAGAATTTCATTATTTGACAATAAAGCATATCTTGATCGATTCATTGATATAATGTCATTTTATAACATGTTTTGTTTTTTGTAAAATTTGACAAAATTTTGGGTTGTGTCACCTGCCCAATTTCAGGTAACCTGATCAACTCTACATTTGAATAAGGTAGAATGTTGAACTTTGTGGTAATTGTATGCAGGGTGCTTGAGATAGATATTCAATTTCAGAGTGAAGAAAATATCTAACCTTATTATATCCAAACTGATGATAAAGTCAGAACTTGTTGACTTCATACTTTGCCTCTGAGGCACTTATCATAATTATGACAGTAACTGGTAAGGAACGAACGACACAAACACTATTGAAAAGGGAAACATTCATTCGCAATTGCATATTGTTTTGAAAAATCACGGCAATTGTAAATTGTAATGATTAAGACATCGGGTGAACTGAACACTGTTGCCAAGTGAAATTTTGGCATGCACCGTTTACGAACAAAAGTTTGTTAGATTCTACTAGGGTTTTCTGATTGGCTGGTAAATGAAAGATCGTAATTAGCAACCAATCAGGAAACAGTACGCGATGTGCAGGAGAATTAATTTGTATATTATTGTCTTTGTCTTTTGGTGGCTCATGAAACTGAACACCAAGCTGTTCCGTGCGTATTATGAAGAGTAGAAGACAAGATGAATCACTCGTCGTATTTATGAATAAAGTAGTGAATTTACATTCTGGTTGAAGTAGCCAAACACTGTGCGGACGTTCAATAGATATCTAGTACGGAAAAGCCATGTCTAACTAATTACAATTTACAATGGCCGTGATTTTTCAAAACAATATGCAATTGTGAATGAATGTTTCCCTTTTCAATAGTGTTTGTGTCGTTTGTACCTCAAAAGCAGGACTGTAAACTTCATCCACTCATAGATACTCCCATCTACGCCTCAAAAAACAATGGGTAAAAATTTCTCATTCCGAAGTTGATTCCCAACTGAACTCTGTTTCCTAATGTGATAGAGTAATGAATTCCATAGACGTACGAGGTTAAATCTGAAGTTGATGTCATTGGATAGCTTATGAAAAACTAGGATAGGAATGAGCAAGCAGATGAAGAACATCATGAATGAGACATATCTAGAATTTTGCAGAGAACCCAAAAATGCAATAACATACTGGGTGTCCCATTAGAATCAGCAAAGGTTTATATCATAACTTTTTAATGCGACGTTCAATTATTTTTCTATTTACATTTCCTAGCGCTTCATAATTGCTACAACTTTCTGAATTCAACCATTTTCCTAGCTCTTCAAATAAGGAGGATATCTATCGATCCAAATATAATCAATAACCCTGTAAAGTTAGTTCAAAGATATTTCGTACTGTTAATATGATTAGCCCCTAACACTGGACAACGCTTGAGTATGCTCTGTAATTTCCTGTTCTAGGTGCAATAAAATAATTAATTCACAATCACCCACCTGATTATCTTTTCCTTACTTCAAAAGTATTTTTAACAAATAATATGTAGATATGAATCCGTCCATGCGATAAGAGATAACAATATGGTCGGATTTGTTTCATAAATGGCGGGTTTTTCCAAGAAAACTATCATAAGCTTAGGTAGAGGCACAGGTAGTTTACCTACCGGTGCCTCAGTGTTTCAGAAATTTGAAATGTTCAGTACCTTTCCGGCAGTTGTTGAAACAGTTCGTTCTTGAAAATGGCTAACGTTTCTGAATTTGTTGCTGAGAAACGGATCAGTAAAACTTAGGAAATTATTATTCTCGATGTGTTCAACGCTGTTCGCCACCAAAACTCAACATTCCGAGTTACAAAAATAGTTGAAATGTGTTCGAATGTGACTGGAGTCGGACAGTCAAGAGTATACCGACTTGTGCACGAGGATAAACGCGGCCTCATCAGGTCACCAATGAGAAGTACAGGAAGAAAATAAACTGTTATAAATAAGGATAAAAAGACTGCCATCAGAAAAATCATACACTCGTTTTACCTAAAAAATGGAATACCTACCTTGAAAAAAATAATGCCTGAAATGAAAAAGGATGATTTCATTCCACCCATGGGTAGGAAGAAAATGTGGAAAACTTTGAAGGAAATTAATTTTCGTTATGAAAAAATTCAAAACAGAAAATCACTTTTAATAGAGAAAGACGAAATCATCTGCTGGCGACGACGATATTTGAGGGCAATTAGACAGTTTCGAAGAGATAACGGGAATATATGGACGAAATTTGGTTAAATGAAGGATATACCGTTGGTAAAATATGGCAGGATAAAAATATAAAATGCGCGAGGCAAGTATTCATGGAAGGATGGTCCACTGGGATAAAAGTACCCTCGGGACAAGATAAAAGATTAATAATCACTCACATTAGTAGCAAAAATGAATTTGTCGAATCAAAATGGACTGGATACTATCATGAAGACATGAACACTGATGTTTTTGAAGAATACTTCCAGCAAATGCTAGATCTTATTCCTCCTGGGTCTGTTATAGTCATGGATAATGTCAGTTACCTCCCAGGAAAATCCGAAAAAATAGCAATGTTTTCTTGCAAAAAAAATGACATAATTCATTGGCTTACTTTGAATAAGAAGCCATTTCACAAAGACATGCTGAAAAAGGAGCTACTAAAGTTGAATTAACCTCTCTGTTCGAAATTTGTTGTCGACCAAATCGCTTTAAAACGGAATATACCGGTACTTCGCCATATGACTGTGAATTAAACCCCATAGGATTTGTGTGGGTAGCAAGACATGAAGGCACGAATAAAGGCAGTGGATTGCGAAAAATGGAGTAAGTGCATCGTACATGTGATTGGAATAGAAGAAAGAATGTGGAAAGCTGATATCATGCTTGAAAACACTGTAGAGCCCCTTATTATTTCTCTGGACCACAAAGACGATAGTTCATCGGACTACTCGGAATATGATGGCTAAAATTTCTAAATTAAGTTGTATTGTATATAGTAGATTTTTTCATAAATATAAATATTTATTCCAATTCATCTAATTTCATATTATTATTACTTTTATATGAGTTTTTATCTACTTAACATTGGAATATTATCTGTCTATCTCTATAATTATAATCATGTATAATTATTATTATTCTAATAAACTACATGCATTAACGCCGATGTCACATAACTCTCCTCTTATTGTTATGCAATTTCAAGATTGGTGTTATCGAAACAGATTGATGATAAATATTAAAAAAACTGCTTGCATTGAATATTACTCTATTTACAATTCACCATCAAACTGTTATATCTCGTTAAACAAAACTGTCATTGAAAAATCGAAATCTATAAAATTTCTGGGAACCGCATTCGACAGTAACCTCTCATGGGAGGGACAAATCAATGCTGTATGCAAGAAAATTAACCAATGCTTTTACTTATTGACAGTCCTAAAATCCATGTTATATGGGGATAATGTGTATTATTCATATGCATACTCTGCAATTGCTAAAAGTATTATTGTCTGGGGACAAGAATGTGAAATTCAAAGAGTGTTTGTATTGCAAAACAGAATAATACGATTTATATTTGATCTACATTTCCAAATTTCGTGTCGCAACATATTTAGAGACAAAAAAATTCTAGCGGTGACTTCTATTTATCTCTTGAAATTACTGAGCAAGACTTAAATAAATTAATAAAAAATAGTGATATACACAAGCATCATACGAAAAACAAAAATGATTTATTGCTCAAAAAACAAACCACAGTATCTATGAAAAATCACCCCTTATCGCTGGGGCTTCTTACTTCAATAGGCTTCCCAGCCACTTGAAAAACAGTCCGACATACGAAGTTTTCAAAAGTAGGTTGAAACATTTTTTAGCAAATAACTGTTTTTATAATTTGGAGGAAGTTGATACTCTCCTATCCAATAATTGAATTAAATGTTTCTTACTTTTTATTTTGTATCAATGTATTTGTTCTGCCTTCAGTTCTGGAAAGATACAGCTGTTATATCTGTTATATGCTTCTATGCTCTATTATTTTCATTTCTACACCTGTATTGACTCGTCCAATCTATTGTATTACAGGAAAAAGGATTTGATACATTTGAATTTGAAGGTAACCCTAATTTAGGACCGATTCTGGGTGTGTACGTCTTGAATAACTGAAATACGGAATTTTCAAAAACTATCATTGCAAGTTTACAATGTTTCCCTTTTCGACATGAATACCCCACAAGAGGTTATCTTGACGATGAAAGATAGTGACTAAAGTTTATCTTTCAGTCGCAGATGATTCCACATCTGATTTCATGAATATCCTTTTTTTTTTGTTATGTTCTCGTTCCCACGAAAAGGGATATCCTGTAATGTTCAGAGAACATCGTGGGAACCTAGGGAAAGAAGGTAGGAGTTGGTGTTTTTCTTAAATTTCTGAAGGTTGTATGCCTCGGGGAACACCTCCCTAGGCAATGAGTTCCAAAGCCTCGCTGTTCGTTGGATGAACGAGTCTTTGGAAAGTGATGTTCTGCAGGTCTCCAAAGTGACCACGAAGGGGTGTGATGACTGAACTTGACGGGTTAATCTCGAAGAGACTGCCAAAGCAGGAACGATTGTTGATATTTCAGAAGAGCATCGCCCATGAAAATATCTATAAAATAGAGACAAATCGCCAACTTTTCTACGGTGTTCCAGACAAGTGAGCGAGTTTGTAAGCGAGGCATCACCGACGAGACGAATTGACCTTTTTTGGACAGAATCCAATAGCCTCAGGATATGTTTAGGTGCCGCACTCCAAATATGGGAACAGTATTCCAGGACAGGTCGGATCTGTGCCTTATAGATCATAAGCAGCTGACTGGGGGTGAAATAGCTCTTGGCACGAAACAGAAAACCAAGTTTTTGGGATGCACTTTTGGCAATGGACTTCACGGGATTTTCCCAGGAAAGGTTATTGCTGATAGTAATACCAAGCATCGATATGGATGGCTTCAGTGGTATGGTTACTCCTGACAAAATTATGTTAGGCACAGTGAGATCGGCTTTTCTAGAGAAAAGACATGCTTGTGTTTTGTTTGCATTGAATTCTACCAAGTTATTAGATCCCCATTCGTGAATTGTTGCTAAGTCCATATTTATATTATTAACATTTCTTCCTCGTTCATTTCTGGTTTCACGGGCTGATATAGGGGCCCTGGAAGAGAAAGCGGTATGGAGGGTACTATCATCGGCAAAGCTGTGTACTGGACATGGAGTTGCTTTCAACAGGTCGTTGATGTGAAGTAGAAATAGTGTTGGTGCGAGAATGGATCCTTGCGGAACACCAGCATTTATGAGTAGAGTGTCAGATGAAACTCCATCGACCACTACATGGAGAGACCTGTTTGAGAGAAAACTAGCAAGCAGAGAACACAGCTGAGGGGGCAAGCCATAAGACGGAAGCTTGGCGAGGAGTCCCTGGTGCCAAACTCGATCGAACGCCTTGGAGATATCTAATGCCACAGCTAAAGTTTCTCCATACTTTTCAATAGATAGCTGCCATATATGTGAGACGTAAGCGAGCAGGTCACCAGTTGATCTCTGATGGCGGAAGCCATATTGCCTATCGTTGACAATTCCTGAGTCTTCCAGATATTTCATGAGCTCGATGTTGATGGCTTTTTCTATGACCTTTGAAATAATAGATAGCAGTGCGATAGGATTGTAGTTGCTAGGTAGGGCCTTTTTGCCTTTTTTAGGGACTGGCTGTACTCTTGCAATTTTCCAATTGGACGGAAATACCCCCAAATTGTAAGAGTGGTTGAACAACTTGCAAAGAACAGGTGTTAGTTCAGGGGCACATTTCTTAAGAACAATCGGCGGGATTCCGTCAGATCCACAGGCTTTGTTGGTGTTAAGACCCAGCAAAATCCTTCTGATAGTACGTTGGCGAAAGGTGATCTCGGGCATGTGACCCTCAATAGGTGTAATGTTCGGGGGTTGTTTTCCCGATGAATCCAGAGTGGAATTTCCAGCAAATAGGTGCGTAAAGATATTGGCTTTTTCCTGGGCAGTCGTTGCTAGTGTTCCATCTTCTTTGGTTAGGGGAGGAAATGAGCTGGAAGTGAAGTTTCTTTCCACAGCTTTGGCGAAAGACCAAAATGAACGAGATCCGTTAGGACATCCAGCAAGTTTTGATCTTATTTTGGCTTTGTGGGCATCTTTTGAGCATTCTATTGTCTCTTTACATATGCCTCTAGCCTCGACATATGCTGCTCTGGTCTCAGGGCCCGGATTTTCTAGCCATCGATGGTATGCTGCCTGTTTGGAAGCCACAGCTCTAGAGCAGTTTCTGTTAAACCAGGTCTTATCGGATGATGTTCTCCTTTCGGTATTCGGTATGTAAGTTTGCATCCCCAACATGATGATTTCAGAAATTGTCCCAGCACATCGTGTTGGATCTACTGAAGAGAAACAAACTCTCTTCCATGGAAACGCTGAGAAAAACATACGAAGACCTTCCCAGTCGGCCGAATTGTAATGCCACATGAGACGGGGTGGTATTGTGCAGCTCGATGGTGAATGGAAAGAGCATGTTGTGGAGATGAGGGTGTGGTCAGAGTTTCCAAGTGGGGCACAAACTTCTATTCTTCCTGTTCATATTTTCAACAGAACGACCTTCAAGTTGTCCACCCTGTTCAATGGGTACTGTCATTGCAAATTCACATTTTATCACTCTCTCACATTAGGAAACAGAGTATAGTGGCTCAGTGGTACGAGTGTTAGTATTGTACCCACTGTTACCACCCGACGATGCCGGTTCGACTCCCAGCATAGCCGGTGAAAATTTTTTCAAAGCTCCAAGAGTGGTTTCGGATCCCACTATAAAAGGTAAGGCCCCCGTGATCTTAACTCGTACAAGTTTTCAATAATTTCTGAGGGTTGGTAAAACAAGTAAGAAAGCGGTTAGAAACACTACAGTATTGAAATCCCTCCAGTTGTTATAAAATAATGAATTGAAGAGCATACCCCAACGAATGTCTCACAAATTAGGATAACTGCAAAAATTACGGAAAAATTAAGGTCTCAACGACGTTTGGCAATGACTCGAACCAGCTGTATCCATCGGAAATGCAGGTTCACTTATGTGTTCGTTTTCCTGTTTGGAAGCCTCTGCGTAATATATTATTTCAACATCTACCTCCAATGCCACACACAACAATCACCCAACGGCAATATTGTTCGGGGAAACGAATTGTTGAACCTGAAATTGTTTCCCCTGCGTGGATGGATCTAAGGTTTCCATCGTAGAAGTTGCTATGAAAGGAAGTGGTAGAAATTTAATGAAGTTCTTTGTGCCAAACTTCCACTGTATACGATTCAATACCAGAAACCAGGTTACAGAATCACGTGCTTTGTCATGCAACGCGCCATTTTCTGTTTAGTTCCGAACTTTTCAGAAAGAGTTTTCTCAGCTCCAATGAAATAATTCATGTGAGTTTTTCCAGAAATATAAACAGAAAAAGCAAGAGAAAGTTGCGGATGTTTGATAACTCATTTGCATTTTTTTGACCCTAAAGAAGGGTTTTTCGACAGTAAAGAAGGGTTTCTTGAATCAATTTGTTACCATAATGAAAATTCTTGAATTAGTCCAATCAAATATAAGTTTTAAACAAGAGAGCAATGTGAAGTGTAAAATTAGAAAACAAGGGACATTGGAGTTTTCTTCACAACGAATTCAATATAAATTGAAACAAGTGGTAGACCACAAGCGAAAAACAACTACTTTCCTGGCAAATACCACGCAGAACGTTGAATGCTATTCATCTGAAAATCTATTTCAATTTGGAATTGAATAATCCAACCCTATGGGTAGTAAAATAGGGGATGATTGATTTTTCACTTGTGAACATTGGCATACATATGTAGTTGACATTGACAGATCCTCCAATAATTACATTATATGAAAGGATGGAATTATGTACAGAGTGATGAAATCAACTAACCAGAACTTTCAAAAATAATTTATATTGTATAACAATAAATAGTTAAAGTAGATAAACATTGATTTGTTGAAAATATAAACAGGATGTTCATAAAATCATATTCAATTGAGAATGTTTCCCTTTTCAACTAGATAAACATATTATTCAACAGTGAATAGTTGAAGTAAACTAGGTAAGTAAGTATTTTGAAAGTAATCAGAAATTAAGTAGGTAGTCATTAGTAGATTTCAGCCACAAAAAATTGAAAAATAAAAACTTTTAACGAAAAATTAAACCGACGAAAAAATCAACTGAAAAGCAAAAATTAAATAAACCTTCTTAGTCTTGATGATATTTGAGCTCCTAAACTGATGTGAGTAACTAATTTTGAGTCGGCGCCAAACGGACTAGCAATCGAATTAAGTAAAGCGTAAAATAATGAAAGCGAGATGCATAGCGGCGTTTTAATTACTTCGTCAATTGAGAATGTTTCCCTTTTCAACAATATAATAATCTTCGATAATTGTTTGTTTGGCGCCGAAACAAAATTAGTTACTCACGTTGGTTCAGGAACTCAATTATCATGAAGACTAAGAAGGTTTATTTTATTTTTATTCATTACGGAATGTGAAAAGGTGATTATGAGAATGGGTGAAATGAAAATAAAATAGGAAAAACTATTTTGAAATATGAAAATACTAAATTTAATGGCAATGATAGCTTCAAACAACGATCAAATTAAATGTTCAAATTGTGCCCCGTTCGCTATCTGACAGTAGCCAAGACGATAAATAAATTCTTTTTGAACATTGTCACTAACGTCAGGAGGCATACATTATATCTCGTGACGAATTCTTGCTTTTAAATCTTCTGAATTCTCCGGCCTATCAACATACACTGTACTCTTCAAGTATCCCCACGAGAGGTAATCGAGTGGTGTCAAATCTGGAAATCTAGCTGGCCACTCAATCGGTTCCCTTCTCCCTATCCAACGATTCGGAAACACCACATCTAAATAGTCGCGGACAGCTGCTGCATGATGGAGAGATGCACCATCTTGTTGGAAGAATAAATCAGTTCTCGGAATATCAGGTTTCTCTAGATCTGAATATAAAGCTATTAGTGCAGGAATGAGGTCGAACCAAAGAAAATCAAAAAATATTGCACCAGTCAGGTTCACGTCAAAGAAATAGTCACCCAGAATTCTTCCGTCGACTATGCCACACCATATATTCACTTTCTGTGGATTTTGAGTGTGATACTCCATCATCCATCGGGGATTTTTGGTAGCCCAATAACGGCAAATGTTTTCTATTGATGTGGCCGTTCAAAACGAACGCAGCCTCGTCAGAAACAATTATATTTTTTACAAAATTATTATCATTATTCCATAGCTGTTGCAGTTGTTCGCAGAATCCATTTCGCCGATCAAAGTCGTCTTCTTCCAGCTCATGGATGAGGCGTACCTCATAAGGATGGTGCTTTGCTTTTCTCAGAATTTTGTGGACTATAGACGCTGCCATATTGTAATCAGAAGCCAATTGGTTGAGTGTTGTGTGATGATTTTCATGCACTGCCAACACAACATTGAGCTGATCGTCTTTTGGTGATGAGGAAGATCACGGACATGCCCAAATTCACGGTATTTTGACTCAACTTTACTCAACATTATTTGGATAATAGGTTGCCCATCAGGATGAGTTGCATTGAATAATTCAACTACTTCTCTCTCTCTCTCAATGAATTCGAATTAAAATTGAAAAATATACTTCTCCAAAATGTTTTTTATACGATTACGGAATTTGAGGAATTTTTGCATAATTCAACCTGAATGTATTGGATATACAACTCTTATTTTCAACTTCTTCATAACTGTGATTTCTGATATTTTTAATTTGTCTATAGAAAATTGTATGTTTTATATTTTTGTTTGATGTTTCTTGTTCTTCGTATATCGACGAACCTCACATTTGCAAAAATGGCAAGCATGGTAATAAATATATCTATCTATCTATCTATTTCTTTGGGTGCGCATTCTGTCCCAAATCCTATCATGCAAATGATTTCAATTCTTTTTCGTTCATTTAATTTCCATGAAATGACAAAGTTTCTACTCAATAAGATATGTTATTCTTTAAAGAAATAAATTCATAAAAACCATTCAGCGTCAAGTAATGGAAATAGTCAGATAGCAAACGGAGCACAATTTGAACATACAATTTGATCGTTGTTTGGAGCTATCATTGCCATTAAATTAAATATTTTCGAATTTCAAAATAGTTTTTCTTATTTTATTTTTCATTTCACCCATACTTATAATCACCTTTTCACATTCCGTAATGAAAAATGGAGTTGCCTTTGAAAAAATACAGATGATTATTTCTCCTACACGAATCATTCTGTATGCATTAATTAAATTTGAAAAATTGCCCAAATGAAAGTAAAATTCGATGGCTTCGAGCGTTCTTTCCAAAAATTATTCCTTTAATTTTTTACGAATTCATCCACTACTTTACGAGAGCACTGAATTTAGCGGACGCACTGTATACAAACCCTATGTGTGATATATTCCTGAAATCAGCTTTCCATGGAGCTTTGAAAAATTGAATAATGTATAGGGTGTTCCATTTGAAAAAATTGTCGCTGACGTCATTGGTCATTAGTGATGTGTATTTAATTATTCCTTATCAATGTGGCAAATTAAGACTAAAAATCGACCTGTTTCAGGAGATTCCTCAGAAATGGATAGTTTGGCTAAAAATGAATTCATCAAGTATTTTACGAAAGCACTGTGTGATAATCTACACAATATTTTGAGTGGGTTTGCACAATAAATTATGAAATATCTATAAACAGATACCTCTCATTCCCTGCCGACTGGGCTACAAGAGTAGTAGTGATAGAAAATACTGTATTCATCTACACTACTGCCGAAACCTACCTAATTGTCTCCAGAACAATTCGACAACAAACCATTGCGCCCGACGGCGTTATAAGAGCTGAGAGAGCCGAATTAGTGAGCTTTTCTCCGTTGCCAGAGAGCCCTTCAATTGAAATAAAAACAATTAGTCGAGACTTCGGAAACTGTTCAATAGAATCCAAATGTTTCGCATCGAGTTCTCCCAATTCAGAGGTTGGTGGGCGTAAAATGAAAAGAAATCGTTTTGGGAGAGAATAGTGAGTGGAAAATATACGCTTCTGGAGTATGAGAAAACAACGATAATTAAAGTTTGATCATGTATGTTAATAGAAATATCAATTTATTCATCATCTGTGCTACATAAAAATAACAAAAGTTGGAATTCTGGATTTATCGAAAACAATATTATGTATTGGAAAACGAAAATCTAAGTATATAAAATTCAAATTAGGTATAAAATCATCGAAATGAACGATGTCAATCACGCTAACATTTTCTCCAAAGCCTTTTGAACTGGTTTGAATTATCACAGTTTTTATTAGTTACAGGTAATTCATTAAACTCAGTTCAAGCCTTTGTATAACACGGAATTTGGCATTTGGGTCGGGTTTCATCTATTCAGTAAAATTAAGTCTGTACAATTTCTAGTATGATAATTATGTACATCTCTGAAAACTTTCAGTTTGTCACAGATATGTTTCAGTTTAAATACAAACAAATTCACATCAAACATAATTTTTTGTTCAACCAACATATTTGGAACATTCAACATGGATTTCCATTGCTCTGTTTCTGGATTTTTTCCAACTGTCTGTAGTAAATGAAAAAATAGGTTATACAGAACTGTAAATGAGGAGGTGCAAAGGTATTGTGAACCGACAATTTTGTATGCATTGACATTCTTGCCTATTCTGGTTCAAAATCCAAGTTATTTTGAGCATTTTATCATAACATAGTCTGCATGGGCATGCAATTCTAAGTTGGAATAGAAAATGGTACCCAAATATTCAATTCCTTTATCATAAATAATTTGTTCCCATTTATAATAATCTACACAACTTATTCTTGACTTTTGGCGAACTAACCGAATTTTACGATGGCGTAGAAGAGCCAACAACAAAATATTTTTCAAAAACATTTGGAATTGCCACTTTGAACTGACAATTGTCACTTTGAAGTGACAATTGTCACTTTGATCTGACAATTGTCATATTGAAATGACAATTGTCACTTTGAACTGACAATTGTCACTTTGAACTGACAATTGTCACTTTGAAGTGAATTTGGACTTTGGTTTTCGAGTGAGAAAATTAAGGAGAAGGAGGTTTCCGGAAAAAGGGTTCTCTTTTCGGTGTGAAAGTGATGGCCAGGCCAACCATGTAGTTTTTCTCTTCTGGTAGAACTTTTGAGAAAATACAATGGTAGATTTGAATACAGTTTCCAGTGGTTATGATTTCATCCATTATCGTAGTTTTTATGGTAACTATATGAATGCGATTACACTTCTCACGAAGTTGGAAATGATTATGGTTCTGCACGAGATTCACACCACGAGATATTAATGGAGAATGACACAAGCCAACTTTGATAATTAATGGATTCAAAGTGTACATTTCTCCATATATTTGAAACACCCTTCTTCGAATGACGGTAAGAAATTCATCAACAGAAATAATTTTACAGTGAAGATTTTATTATTTCATTGGTATGAACTCCCATGGTTTCTTTAACCTCTAGCAATTTCGATTCTAAGCTCGTTTACTTTGTTAAACAGTATGATCAATAATATTTAAACAATTTTTGATAATCAAGTCTAGAGCTACGAAACCAGGAAGAACAAATGAGTTATATATTGGTCAGGTACGAATCATATAAATATTATAGGGTTCTTGGTCCTTGGTTCTTGGTTCCTCGTGGAGGTTAAATGATAATGGTACCAACAAGCAAATTAATTCATGAAAGCTGATGTGTCCTACCGAAGGGCTGATTTGCTATGTTCCTATGGACATCCAGACTAGTAGCACTGTCAGTGTATACTCATTACTACCCCAGGATTGTTAAGGTCAGACTATTCTGAAATATTTTTTTGATTGGTGTGCTTGTACACATTACGTTGTTGGTACAAATTGCGTTGGCGATTTCTAATTCCATTGTCTATTTGTATTGTGTATGGATTTATTCACTAAACATTTGATTCGACTTCATTGTGTTGATTTTCTTCAAAAGTATAAGCATAATTGTTAATGCTTCAGTGCGTAATATTTCAAAGTTGGGAAATACCCATATCTTTATTGTCATATGTTTTCTACGCAAGTACCGAGTTCTATATTACATAACTGTACTTAATGATAAACCTTCTCAGCAATGTTAAATTGTATATATGATTATAGTACTGTTACCGTTGTTTTCATGAAGTTGATGGTCACATATCAACCTTTTTTTAAATTAATTCGAGAAATCGATACTATACTTCGAAACGTAACCCAATGATTGTACAGTAGAGAAAATATCGAAAACCTATTTTTTACTTGTATATATATATATATATATATATATATATATATATATATATATATGTGTGTGATTTTTATGATGTGAGCTACCACATTATTGTGATAATTGGAAATATATTGGATATTATAAGCAACCAGAGTTTGATTTCTAAATAAACCCATCCACAGAGTATTTTTTACATTGTCTATAATTTACGTATTCGTTTTAATCTAAAAGTTCTCAGTTGTAGTAGATTATTTTTCTACTTTCATATTTAACTGAGTGGCGTGCAAAAATAAGAAAAAAGGTTACAGAATAATTATATTTAACATCACACTATATGAATCTATTAGGGCCAGTTCCCACAAGAGTCTCTTGTTCTGAGTAAATTAGCCGAAGGAAAATAAAGTAACATCTTGTCGCTATGAATAATGGTCACATAACCCGCTACAACATTTCTTTATGGAGAAATCAAAATGGTTTACAGTGAAGAAGAAAGAGTTCAAATATTTATACAAAAAAAGATAACTATAATTTATGTAGGAAATGCAAATAACATGATAACTCATGAAAGATGTTCAATGTATCCACCATTATTGTCAATGCCTAATTGACAACGTCTTCTTATATCTATAAGTGCATTGGACATTGCTTAATTATTGACATTCAGATTCTCTATTTCAAGTCGAATCGTATCTTTTATGGGTTGAATATTATCATTATCAACAATGTCTTTTAGAAATCATCAGAAAAATTGATCCATAGGGGTCAAGTCCGGACTGTGAGGTGGTCATTCAATACTTCCTTTATTTCCTATCCATATTGGGAATACATTATTCTTGAACTGTATGCGGTGTTGTCCTATCTTGCATTCAAATCATACTGGCAAGCTCGGCTTCTGAAAAATTCCTTAAAATGATATTTTCTTCTTCTGGGATGAGTATTTCTCGATAGGTAACTCCTTTAATATACCGGGTGATTCTCCGAGGTGACTCACCCCTATAACTTTTTTATTATTAAAGATAGAAAAACGAAATTTGGGGGTTGTGTATTATAGTTTGAAATGGAATGCTTAGGGTAATGTCCTAATTTTCCTTTCTTGTGGTAGTTAATTTTGTCCTTCGATAAAATGGACAGTAGATCTTGCAATGATATCAATCAAGTACCAGAAATAAATGAGTCCACAGCCACTTGGTATTTTTCCTCTTAAAACTTCAATGAACTGTGGGTAACAATAATGAAGGACCACCTGTCTATCAAACAGGACAGAAAAAGTGAGCGGGTTAGTTGAAAGCTAAGGACATGGAACTTCTCATAATCAGCTCGTTAAAGGAAGATGTACATTTTGAACTGTCAACGTGACAATGGTTGTATTCTATTCGGAAAGTCAGCTTCTCACAAGTATTTTCATTATGGAAATTGGAAAGTTTACTCACTAAACTGAGTCGAGGATTGCGGAAATAACTTTATCTTCTCTTAATTAACGTACTTGCACTATTTTTCAGAATATACGGTGAAAATGTTATGAAAACAATATTAATTCGTGACAAACTTTCTAACATGACATTTCTTTCATTACTACATGCCTACTTGATTTTATTTCCAACGAGACACAAAACTGAGGAAATTGAACAGGGCTGGCCTCAGACATTTTGGCAAGCTAATTTTCAACATTTTTAACCATTTTTGAACATAGTTCAATTAACATTTTTTGACATATATACTTGCTTTGCCGTACTTCTGGTTTGACCGGAAATGACCACAACTTTCGATTTTTTGATGGGACATCCTATATATTTTTACTTATTTCGATCTAGAATGCCATGGATCGTATGAATCGCTTCATTCTTGATCAAGTGGGGAAAATACGACTTTGAGGCTTATGATTTCACAGTCGTTTTAAGAATTAATTAAAAGTCGCAAATTAGTCCATAAAGGTTCTAAATTTTCTCAATGACCTTCTCCTTGATCACGGCAGAGTTCAACTTTTTCAATTGTTGCGCGCACCACATTGATTAGTTGTTCCGCAGTAATGTTCTGGAATGCCACCCTCACTTGATACTAGAGTTCTTCACGAGTAGCTGATGCTATGTTATACAACTGATTTTCAATTATTCCCCAGATAAAAAAATGTATGAGTACTTGAGAATGTAGTTCGCAGGCCACTGAATAGGTCCAAAAGTGCCAATCCACTTTTCTGGGAAGGTGTTTCAGATGTTCTCTTACGACTTGAGAATTGTGTGGTGGCGCTCCATCATGTTGAAAATGGATATCAACTTGGTTAGCGAGTGGAAAATCTTCAATGAAATCATTAATTTAATTTCTAAGGAACTGTAGATATCTTTCAGCAGTAAGTTGTCCGTCGAAAATTAAAGGCCCCAAAAGTTCTTCTCCGATAATACCAATCCAGCAATCGAAACCAAATCGCTCTTGAAAATTTCCATCTTGCATCAGATGTAAATTTCCATTTGAAAAAATCAAGTTAACTGGAAAAATTCATATTTGCGACTTTTAAATAATTCTCAACCCGACTGTGAAGTCATAAGCCTCAAAGTCGTATTTTTCCCATGTTACTAAATCAAGAATAAAGCGATTTACTTGATCCATGGCATTCTAGATCGAAAAAAAATTGAAATAAAAATGACTTCATTTGTCAAATATTGACAACTGAGCTGTTGTTGGATGCAGAATGTCATTCTCGATCGAAATAAGTAAAAATATATAACCTGTGGTAGAAGTCCATTGTATCTCGAAGTGGAGTGGTATTATTTTACGAAGTAGAAAAACTCGAAGTCGTCTCCACAATTTAATATTAACAATCGATAAGTTAAAAGATGGTGGAAGGTTAAAAACCATCGATAATGTATACATGTTTCGAACCTCTATAGGTTCATCATCAGCGGGGAATAAAATTTATGGAGATGAAAAAATTATTTTATAGGTTAAAGAATAATATTATTTTACGTCAAGAGATCATACTGGGACAAAATGAACTTGAAAATTTGCCTTCAAGGGTAGTGTCCCCTTTTTTAAATTTCGGGGGGCTAAATACATTAGCCGATGCAGAATACCAAGACGACATGAGGACCGTGAAAACAATGGCCGCAATCCTTTTCAATTAATACTTATCCAATTCTAATAAATAAGTGCGATATGTCACTCATCTACTAGATGCAGTCAACCTTAAAATTAACAATTTATAATGTATACACTTTTCATTTATTTATAGTCGATCAAAGTCATGGATGAAGACTTTCATGAATTGTGGTGCATGTTTTGGTTATTTACGGGTCGTCCCTCCAGTTTGCTGTAGTCCAGATAGAACTCTTTCGCTACCTTTCGCCAATTTTGCGCATCAAAGAAGTAGTACGTTCCCCTCTCATAAGTTGTTGTCTTTTCCATTAGGACCATGCCCGTTACTTGCGTAATCCACACTTTGTCTTCCGTGTGATACCTCCAGTCCCTGGCATACAATTCTTGCGCTGCAGCAATTTGAAGTACATCACCAACGTTATTGTAGAACATGAAAAAGAGGAGGTCATCTTTATACCGACTTAATTTCATTGAAGCAAGCTTATCCCTGATGGCATGACCTCCCACCATCTTTTAACTAATCGATTGTTAATATCAAATTGTGGAGACGACTTCAAGTTTTTCTACTTCGTATGAAAATATATAGGATGTCCCATTTAAAAATCGGAAGTTGGGGTCATTTCCGGTCAAACCGGAAGTACGGCAGAGCAAGTCAATATGCCAAAAAAATGTAAATTATACACACATACACAAGCCCCAAATTTCGTTTTTCTATCTTCAATAATAAAAATGTGAGCCACTTTAGAGAATCACCCGGTATAATCATAGAATATAGGGCCAACAATCTTATTTCGAAAAATTCCGCACCAAGCGCTAACAATTTTGCTTCCCGTTTTCTTTATTTTTTTTAACCAATCTTTTTCTGTTGTCGTTTTTCCCCACGACCTTCGATTTTTCGTATTGAAAACTCCTTTCCAGACGACGATGACTCATTAGTCCATAATATTCTATAAAAATACACTGGGTACAAATCGAAAATTAAAATTATGTATTTCGTGTAAAATTTTGTATATTTAAGCAAAGCACTTTCGGCCTACGGCCATTTTCAGGGCTTATCTGTCATGAGAATGAAAAATCATCTTGATTGAATAGGCCTTTTCATTTAGAAGATTTTTTAAGGCCATTGGGAAAGTGTACAGCCATTGGTTGATTTTGAAATAACAATTTGAGATTGGCTTAGTTCAAAATTAGCGGTATTTTCACATTATGTCAACAGTCAACTTCATGACAAATGCACCTGCATACATTGGCGTTCGTAACTGAATGAGTAAGGTTAAGTACTCATTACCTATTTTATACCGCCAAAAACCTTCCATTCGTAGATAAAATAATGCACACGAGTATTTTCTAATGGTGAGTTTTCTTCTCCATGTAAATTCAAGTCAACTATCCATAGGAAAACTCGGAAATATTTTATTTCCTAAAAATAAAAAATCGCCATCAATGCCGTTGGGTCTGACAGGTAAACAAAGTTAGTCATTTGTCATCTAAATGAAAAAGCCAATTAAAACATGTGAGCATTCTCACATATGTTGTATATTCCTGGTTCTAAGAATCACATTTATAGTGTTCAAATTAATGAAAATTTCCTAACTCTGGTCTATTTCAACTTTTGAAAATTGTTTTGGCCAATGACTCGACAGCCGTGGTAAAACAGCGTGCTGTCAAGTGTCACGTTGTGTGCGATGTTGCCAGATTTACAAATTTAGATAATAGTATAATGTTTTACGAGTGACGAAAGTAACATTTTTTCAAGCGAGATAACAGTAATGTTCACGAGCTTCAAAACATGTTTTCGGCGAGTGAAACTCTATACTTTTTCTAGAGCCTTGTTCATATCATTATAATATGCTAAAAAAGAACGCTGAATAAATATTTTATTTCAAATTAAAAATAACAGATTTTTTTTAAACATTACTTATGCTTCAAATATTGGTTAATTGTTACATTCGAGCAAATATTCGAAATTATAGGAGTATTACAATCAAGATTTTTATGTATTGAGGTGGACGATGTCATTAAGTATTTGGAGTCGGTTGCATTCTTTGAAAATTTTTTTTTTAGATTTTTGACTTTTAGAACCATCAGATTTTTGTATAAAAAAATAACGTAATTTGGGATATTTACTGACATTGATATTATTTTTAATCGATGAAATGGTTCTCAATATCCAATACATAGACCATAGTGTCGATGACTTGAATTTTTTTGACAGTCATCCAAAATACGCAAGCAGCACAGTTTTCGAAAATGAATTCACGTGATTATCAACTCTGCAGTCCATGAATTTTGCATATATTTCTCCATATCTATTTTTAGATTTTACTGGTAATGAATCCAAAGAGGTTTCCGCAGCTTGATTTGCTATTTCTTGTGGTGTATTTGAAAAATCTAAATCACTTTCCGAATCAAAAATCATGATACCTTAAAAACTAACAATGCTTTCAGTGCAAACTGACAAGTGTAAACAATTAACGGGGAATGTCAAACTAATGAAACCAGGCAACTAGATATAAATTGTTTTAATTACAGTTACTAATAGTAATCACGGAATTCATAGTGGATTAGAACAAAAAAATAAAAAAAAACGCTTTTATAAATAAACCAAACTAAAATGTTGAAAAAAAATGATAGTTCAAAAAAACTAAAAAACACGCTTTTTATAAAGAACCGAACTGAAAAATAAATAAATAATAGTTTAAAAAACTCAAAAACACGCTTTTATAGAAAATCAAACTAAAAAAATATAAAATGAATTTTAATAAATTTGAATTGAGAATAGTGTAAATTTTTTTAATAAATATAAATCAATAATAATGTAAATTAGAAAAAAATTCATTTAATTAAAAAAAAAGCTTGGGATGCTTAATTTCAATCCTACGCTTTTTTTAAATAGAATAACTTTTTTTCTTATTTACATTATTATTAATTTAAATTCATTAAAAAATTCCACACAATTCTTAATTCAAATTTATTGAAATTTATTTTCTATTTTTTTTTTGGTTTTCTATAAAAGCGTGTTTTTTAGTTTTTTTAAACTATTATTTCTTTATTTTTTAGTTCGGTTTTTTATTAAAAGCGTGTTTTTCAGTTTTTTTGAACTATTATTTATTACGATTTTATTTTGCTTTTTGATTAAATAAGTTGAAAAATGCATTCTTATTATAGAAATGATTCCTGTCTTTGTTTATTAATAATTTAAAGTCTTCAAAACATTGTATACGAGGGCGGAAAATGATTGAAAATATAAATTTAACTTTCGTCACTAGAAACAAAAGTTAACGTTATGAGAATTTCTCTCACTTGCGACGGAAATCACGTTTTCGCTGAAGGTATTCTATTACAAAATGACGTCTTTCGTCTGGCATGGTTTGTTTCTTTCCAGGTGAGAGTCTTAAGATGTTCACACAGTTTTTTAGGGTTGTATTTATTCAAGTATCCCCCAGTTCCTCACTTTGACAAAGTCGCGAAGTACGCCAATGGTGTCATCTGAATTACATATTTGTGCATGCCCGAAATTATACCCATCAAATTTATCGCACGCTGATACAAATTCAAATTTGTTTGGCACACACAAATTACTTGTTTGAACAATGTATGACAACCGATGTAGCATACACGCAATTTATATTTCAATTCGGAAACTTTGTTACATCGGAAACATCATATTTTGGTTGTCGGGTGAATTAATTATTTTATATGAGGGCCAGGGTCGTAATTATATTGGATAGATACGATTCATTAATTTTAGTATTTGTGTTTTGAATAAATCACGATACGCAATTGCGGAACTCGATTGGATTGAGTTATATTTCAAAAATATGATTTATATTCATTATTTTTGATCAACTGTGATGTTTTATTTTATTGCATTTCATATTCATTTTATTTCAATCATTCATACTGAGAGAATGTCCACCGAATATCAATACAGGGTGTTTCATAAATGAATGCTGATCCTAAGGGGCGATTATCCTTGGATGATTTTTAAAAAAATCCTTCATATGAACATAGGTCCGCAACCGCTTTATTTCTGAGATACAGGATGTTGAAATTTAACAAAAAAATCAGTTCTTCCCCAATATCTCTGAAACCTCTTTAGCTTTTTTTCAATTCTGGTACATGCAAAGTGCGCATGAAAATACATTATTTCCGTGATGGAGGATTTCTTAATTTTCATCAGTGGCGTCCCTGTTAACATGCCCTGTCATATTTTTGATCAAAATAATGGTACGCCACCGTCTTTTTCCCAAATGAATATTATTTTGGTAAGTGTCCTCTATCTTCTTATGAAAATGGTCTCCTGCTTTTTTTTCGTCGGGCGGACTGTTTTCGATTTAGAAAATGAAATACATTCATTTGCTTGTTCCTATTCGATTTTTTCTCTTAGTCTCAATTTCATAATTGTGGCAACAAAAGGGTCTAGGCAAGATTTTTATAATTTTATGCTAACTATTATTCATTTTTGTAATGAGTACGCATAAAAATACATTTTTATTTCCAAAAATATCTATTATGAACAACAAATACCAAAATCAAATTAACTGTTCAAAATGTCCGCCTCCTGCAAGTATGCACGCTTCAGCCCTCCTTGTCATTGACTCGCGTACTCTTTGGAAAATTCCTGGAGTATTCCTTATTGCTTCACAGGAAACTATCACGCGGTTTCGCAATTCTTCCTCGGTTAGAATTGGTTGACTGTACACTGTAAGATGTCTCCAAAGAAGCAAGACTGGGGATCTAGCTGGCCATGACTTTATAGTAGTAGTAGTAGTATTTTATTAATCACCAAATTACATAAATTTATAAAAGCATACAATAGAAAAAAATGGGCGATTAATATAGGTAGAAGAAAAGGTTTGTCAAACCGAGTCTTATTACTGAATTTTTATCAGCGGAAGCCTAGGTATTGATGATTCACTTAAGTTTTTGGAAAACTTGTCTCTGAAACATCAATATCGAAATTCTTTCCTTTGAAGATGGTCGAAATATAATATATTTTGAGATACTCGGGCAAACATTATAATGCTTATATTTCTAAATAGTATTGACAATATCAATAGTGGTGAATAATATTCTTAGTATACTACAAAAAAAGACACATTAAATATAAAATCTAAAAGTATAAAATCACTAAACGTGTAGATAATGCAAAAATGTAAAACATAAAAATTTGAATGTGTAAACGTATAAAAATATTAAATGTTACAATATAAAATACAAAATACAAACTCGTGTTAAATTAAAAGTATTTAGTGTGTTGGGTGGGGATGTAAAAATGATGTGAAAATTGAGAGATTAATTCAGTAAAATTTGTTCATAGTAATCATATATTTTCATTTTTGAGCCATTTGATCACGGAAATCTTGAATAACTTAAACACATATTCCGTTTTTATATGATCTGGAGCAAGATTAAATAATTTGGGTCCAATATATGTAATTGATCTTTGTCAATAGCTTTGTTCATTTTCGGTATATCTAGGCTACTCACTTTTAGTCGGGTTTCATGTCCATGTTGATGATTTTTGAACTTATTTCTGTTGTGAAATTTGAATATTAATAATTGTTTGAAGTGAGGATATCTCAAACTCATCAGTTCACAACAAAACAGGAATATTTGTGCCCAGCGATTATGAAAGTTTTGGTTTGAATTCGCGTGCCAGAGCACTAAAATGAGCAGGTGCACCATCGTGCATAAACCACATGCAATTTCGCATTAAAATAGGAACATCTTCCAACAGAATTGGCAAATTATCTTCAATAAATCGGCAATAATTATGTCCATTCAATCTGCGTGGTAAAAAAAAGGTCCAATTAGGTAGTCTCTAATAATTCCAGCCCAGACATTTAATGAGAACTGCGCCTGGTGATTAGATTTCACGATTGCATACGGATTTCCCTCGGCCTAAAAATGATTATTATGAAAATTTCTAATCCTGTTTTTGTCAATAAATAATCATGAAGAATCCTCCATACTAGAATACGGGCGATATTCAAATTGTTGGCAACTTGCCTCGTACTTACTTCTGGATTTTCGTCAACTGAATTGAAACAGCCACCTCAATTGCTGGAGTTCTTGAATTCCGATATGCTCCTTTCAAGTGATGATTTCTCCCAAAACTTTCTGTTTCACATAACCTTCTGTGGGTGCTTGAAATCGTTCGAGCATCAGGAACCATTCTATTTGGGAAGCGCTCTTGATACAGTCGCCTGGCTTCATATGCGTTCCCGTCAGCAAGCCCATACAAGTAATGCATGTCTGCTGATTCGGTATTTGTGATATTTACCATGTATTTTTTAATAAACAAGTTTTTATAACGTATATAATATCACGTATCTAGCTAAAGAAGTGTAAAAATTGTTTATGTTGGAAACAACGGAATGTGTTCTCAGCATACTAGATGTCTCTAGCCCACAAGATAATCCTACTACTCTTCAACGGCTGATTTTGCATAGGGACAAGCCAATGAATGCATTTTATTTTCCAACTCACAAACCGTTCACCGGACGAAAAATTTAATTGTCTCTCATAGTTTCTGAGTTATTTGCGAAAAACTGAATGCCTTTTTTTTCCTCTTCATTTGTTCATAACTTTTGCAATTTTTGATCTGCTTATAAAACATTTTTCTAGACGTCATTCCGAATCGCATGAGCTACCGCTCATATTTTTAGGAGCTATTACAAGAATCAACACGTGTTTGAACTTGTGAAGTAGCCTAATGTACAAAAACAGTAACGATAAATAACCATTGAAGTCGACGGCAAACAACGAAGACCTTACTATTTATAAATAAGTTGGAAGAAGCGGACCACAGTGGGACCCCTGAGAGACACCAGGGGCAATATAAATAGGTTTCGAGGCGATACTATCTATTTAAACTCATTGTATGCTGTATGCGATTGGTTAGAAAACTTCTTAGCCAGTTGAGCAATTTTCTATTTTCAGTGTCGCTCTAAAGTAGAAAAACCTCAACTGCTCTGAAGCGTTCTGAATCCTATACAGTGAATCCATGACCCCGAACCGAAGAGCTGATAACTTCAAAATCGATGTACCTCATCTACATCGAAATTACCGAATCAACGAAACTTCCAGACGACGAATAACTCATTGCCCTCTGGATACCCCCAAACCCCCATGCCCTACAACAAACTTATGTGCACCCACATCAGTTTTTTCTCTGTAAAATATGCACCCTCCCGCGAATCGATCTCTATCAGATTTTCCTGCGAGACATCGCGAGTCGTTCATCGAATTTACAGGCTTTTTTCGACCGATATCGAGTATTATACGGAGGAGGACGCGCTACATAAACGCTATGATTTTTGGTGGTGAAATAAATCAAAGAGGTTTCGAAAAGTCGATTACTTCAAACAGTATTGTCGTCTTCATGTTTCTGGTCGATTTAACTGAGCCGAATAGGGTGGGATTGCCGATTGGTTGCGGGTTTCCGTGCTCGGACAACAGGGGCGTACGGGATTGTTTCAACGAGTGGTCAAAGGGTAGAACGAGTTATGCAGGAAATACTGCAGATGAAGATGGGTCATATTAGTTTCGGGATTTAGCATTATCTCATTTGGGAAAAATCTCGCCTGATACTCAATACGCGGGACAGAAGTAAAACTTTTTTGGCGATTTAAATATCGATTTTTAAGTATATCGCGAAAGGTGAAACGGCAGAGAGAAAAAGAGAGGGATAAACATGGGAACAATATTCTTACTTTATATCGAAGTAGGAAGGAAATTGTGGCATTATAGACAAATTTTCAAATTCCAGAAAAAACCATCTAGAGGTCGCGGGTTCGATTCCTGCTCACAGACGGTTTCTTCTGGAATTTGAAAATTTGTCTGCAATGTCACAATGTCCTGCCTACTTCTATATACCGTGTGTAACACGATCATGGTACACCCCCCGTATCTCCTTTAGTTATGAAGGTAATTGATTGAAATTTGGGATATTCTATATACATAATGAGCGGCACTTTTTGACCTACAAATATTTTTTTTTTCACTTCTGGTTTTGCCGGAAGTTATACCAACTTTGAATTTTTGAATGAAACACCCTGTATATTATTACATTTCTGAAATCTGCATAATTTTCTAAATCCAATGATACTACATAAGTGATATTTCAAACCTCAATATTTTTGATGATTCAATTATTAGTTTTCCATTCAAGTGTGCCATGATGGTTTCGATTTATTCCAATTCACCCGTCTAATGCTGAAAAAATCAAAATCCAGTCAAAAATACTAAATTGCGTTTTTTATGAGCAAATAAAGTTCATCGTAATCGATTTTGGGGTAAAACTCAATTTTTTCAAATGGAACCATATTGGTACCGTACCATTCATTAGTACTATTGATAAGGAATTCATTCATACCTGCTAATGAAATATGCGATAAATACAATCAAAATTACAGCTAAAAGAAAATAAGATAATACAATTACTTTGTTCTAATTTAATGCTAAGAAGTTACTAAGGTGGCTTTGAGATACTAAAAATGAACACAAAACATTACAATAATTGTTCCAAATGCTGTCCATTAACGTTAGTGCACTTCTGAACTCGCATAGCTTCGAATGCCTGTTGAAGGTAATCAGTTACTAAGGAGGCTTTGAAAACAATGAAATATTCATTCAGTTTGTCAAATAAATAGGTATTGGTTTATCGGGGTTTTTATTGTGTATTGGAAAAGTCTTTACATTTGTTGTGTTTTTTATTCAAAATGCCCCACCCACATTCATACAGGGGATGAAAAAGTGGACATGTTAATTATTTATGGGGAATGTAGAAAAAATGCCGTTGCGGCTAGAAACCTTTATGCCAACCGATATCCTGATAGACAATGTCCAGCGAGAAATTATTTCAATCGTCTTGAAAATCAATTCCGAAGAGAGCCTAATCATGATCCCGAAGAAAAGGTTATCATTGACGAAGGAACGAAAATTAATGTTTTAGCTCGAATAGAAGTTGATAAGACTGTTTCTTTAAAGCAAATTGGGTTTGAATTGGAAATTAGTCACCAAACGGTAAGCCGAATCTTGCACAAACATAATTATAAATCTTTCAAATATCAATTGCACCAGCACCTGTACGAAAATGACAATGAACGTAGGATGGAATATTGCAATTGGATCTTGCATTAATTTTTTGGAAATTTTTTTCGAGTCTGGTTTACAAAATGGGATTTTTAACCAAAAAGAATCGTCCAATAATATTTGAAGGACGCTTGACTGGAGATAGATACTTAGGATTTCTGCAAAATGAAATTGAGGACAGGTTAACTGAATTACCTGTCCATCTACGACAGGGAATGTATTTCCAACAAGATGGAGCTCCTCCCCATAGTTCAAGAATAGTAACTGATTACCTTCAACAGGCATTCCAAGAAAACGTAATTTCGACAAATGGTCCTGTGCGATGGCCTCCAAGGTCACCTGATTTGACACCTCTTAATTTCTTTGTTTGGGGCCATTTGAAAAGCATTGTCTATGCAACTGAGAGTTACAACCCGCGAAGACCTGGAGTTGCGAGTAAGACGCGCAATTAATAGTATAACGGCCCAGCAATTAGCGAACGTTCTTCGAGAAACAGCTATGCGAGTTCAGAAGTGCATTGACGTTAATGGACAGCATTTCGAACAATTGTTGTAATGTTTTGTGTTCATTTTTTGTATTTCAAAGCCACCTTAGTAACTTCTTAGCATTAAATTAGAACAAAGTAATTGTATTATCTTATTTTCTTTTAGCTGTAATTTTGATTGTATTTATCGCACATTTCATTAGAAGGTATGAATACATTCCTTATTAATAGAACTAATAAATGGTACCACGGTACCAATATGGTTCAATTTGAAAAAACGCAATTTAGTATTTTTGACGGGATTTAGATTTTTCTAGCATCAGACGGGTGAATTGGAATAAATCGGAACCATCATGGCACACTTAAATGGAAAACTAAAAATTGAATTATCAAAAATATTGACGTCTGAAATGTCACTTATGTAGTATTATTGGATTCAGAAAATTATGCAGATTTCAAAATGTAATGATATACAGGGTGTTCTATTCAAAAATCGAAAGTTGGTATCACTTCCGGCGAAACCGGAAGTGAAAAAAAAATCATTTGTAGGTCAAAAAGTGCCGCTCATTATGTTCATGGGATATTTCAAATTTCAATCAATTACTTTCAAAACTAAAGGAGATACGGGGGTGTACCATGATCCTGTTACACACGGTATATTCTCAGACATAAAAAATTTTACTCTTATATATTGTTATGTTAAGAAGTACCTGTTGAGTGTTCAAAGAGTTGAAATGAAAATTATAAATTGAAAAAGCACATAAATAGAAGAATGTTCATATTTAGTAATTTATGCTATGTTATTTTACAGTTCTTCTGAAGATTCTGCCGTTTTTTCTGAAACCTTATATAATATTAGTCAATACCTATGTTTGGAATGAACATGTTTCCAACATTACAAGCAATTGGCATAATTCATAAAATTATAGAAATCAAAATAAACTAATATATTTTTGAGCACAAGCAGACAACAAAATGTTAAAGTAGAACATTCTGTATATGAAATTAGATCTGAACACAATAGCCAATGAGATGCCAGGAAAGATTTTGATTCGAAATTATGAATATTGAAAATATAAAAAGCAGAAAACGCCAAAAATTATTTTTTATATCTCATGTATATAGTATGTGAGGTGTTTAGAAACGATTCGTGAATAAAAACTGTCAGATAAACGGAAATAATGAAAAGGGTAACAAAAAGTGCGTGTAAATCGAAAATTCAAGAAGAAAACAAAAGATGTATCAAGGAAAAAAAATCAACAAGCAAGGAGATTGAGAAAAAATAATTTTGCAAGAACCAACTCAAGAAATTTGTATTTGAGAAATCAATCATATTTTCGTTACAAAAACAGTTATTTGCCAATACAACACAGGAAAATACTATAAAGAACTATAGCTGATAAAAAACCCAGATGCAGAATGAATCTTACATTCTCATTTGAGACATATACTAGTACGAGGGCGAATTCATAGTCGAAAAAGGCGCTACAGACTGGAACGGCAGTTTCCAGGAACGGGAGAACGATCCGAGACACTAAACATTTTTGTTTCAAGAAGCCACAGGTACTTTGAACCATAAAAGTCAATAAACTCAGTGTTTTTCAAAAATAAATCTTTTAAAAAACCCTCTCGATAGAACACTTTCATGAATTAGTATATAGACCACATAACCTACAAAATAGGTTACATTTCACTTTTGATTATCACATAACTTCATTTTTCATGTATATTTTGCAATGAAGCACTAATTTAAGTTAATCAACGCGGAATAGGTAACAGTCAGTCTTCCTGAACAAAGGAAATTATAATTTTGATGAATTTCTGCATTATTTCCAATGTTTGAGAAATAAAAAGTTGCAATTTTCTGAAACTGACATCAAGAACTACCAGAGGGCTCCACAGTAGAACTGAATCCTGAGATTTCATAGGCGTACCGATTGAGTTAGCTGAGGTAAAGAGAATCAGGTAAAATAATCAATGGGAAAAAGGTAGAATACATAGCCGGACATTTGAAATATTCCTATGGGTATTTATTTATGAACATATTCAATAAAATTCAGAGGGCAACTAGCCAAAAAGATTTTGAAAATAGTATCAAAAATTTAGTAAAACAAAAAATATTTTTTTGTTATGATGTCTGATTGTGAAAATAAATATATAAATGATAATAATAAAAACAAACACCAATCACCTCGTCATAACAATATATATATATATATATATATATATATATATATATATATATATAATATATATATATATATATATATACACTGGTTCTGTGACGACTATTAGAAATTCACTTACCACTTACGGAACGGAATTTTCAAATAAGTTTGAACACGATTTATTTATTTGCAATAGAGAGCCAAAACACTTATTTTTATGACCCTACTCAAAGACTAACGGAACCCTCATACAAACTCTCACGCACTATTTCAGCCCTTCAGGGGTTGCATTTTTGAATTTCTTTATTTATAACAAAGACCTCCAATACAAACTTTTATGACCTCAACTTTGCTTGCTTTGCAATTTGAAATTTTGAAGTTGATGTGCCCCCTCGCGCCATCTATCGGGCAATCACAATGTCTTTCATTTCAAAGAGTGGTATCGGTGATATTATACAATACTTTTTTTTTATTGTTCTACGTCGAACCGTTCAAAAGTTAACAGGGGAGGGACTATTAAAAGCCGCACTATACAGGGTGAGTCAGGAGTACTTTGACAAACTTAAGGAGGTGATTCCTCACAATATTCTAATATGAATTGTCTAAATAAATATATGTCCGGAAACGCTTCGTTTCCAAGATACAGGGTGTTAAAGTTTTAATTTTATTTTTTTGAGGTGTCGAATTCGAACCTGATGTTATTATTGCTCTTACTCATAGGGGGCGCCACCTACACGTCTCTTCCTTTTTTGAAGATTCATAACTTAGAAAAAAATCAATTCCTCTATCATATCTACGTAAAGAAGCTACCCTTGCTACAAGTCGCTATAAGCAACCATTTTCTAGATATTTGAACTTGAAAATTTCAAGTCGATTATTTGATAATAGATGTGTGTTGAAGTTATTACCATTATTTTGCATTTTTCACAAGAATGCTTAGGAAATGAATTTGACGTTTAAGTAAGTAGTTTCGGTAATTACATATTATGTGACAGTTAAACGTTTTGTTGTTTTGTTGAAGTTTCTGTAAGTTTTAAAACACTAATTTTGAAGAAATGGAATATTTAAACAATAATGCTCAGTTAGCCGATATGCATTTCGTTCATGGCTTTGCGGATGGCAATGCACGCGAAGCAAGGCGTTTTCACCAGGAGCGATTTCCTAATCGAGTACCGCCTTCAGCTCCACAATTCACCAGTCGTTGTTTGGCAGAAACAGGCAGCTTTAAGCGGGCAGTTGATATTACTGGAAGGCCACGAGCAGTCGGAACCCCAGAATTGGAAGAAGCTGTTTTGAAGGCTCTCGAGGAGAATCCAGACACAAGTACAAGAATAATTGCTGAAGCTCTCAATTCTACTCAGTCCACACTTTGGAGAACTATCCACGATCAACAATTTCATCCATACCATATGGCTCTTTTGCCACGAGACTTTCCCCAACGCATTACTATGTGTCAGTGGTTTTTGAGAAAATTGGATAATAATCCTCAATTTCTGAAATATGAACTCTTCACGAACGAGGCAAACTTATCCCGTAACGCTATCACACACTTCCATAACAACCATGTTTAGGCTCTCGAGAATCCGCACGCAGTTAGTGAAATACATTATCACTATCAATTTTCTGTAAATGTATGGGCGGCAATAATTGATAATTACTTGATAGGTCCTTTCTTTCTTCCGTTCCGACTGAATGGCGCAACTAACAATACTTTTTAGAAAATGAATTGCCGGAACTACTTTAGAATGTACTATTAGAAATTCGTATCCGCATGGGGTTTATGCATGATGGGGCTCCGGCCCATTTTAGCGTTGTAGCCAGGGAATTCCTTAACACTGTCTATCCAAATCGATGGATCGGTAGGGGTGTAGGAGAACCTAACCAGGCGTGGGCACCAAGGTCCCCAGATTTTTTTCCGCTAGATTTTTATTTTTGGGGACATCTGAAGTCACTAGTTTATAAAACTCCAGTAGCAAACGGGGAAGAACCAATAAATTTTGAGCGGGTACGAGATTCAATGACTAGAAGACTGAATGCCTGTATCTTCGCTGAAAGTGGACACTTTGAACAATTAATTTGAATACAATTCAGTTTCCTTCATTTTATTTTATTCTACTTATTCAAAAGTTCTTAAAATAAAATGTCGATATTTCTTGCAAATTTTATTAAAACAAATACAGATTCTGCACTCCTGATACAAAAATAACTATTTCAAACGAGTAAAAATAAATAGAATAGATGGCGCCCTCTACAAAAAAAAACAAAACTACTCACTTAAACGTCAAATTTATAAGCATTCTTGTGAAAAATGCAAAATAATGGTAATAACTTCAACCCGCATCGATTATCAAATAATCGACTTGACATTTTCAAGTCCAAATATCTAGAAAACGGTTGTTATAGCGACTTGGAACAGGGGAAATTTTTTTACGTAGATATGGTAGAGTAAAGGATTTTTTCACTGAAAAATGTGCCAGAAGTACCTCAAAAAAGTTATGAATTTTCAAAAAAGAAAAAGACGTATAGGTAGTAAGAGCAATAATAACATCGGGTTCGAATTTTACATCTCAAAAAACTTCTCAATACCAATTTTCATTTGATTAAAGTCAGTATTTCGAACGTTATTGAAAAAAAAACGAAAATAAAAATAAAACTTCAACACCTTGTATATTGGAATCGAAGCGTTTACAAATCTAGTATTTCAGTAACCAGACATGCCAAGACAGTGAAAGTAATAAAAGTACTTTCTTTGGATCTTCTTTCACATGAATTGTCAAGTGTAGCCTGAAAGGCTCTTACTTTTCCAACGGGAATAAGTGGGCACACGCCTATTCACGATTGGTTTGAATTTTGGAAGACGTCAATTTGGTAAATTGACGTCTTGGCAGTTTTTCTCCAAAAAAGTTACCGAGATGTGGTTCGAATTTAAAATGAATGTTTTGATGCGAGAGAGTTACAAGCATTAAACTTGGCCTGTAGAAGTAGGTAGCCCATTACTCAAGTGAGTGCCTGGGACGCTTATAACGGGTGGAGTCATCTATAGCATAATCAGTGGCTTCCGTTATGAGAGGGTTCTCATGCTCCTTGATGGGGAGCAGATTGAGGTCTTCGAGTATCCGAACGTTCCGCACGTACCACGGAGCGTTCGTTATCATACGCAGAACTTTCATTTGCCCCCGTTCCAGGATGCGAATGTTAGTTCTCATGATTGGCCCCAAGCTCATACAAAATGATAGGTTTGAACACCATTTTGTAAATCATAACTTTATTTTTGAGCGAAAGCTTGCTATTTCTATTGATTAAAGGATACAATTGGGTAATTTTCTTCTTGACTTTGGAATTGACTATTTCAATGTGTGGCTTCCAAGTGAGCCGACGATCTATAGTTACACCAAGATACTTGACTTGCGTCGACCATTGTATCTCCCTTCCTGAGACAATCACAGTACCCTCCGGGTCACGCTTCTTACGCCCCAAAGAAATCGCCTGCGTTTTGTCTGGATTTACCTTCACTTTCCACCTCAAGTACCACTCCTGAGGGTCATTCATTGCATTCTGCAAATAAACAACCCCCATTCGATGGTCCATTGATGTGGCCAGTAAAGCTGTATCATCAGCATACAAGGAGACCTTTACATTTTCGCTCCTTGGTATGTCACTAGTGAAAAGGCTGTATAGCATAGGTGACAGTATAGTGCCCTGAGGGACACCGGCTTCAATCTCCCTCGTTTCCGAAAGAGATTGTTCCACTTTTATTTGAAATGTCCTCCTAAAGAGAAAATACTTTATCCACTTTATTAGGCCCAGAGGTAGTTGGAAATCGATCAGTTTTTGTAATAAGCCTTCGTGCCAGACTCTATCGAAAGCCTTGCTCATGTCTAATAAAAGAAGGAGAGCACATTCACCGTTATTCAAGGCGGAAATCGAATTTTCGACTAGTCTCAGGAAAAGTACTTTCATTTTCTGTTGGAATATTTCATGGAATTTCTATGATGAGGAATGTTCTAACATATGATTCGTGGGGTATATTCTATACCTATTGCACAGCGGATTTTTTTTCAGCCTAAATGTTGTCAAAAAATTGTGTACGCCGCCACTGCCTTTTCGCTGAAACAAGGTTGGTTTGGAGTGCATGGAATCTCTTTTGAATTTATCGGCAGTTGTTCTTGATTGTATGGTTCGATTTACGTTCTCGTTATTGGATAATTTTCAATTTCGCGCTCATGGTTTACTTGCTCCTGACAGGATTGTTTCCATACTGGGGATAAGGAAAATGTAGTTATTGTAAATGTCGGAGAGCAGTTCTTTTCCTACCATCTCGTCACATATTTCTTCGGTAATCGTTACTGTGGATATAATTCCATTTTCGATTTTCCAATATGGATATTGTTGCAGTGGAATTGTTTTTCAATAGTAAGTCTGTAGCAGTTGGGGAATAATTTCAGATGTCTGCTTCATAATATATTTCATGTAATGGTCCGTCATGAAGTAAACTGAAAACGCAATTTTGACAAAAAATTGGTTAACAAAACCCCCGACATGTGTTTCGCCATACTATATCTTTTTCAAGTAGAGATAAACTAAATTACAAATTCTGGGTTTCCATATGAATGACAGGAGCACGTAGTTGGAGATTAGGTATAATAGAACTAGAAATCTAAGAAGGTCGTAAATCAATATTAGCCGACGACCCTCATTATTACCTATTGTTCGAAATATAGATAAGCAATAAAAGTGTGTGTCCCTTAAAAGATTCTCAGGTCCGGATTAAAATATCTCATGAAATAGTTTGGCATTTTAATAATAGTGGGCTCTCCATTATTTTAGGTTTTTGTTCGCAGTTTTGTATTTAAATTTATTTGATAATGAAAAATCCCGTAAGGTTGATTTAGATCCTTGGTGAGGATATGTTTGAATGTGTGTAAATAATGGAATTTACTTAGCTGGCCACCAGACTTTCAGTAGAGGAAAGTGACCAAATATGGAATAGTATCCATAATATGGAATACCCCCATTTTTCTCAAATGCAAACTCACACACGCAATAAACAGTGATTTTCTGTCTCTTTCTACTCCCATTTACGCGTACAAGTTGTAGCATGTCAGTCGAGCCAGCCCTTTCGTCGTAGTGACAGTGTTTTGTTTTATCGCTGCCGCATAACTTTCTAAGGTACGTAAAAAATAATTATTTTTCGTACAGAAAGTGCACACAGTATTGTTTTTATAACTTTTAGAGACCCTTTAGATGTTCTTCAGTATGTTTTAGCGGTATTAGATAGTATTACTTTCTGAAATATAAATATGTGAATATCAGTTTGAAATAGTTGGAAAATCCAAATATGGACGGATCACAGTGTCCAATTATGGACTATTCCATTGTCTCCTCATCTCCCCACACAACTCACAAGCTCCAGCCACTGGACAAAACGTTTATGGGACCACTAAAAACCTATTACAGTGAAGAAATACGCATGTGGATTAGAGACAATAATCGACCACTAAGCCCTTATGATGCTGTTTGGCAGTGCTTATTTGAAAGTGCAAACTGGTGAGATTTGAGCAAATGGCTTTCGTGTAACTGGCTTATGGCCATTGAATAAAAATATATTCACTGCGGTCGACTATCTTGCTGCGCAACAAGATGCAGTTAAAGATGGTTGCACAGTCAACGTTACATCAATGGCATCAGGTCACCAACCTGAAGTACCATCGATGGCCAGTTTAAGAACACCTGATAATTGTATGCCTTTAACTGTAGCTGTCACACCCAGACAAGATACAAATATTGAACCTGTACCCTCAACTTCCGGACTATCTCGCAGTGATTTAGGATTAGTGTCTCCGTATGACATCAGTCCCGTACCAAACAAGAAAAGGAAACATTCTTATAGAGGAAGAAAAGCATCTGTTGCAGCAGTCATCACGTCGTCACCGTATAAGAATGACCTTATAGACAAAAACAGGAAAAAAGAAGAAATAGAAAATAAATTAGCAAAAAACAAGAATAAAAAACAGAATAAGAAGAAATCAAAAGGAAAAAAACCAAAAGAAAAGACTAAGTCTATGTCTGATTCAGATGATGAGGAGGTGATGCTGTTTGATACAGACAGCGAACCCGATGCCTTGATAGGATGTACAGCTCCAGACTCTGAAGATTCGGAGTGTTTTTTCTGTGGTATGCTGTTTTCCAATGACACTCATGGGGAAACATGGGTCAAGTGCCTCATGTGTGGGCTCTGGGCAAATAATGATTGCGCTGGGCCAGAGTTTGATACCTGGATTTGCGATTTTTGTAAATAATTTGTGTTCATTTCTTTATTATACCAAAGTTTTCAAAGAGTCTCTTATAAGTTAAGGTTAATTTTTCATAGTGATTATAGTATTCCATATTTGGGGTACCTATTCCATATATAGGTACCTTTATCGTTATTTGGTTTTTGAAAATTTTTTTTACCTCAAACTGAACAAAATAATCTAAAATTGTTACAAACTTAAGTGCAAATATATGATTGTTAATAATTACCACAAAAAGTATTTTATTTATAAAATTTGTGAAAGTTATGCCTGAAAATCAAAACGGTATTCCATATTTGGTCACTCTCCTCTACTAATGGGCTATTAACGAGATCATAGCGATAATTTACGGTTACAAAATATATTACCTACCAGATTTGGAAAACAAGTTTTGAGAACTGACTGCTTTCCAATTTCAGGAATAAGAGGGGGAAAGTTGAACAACATTCAGTCATTACCTACTTAATATTCCGTTGTGTCAGTGGTGTCTATTTTAAAGTGTCTATTCGATTTTTGTGTCGTGAAAAATATGGAGTCCATGTGCTCATCCTGAAGCTAGTACTTCAACTGGTGGTCGTAGTACCACTAGTCGACAAATGTAACACCCTCATGGAAAACAAATCATATTGAATGTTTATACTTCCCTTCTGGAACGTGGAATGTCCAAGGATCTATCTGTGCAAAAAAGTGCTTCTTTCACAAAAACACCGTATTCCACAGTGTTTGAAATAGTGAATAAACCAAAGAAAGAAACGAAAAGAATCTTGCGGTCCGAAGAAACTAGATGGCTGTGATGTAGATATAATTCGAAGAACAATAACAAAAAATTATCTACCGTTTATAGAAAGAGCTAAAAAGTAATAGTATATTATTCAACGAGCGAGAAATGTGACCATTAGTCAGAATGAAGTTTGTCGACGCGAGCCGAAAGCGAGCGTCCTAAATCATTCGAGCGAGTAATGGCTATTTCTCGCGAGCAGAATACTATACTTTTTCTGTGACTTATATCAGGACTATTTCAAAATAAGATTCATTTGTGAAGGAAATCCTGGAAGAGTGTAATCTATTCAATTGCATAATAGGAAGTTTTTTAACCGACGAAACCAAAAAGGAGGAGGTTCTCTATTCGACCCGTATATTTTATGTTTTTCCATCATGTTTTTCATGTATGATCACGCATAACTTTTTACTGAGGCGTCCGATTCCGATAATTCTATTTTCAGTGGATAGGGTGTACTTCGAATTTGGTCTCATTTGAATTTAAAAGATGAAATCCACCCCTAAGGGTAGCGAAATGAAGGATATTAATCACTCACCCTCTGAATTCTGGTCCGTTAACCGATTCTATCAGGCATAACTTTGTACTGGGTTCTTCGATTTGGATGATTCTTTTTTTAATAGATACCTTATATTTGGATTTCGAGAGGAATTAGCCACCCTTACGGGTAGAAAAATAGGGGATAATTGATTTTTCACTAGCGAACATTGGCACACACATACGTAGTTGACAATGACAGATCGCTACTGACATTATTCTTGTTCCGTCAAAATCAGTAAATTTTATGAGAGGATGGAATGATATACAAAGTGATGAAATAAACTAACCAGAACAACGAAAATAATTTATATTACAACAAAAAGTGAAAGTGGATAATCATTTTATTTAACTGGTAATAGTTTAAGTAAGGTGGGTAAGTAAGTATTTTGGAAGTAACCAAAAAACAAGTAGGTAGTAATTGGTAGATTTTAACCACAAACAATTGAAAAATTGAACCGACGAAATACGGAACTGAAAAGTAAAAACTAAAAACGTTTTAACAAAAAATTAAACAGACGAAAAAATCAACTGAAAAGCATAAAATAAAATAAACCTTCTTAGTCTAAATGATAATTGAGCTCCTAAACTAATGTAAGTAACTGATTTTGAGTCGGCGCCAAACAAACTAGCAATTGAATTAGGTGAAGCGTAAAATGATGGCAGCGAGATGCACGGCTGCGTTTTGATGACTTCTTTCATAGATAATGATCTTCGATAATTGTTTGTTTGGCGCCGACTCAAAATCAGTTACTTACATTAGTATAGGAGCTCAATTATCATTCAGACTGAGAAGGTTTATTTAATTTTTTGCTTTTCAGTTGATTTTTTCGTCGGTTTTTTGTTAAAAAGTTTTTATTTTTTACTTTTTAGTTCCGTATTTCGTCGGTTTAATTTTTTGTTGAAAAGTTTTTATATTGAATGAAAAAATCTATAATTATATTTTGAAAAATTTCATAACATAAACAGAATCATTTTTTGTCAATGAAATTAATAGTTAAATTGGAACTGAAGGTATCGAGGATTCTATATCCAAATTCACATTTTCATTTATCATTTTCGAAGTGTTCTGTGCAATAAATGTTTGTGAGATGTTGCTGGTACTGGTAGACGGTTTCATTGAACTCAAGATTTTTTATGCAGTATTCATTTTATTTTTCATCGAATCATCTATGTATCCTTCCGCCACAGATGTTGACTTCCACCCTCCATGCCTCTTCAAAGAAGTGATGTCTCCACCCGCATCCACTAGCAGGGTGGCAGATGATCTACGAAAAGTATGCCAAGTATATAGTTCTGGATTTGGAAGTTTCAAAAATGTTGCGATTTGTTTTTCCATGGCTCCGAATTCATTTATTCTAATTCTTTGATTGGTGCATTTACCTTTCTGATAATTAAAAAAAATGAATCTGTTAATATATTACTCGGTCGTAGCGTGATATATTTAAAACAAATATGGCGAAAAGGCTCAGTTATGGTGAACTTCCGAACAATTTTCGTTTTGGTGTTTGGTATGGTGACTAATATAGCCGATCCAAGATCTTCCAAGTCCTCTATTTTCATAGAGTGCATTTCATTCGCACGACAGGCTCCCATGATTCCCATGATCAGTGCAACCTAAAAAAAAGATACATAAAAAATATTTCCAATTTTCGTTATTTAATTCAATTTCAAACAGTTTGATAATTGTTAAATCAGTGGTTGGAAAAGAAAAAAAACTTCACCGGCGTGATTCGAACTCAGGATCACTGGATTGAAAGTCCAGAGCTTAAGCTATGTGCTATCGAGGGGCTTGCAAATTAAAGTGATATGAAGCTATTCAAGTTCCTAACTAGGTTCTCTCATTTTGTAAAGTGTACTTTTGAAAAAACATGAATTTCGGAAAAGGTAAAGAATATGAGATCACCCAGTATCTTCACGAAATTTTTACAGGTGCTTCAAAACATGGTAGAAACACTATGGCAATCGAAAATTTTGCGCGGAAAAGATAATATTAGGAGATATGGGCCCCCGAAGGTCCATAAAGAGAGGTTATAGGATATCACTTTTGGAAATTATAAACTGATATAAACAACTTTTATTCACACTAAAATAGTAACTGCACACACGTTTCACCTTTTAGTAATATTAAAATCACATAATTTTCGATTAAGACATGAAAAAACTCCGATTACTTTTCAAATAATTTTACAGAAGAAATGTCAAGAATCAAATGTTACGATTATTCGAAACATGAAGTTTATTGATATGCGATGTTGCCTATGTCTCCAAAAGGGGAAAATAAAATATTGAAATTCAATGCGTCATACATATTGTGCATATAAATAATAAGTATTACAGCATGAAATAACGATCTGATATCTGTGTTCAAAATGCAAAGTATATTTCACCACGCTTCTTGATAGTGATTGTAATTTGGAAAATTAAGCATGATGTGCCGCATTTAGGAAGTTACCAAACATATAAAATAATGTGACTTCAGATTATTTTGTTTTAAGTAATTTTAAACTGGACCAAGAAACGCATTTGGATTGGATGTTTTCTTACGTAAAAAAAAGGAACATAACCTAACCTAACTTGACTAACTTTGTTGAATGCAATCTAATCAACCTTACAAGGCGACGCTTCGCTCCGCTCGCGAACATTTCGATCAAATCAATTTCTAACGTAAAAAGAAGGAACACAACCTAACCTTACTTGGCTAACCTTGCTATTCAAGTTGAATACAAGCTAATCAACCTTATGAAGCGACGCTTCGCTCCGCTCGCGAAAATTTCGATCCAATTAATTGCGAAAATCCGGATTGGCCAAATTCACTTGAATAGTTGGTAACGTGGCATGTCCATGAAACGCCAAGATCAATGCAACCACCAATATTTGATTTTTGACAGTTCATGTGAAAAATGTAATGAAACATAATCGGAGTTTTTTCATGTGTTTATTGATCGTGATTTTAATATTACTTAAACGTTAAATGAGTGTACAGTTAATAGTTTGGTGCGAAAAGCCATTCTTTATATCAGTTTGCAGTTTCCAAAAGTGATATTCCATAACCTCTATTTATGGACCCTCTGGGGCCCATATCTTCTAAAATTATCTTTTCCGCGCTAAATTTTCGATTGTTATACTGTTTTTATCGTCTTCTTGAGCTCCTGTGGAAATTTCGTGAAGATACTGGGTGATCTCATATTCTTAACCTTTACCATGAATTTCTTACCTTTGTCGCAAGATATATTTCGTCAGGTGCATTGTTTATGAATGAATTTATTTCATCTGGGGTGAATGTTTGAGCCTTTCTCGGTATATAATCATCGGATTTGAGTTTCAAAAACGCAGGTAATTTTGAATAACGTTGTATGTTTACGTCGTGGTTGATTAGAATGGTATTTCTCAACATTGAATATTGTGTCCAAAGCTAGGACGATTTATATTTTTCAGCTAATTGGGAAAAATATGCTAGAAGTACATTTTCCGAAAACGAATTCACATTATTTTTCCTTTCTCCAATCCATGAAAATTGCATATATCGTCTCAAATTTTTTTCTGGATTTATTTCGTAATAGATTTGGAGATGTTATTTTCACCTCACTATAAATTTCTGGTGGGGTACACTCGTTGTCACTTTCCGAATCCATCTTTTTCTTCTTGTTTTTCGTTGGAAACTATAATATTTTACAGAACGAACTGTCAATTCAATGATTATGACGTTTGAGGACAAGTTTGAAGTTGTTAAATTCTCAAGGCATACTCACGAATGGAAACAATTCAAACACAACTGCACAGTGATGAATATGCTCATCTGTGATTGGCTTCAAAGTGTTGAGTAATGAACCTGGTTCAACTGTGATTGGTTCGAATCTGTTGAGTGATGGATCATTACCTAGTCGAGGACGAAACTAGAGTTCATTACTTATCAAGAAATGGTCATATAAATGATGCTTTTTTCAATAGTCATATAAAATAATAGATGAGATCCCCTTCTTTCAATTGAAGGCTGCTCAAGTGCTTCTGTTAAACCATTGGGAATAATTCTAAATGTATATTTCATTGAAAAAGAATACCTCTCGTCTTAAGAGGTAGATGAAGTATGTCCAGTTTTAAAAAAATGGTGAAAAAATCATAGTAGGAACTTTCCAAAGGTCTTTGATATAGTTATCTATAGAGGATGCATCAAAAAAAGGTTTAAAAATTATGCACGTTAATTCACAATGTATTTTGAATAAGACTAACCAAATTGAGGTGATTTTAATTGACGAGAAGCCAGACGTTTTTTGCATATCAGAGACTTGGTGCAACAATTTGAATATAAAAACCATCCATTTCGATGGCTATAAACTAGCATCCTTCTTCACGAGACAAAACCATATTCATGGTGGCGTATTGATACTAACAAAAACTGAACTGGTATTTAAAAATGAGTCTGTATCAGATAATATGTCTGTGGAATTAGGGTATGAAACTTGTGCCATTTCTTTCGATGCGAATGGTGAAAAATACTGCCTGATAACTTTATACAGGCCACCAAATGGTAGTGTTGAAACCTTTTCAGATAGACTTTGCATTGGTCTTGATTACTGCGAGAAAAAATTCAAGAATATTATACTCTGTGGCAACCTAAATATTAATTATTCATGTAAATCAAATGATGAAACATTATTGGATGATCTGTCATATAGTTTCAACCAAGGTTTCAAAAACATGGAACCGACGAGAATCTTCACGAACTCAAATGGAAATACTACAAAAATAGACTACTTTTTAACAAACATCTCTCAAACTGTCTATGTCGAAAATGTCATCAATGTCCTCGCCGACCATTTATGCCTTTTCATAGAATCAACTGATCTTACAGTAGAAAAAAATAAAAATAATACTCGACAAAAAATAAGTTTCATGAACACATGTACTGAGAATCTTGCTAAACTCCAAGACTGCCTTTCAAATGAGAATTTCCACTATGTCTATGAGGGTGTTCATAATATCCAATAGGCCTACGAAATGTTTTTGCAAATCCTTACATATTGGATAGAATTGACTTGCCCAGCTGTACAAAAAACCGTTAATCACAAAGCACAGCTCGGTAAAAAACTGTGGGTTTCTGAAGATATCATTCTTATGGGAAACACTTTAAAAAATCTTTTTTGGATATCAAGAAATTTAGATGACTTAGAATACAAAAAATATTATGATGATCTCAAAAAACTCTATAGGAAAAAATACATGAAGCAAAGTATGCATTCAATCAGGGTGCTCTTGCAAACATGAGCCAACATCAGAAACAAAAACAAATCTGGAACATAGTCAAAAATAAAACTGGAAAAGGAATACAAAATATAAATCGGGAATTATTACTAGACGACAATCTTGTAAATGATCAAAACAAAATTGCAAACGCTTTTGGTTCATACTTTTCTACCATAGCGAAGAGCACAATAAATCCAAACTTTGAGTCAACATCGTTCAATGACTACACCACAATGCATGTAGATCATACTTTTTATTTTACTCCAGTTCATCCTAGTGATGTACTGGAAATCATTCCTAACCTTAAGAACACAAACTCTGTGGGAGTAGACTGCATATCAACAAAAATAATAAGGAACATTAGAGATTCAATCTGCGAACCATTAGTATTTTTGATAAATCTTTCAATTGAAACTGGTGAGTTCCCAGACAAACTGAAAATTGGATCGGTAACACCGATTTAAAAAAAAGGTGACTCAACATCTATCGAAAATTATAGGCCCGTAACAGTCCCAACAGTGCTAGGTAAGATAATCGAAAGATCTGTCTATGTGAAAATGCTGGCGTTCCTAGATCAATTCGATATAATATCTAAATATCAACATGGTTTTTGCCCAGGTAGGTCAACGGAAGGTGCATTTTACAACTTTTTCAAGTGTATCTATGACTCACTTGACAAAGGAAAATATGTCGCTGCACTTTTCTTTGACATTCGACATTATTGACCCAGATATCATATGCAAAAAACTTGAATCACTTGGCTTCAGGAGGAACTTTCTCTCATGGCTAAGATCATACCTGATGTATGTTAAAATTGACAATTGTCAGTCGCAGCGGTACAACATTGATCTTGGGGTACCGCAGGGTTCTATATTGGGTCCTCTAATTTTTCTTCTGTTCATTAATGATATGCCCAATCACATAAGCACAGATCATGTAGTTATGTATGCAAACGATACAACAATCGCAGCGAATGCTGATAATCCAGAGGAACTCGAAGAAAAACTGAATACCTTGAGTTACGAGTTCAAAAACTGGTGTTGTAGAAATTCTTCAGTAGTGAATGAAAAAAAGACTGTTTTGATGCAGTTTTATTCCAAGACAAATGAAAAAATTTATAACCTTCAGGTTAGAGTGGGCGATGAAATAATTAAATCATCAGATAACACCAAATTCCTGGGTACTTACATCGATGGTAACATGACCTGGATGTCAGGTATTAATCATGTCAGCAAGAAAGTTGACAGTGGGTACTATGCAATTAGACAATTGAAATCTAATTTCAATAAAGCCCAACTTTTAAATGTTTACTTTGCTATTGTATATTCCCATATTTCTTATAATATTGCTGTTTGGGGCTACTCCACGAAAATTAACAAAATATTTGTCTCGCAGAAGAGGGTAATGAGGCTAATATATAGGATAGAATACAGAGAATCTTGTAGGCAACACTTCATTGGAAATAAAGTAATGTGCGTACCCTGCATTTATATTTACAAATGTATTCTACTTTTTAAAAAACAAATACATAGTTACAATCGAAATTGTGACTTTCATTCATATCCCACCAGGCACGGTGAATTAATAAGGCTTCAGAAACACTCAACTTGCCTGTATGAAAACTGTCCATCCTATAAGGGGGCAAAATTTTATAATCACTTACCTGAAGATATAAAAAACCTAAACAGGGAAAATAATTTCAAAATGAAACTCAAAGAATTCTTGATGAACGGTTGTTTCTATAGTACTGATGAGTATTTCAATCAATGATGTGTATTTGTATATTCATTTGGTGGTGCTGTTTTATTCCTATGTATTTCTATGTATTATTTTAATCAATCACATGATGTATTTATATATTTACTTTGTGGAACTGTTATATTTTTATGTATCTGTATGCACAGAATATTTGTAAATTACTTGTTGTCTGACGTATCCTATATAATTTTTTTTTGTATGATCAAAAAGGATTCAATAAATTTATTATTATTATTATTATTATAACCGCATTCATCCCTCGGGTAGTGGTCCCCGATCTTCTGCTGACGTGAATTTCTGCCATATTTTCCCAATCGAGCTTTCCATCGCCACTTTGAAGTATCACAACACCCGCCACTCTCCGTCGATATCCGTCCTATTTTTTCCGAATCAGCGTTCATCTAGACATCGACCCTCCTCTACTCCTGCTGAATTTCAATTGCATTTCCGAAACATCGCCAAACTTGTCAGTTCGTGATACCGAAACAATGGATCTTTATAAGATCGTTGCGGAACAGTGCTGCCAACACTTGCTCCAGAATTCACCGCGGGATCATTAATTCGGTTAGATACGCCCAGGACTGGGGGCTTTCAGTTCACTTGTACTTATATAGAGTGTGTTCTAGAAAGTTCATTATCACTCTGTAGTAATGAGTAAAAGTCATTGAATTGAATCGTGATGTTGGTCAAACATCAAGACACTTGAGAATACGTGAAAACTTACAGGATAATATGGGAAAGCAACGAATCGAAATTAACAGAACTCCATCTGACAGTTGTAACTTCAATTATTCAGTTTGTCTTTCATTTCATTTATTTTTTGAGCGTTTTCCGTTCGATAATAAAATAGTATATTGTTTTATGAGTGACGAAAGTAACATTTCTTGGAGCGAGAGAACAGTCTACCAGCCGAGTGAAACGCTATACTTATTCTACAACCCTGCTTGTATTGTCATGAAGCATAAGTATAATGAATCAAAAATGTAAATGTTTCCTCTCCTAAAGGCCACAACGGCATTTCAGTTCCTGTTCTGTACTCATTTGTAGCTCATAATTAAATCAATACCCTATGTAGAACATTGCAGAGAGAAAAAGCAGGAACTGAGGTGTTGAATTACATTAATTGAACTCGATCAGCAAATAATGCTGATCAAAGATTTTTGGAAGGAATGACCTGTGGAGAGGGGCATTCATTGTCGAGTTTTGCTAATAATTGAGGAGAATAGAACAGGCAGTTGATCGCGAGTTTTAATCGAGAAAACATCGAAAATAATCGGCGGATGACACTTCTCCCAATGGCACCCAAAATGGATATTATAATGTTTCCACTATTGTTCATTCATTTTGATAAATCTATTTTTTTTTAACCGACGAAATCAAAAAGGAGGAGGTTTTCTATTCGACGCGTATATGTTTTTTTTTATGTATGATCACGCACAACTTTTTACAGAGCTGTTCGATTCCGATGATTCTTTTTTCATTGGATAGGGTGTACTTCGAAGTTGGTCTCATTTTGATTTGAACACCAAAATCCATCCTAAGGGTGGCAAAATGAAGGATACTGATCGTTTACCCTTTGAATTTTGGTCCGTTAACCGATTCTATCAGGAATAACTTTGTAGTGGGTTTTCCGATTTGGATGATTTGTTTTTTTTTCATCAGAAAGGGTATACCTCATAGCTGATCATATTCCAATTTGGAATGAAATGATCCACCCCTAAGGGTATAGAAATAGGGGATGATTGATTTTTCATTTGTGAACTTTGGCACACATATGTAGTTGACATTGACAGACCCTCCTACATCCGTCAAAATGATTACATTCTTTGGAAGAATGGAATTATATACAAAGTGATGAAATCAACTAACCAGAACTTTCAAAATTAATTTATATTACACAGGGTGTCCCTGGACTTCCTCTTTTCTTTTCGGGAATGTATATATGGCATCAAAATATCACCAGTACTTTATATAACTTTTGTTCTTAAAAGCCTTCGTTACCAAGTTACGGGCCCTCAAAGTTACAAAATGAAAAATGTTTTTCTTTGATAACTTTCGAAGTGAATATTCAAAGTCATCTAAATTGGTGATTGACTGAACAAATGAATTCTTTCGATGAGCTTTCATGCAGGAGTCAGTTGTTTTGCTACAAAGTCAGGAACGGGCTACCCCCGATGGTCCACACCCCAATACTTTGACATGACAGATAATGTTTCAATAGTTTTCAACAAATAAAAGGTTACGTAGACAATTTTCTGAATGAAAGTACTCGTGTGGAAAGTCGATCGGAGTAACGATTCTTAATAAAAATGCAGTTTTACTCGACGACATCGAACCCGATCGTCTACCATTAGTTGAAATAAAAAAATTTCACAGTAGAAATACTAATGCTAACGGTAATTCAACACCATTTATAACAGGGATAATACAAAAAATGCTAAAATAAAGTCGTAAACAAAAAGTGAGGTACCTAGTGGAAAGTTTCATTCACAATGTAGATATTTTTTCAAATGAAATATCAAGTTATGTAGATTCGTGGTGTTTTTGAACTAATCCCATATTAAAATTGTTAATTCTATCAATTAAAATTTAATTTTAACTGAAAATTAATGACACTATGAAATATCGAATTCAGTCCATATTTTGTATGTACGCGTGGAATAAGCAGGTTTCGTGTTATGTTATCTGAATCTCATGAAACTCAACATTTGGATGTTGCAAATTCGTATTCACAGCTTAAATGTTGAGGAGTATTACTGATAAGTATAATTTCATGGGAGTAAATCTCTAACCCGAAGATAAATTTAGCTGAAAAAACGCACATTGGAAGACATAAATAATAGAAAGCAAACGAATAAACTACAAAAACGGTTGCACATGAATAGGTGAAAAATATCCGGTGAAGAAATGTATGTTCCATTTCTTCTACAGATGTTGACAAAAACACCTTGTGGAAAGAAATAAAATTAATGTGGATAAAAAATGACAACTGGAATGCGATTTTGTTTTGTTGAGTGGTGTGTTGTTATTGTATTGTCAATATTCTAATAGGGCAGTTTGAAGTGTTTTGATATGGCCGAACAGTTTACATTCAACGAATATGCAGATATGCATGCATTGTATAGAGGAGCATTTGGTAATGCTGCAGAAGCCCGTCGTTTATATGCCGAGCATTTTCCTAATCGAACGTTACCGGCAAGAGAAACGTTCGAGCGTGTCGATCGCAGCTTGAGGGAGACAGGTATGTCTAATGGATAATTGATTGGAGCATGTTGTTTTATTTCGATATTATTGTAGGTTCAGTTTTGCCAAAACGAGGTGGTGAGGGCGCTCCTAGGGCTGTGCGTACCGTTGTATTTGAGGAAAATATTTTGAAAGCTGTCGCTGATGATCCTTCAATGAGCATCAGAAACCTATCTGAACAGTTCCATACATCCAAGTCCACTATTCATAGAATAATTAGGGAACAACTGCTCCACCTATATCACATCCAGAAGGTACATGCCATGACACCTGAAGATTTTCCAGCACGACTGAAATATGCCAATTGGTTCCTGGATAAACAAAGAGAGGATATGACTTCTATAACTCGAGTTTTATTCACTGATGAAGCAGGTTTCAGTAGAGATGGAGTAATCAACTCTCATAATCTCCACATATGGGCCGAAGAAAATCCTCATGGGATATTGCAAACCAAACACCAACGGCAATTCAACGTGAATGTTTGGGCTGGTATCATAAGAAACCATCTTATAGGACCATTCGTTCTACATGACCGATTGAATGGAGAACGTTATTTGGAGTTCATTCAGAACGATTTGAATGGACTTTTGGAACATGTTCCATTGCAAACCCGAAGAGATATGTGGTTTATGCATGATGGCGCTCCTCCTCATTTCAGTTTGATTGTGCGGGACCATCTGAACCAGATTTTCCCCAATAGATGGATTGGTAGAGGTGGGCCATATTCATGGCCACCGCGGTCTCCGGATTTAAATCCATTGGATTTCTCTCTGTGGAGGCATCTAAAAAGGCTTGTTTACGCTACACCTATTCACACCAGAGATGTCTTGTTGAATAGAATTACATTACATTGTGAAGCCATACGAAACGACCCTGTCATGCTATTTCAAGTGCAGAGAGGGTGTTTGTGCTGATTAAAAAAATGTATTGAGAGAGACGGGGGTCATATCGAGCAGTTTTCGTAGCGGATTTTGCATTTCTGTTTGCTCTTGAGGCTTGCGATTGATCATTTACACCATGAGTTTTGTAAGGTAGACGTGTTTGCATGATGAAAATTCGTTATGAACATTGTACCTATCATTTCTATTTTCAATACAAATTAATCTTTTCGAATAATGGTTGGATGTCGTCGAACAAAAATGCATTTTCATCAAAAATCGTTGCTTTTATTCAGGAAATTGTCGAGGTAACCTTGTTTTGTTAAAACATATTGACAAACCCCAGTCATTCCGAACTTTTGGGGTGTGAATCTTCGGGAGTAGTCCGTTCCTGACTCTGTCGTAAAACAACTGACTACTGCATGAAAGCTCATCGAAGGAATTCATTTACAGTCAATCACCAAAATTTAGATGATTTTAAATATTCACTTTGAAAGTTATCAAAGAAAAACATTTTTCATTTTGTAACTTTGAGGTCCCGTAACTTGGTAACGAAGGCTTTTAAGAACAAAAGTTATATGAAGTACTGGTGATATTTTGACCCCATCTATACATTCACGAGAGGAAAAGAGGAAGTCCAGGGACACCCTGTATAACAATAAATAGTTAAAATAGAAAATCATATTATTTAATAGTTAAAAATGTAAGTAAGCTAGGTAAGTAAGTATTTTGGAAGTAATCAAAAATTGAGTAGGTAGTAATTAGTAGATTTCAGCAACAAAACATTTGAAAATAAAAACTTTTTATCAAAAAATTGAACCGACGTAAAAATCAACTGAAAAGCGAAAAATTAAGTAAACTTTCTCAGTCTAAATGATAATTGAGCTCCTAAACTAATGTGAGTAACTGATTTTGAGTCGGCGCCAAACTAGCAATTGAATTAGGTAAAGCGTGAAATGATGGCAGCGAGATGCACGGCTGCGTTTTGATGACTTCTTTCATAGAAAATGATCTTCGATAATTGTTTGTTTGGCGCCGACTCAAAATCAGTTACTCACATTAGTTTAGGAGCTCAATTATCATTTAGACTGAGAAAGTTTATTTAATTTTTTGCTTTTCAGTTGATGTTTTCGTCGGTGCAATTTTTTCTCAGAAAGTTTTTATTTTTAAATTCTTTATTACAAGCTTTTATTTAGTTTCACCTGTATCGATGTTTGTCATCAAATCTTGCAAATTAAATTTGATCCACTTCCAGTTGCCCGAATAATGTGAAATTTGGCAGATGTTCATAGTTCCCGTGACAATGCATTATGGAATTTTTGATAAAAACAAAAAACAAAAAACAAAATGGCGGCTCTAAGATGGCGGACGAGATTTGTGTTTATGGTCCGATTCCACTCAAAATCAGTATGTTGGATTTTTCGGGGTCGGAGATCATGAATTTTTTTTCAAAATTCACAAATTCTAGATGGCGGCTCTAAGATGGCGGACGAGATTTGTGTTTATGGTCCGATTCGACTCAAAATTAGTATGTAGGTGTTTTCGGGGTCGGAGATTATGTTTTTTTTTTCAAAATTCACAAATTCAAGATGGCGACTCTATGATGGCGAACGAGTTTTGTAATTATGGTCCGATTCTATTAAAAATTGGAATGTAGAGGTTTTCAGGGTCAAAGACTATGAATTTATTCTCAAAATTTATGAATTCGAAATGGCGGCTCCACATGGTTGTGATAATGGAACGTTTCTATTTGAAATTGGTATGTAAGGGTTTTTGAGGTCAAAGATTATGAATTTAGTTGATGATTATTGTTTTTTTGTCAGAATTCATAAATTAAAGATGGCGCAGGAGTTAATCTTCAGATGGTCTCCTCATTGAAGAACTAGGTAGCTCAGAACTCACAGGGAAAAGGCCTCATAATGACTATGCATTATCAAAAATGCATGGATCAAGGTGTAGATGTAGATGTAGAAACTCAATATCCAGTTTGGAAAGTATGATGAATCGTTCAAGATACTTTCGAATGCCTTCATATGAAACTTCGAACTACTCCATATTATGTTGTCCTACATAGCTGATATCTATTCTAGAGTTGCTATATATGATCCCAAAAATAGTGCATTGAATTAAAGAATCTGGAAATCAGAATACCACATGCTTTGTGCTATTATGGCTCTAGATAATAAATCACGGTAATCTCAATTCCAGAACAAGTCAGATTATTCCGCCCGCTTCCATGACTGCTGGGTTTCATCGCCTGATTCAATATTAATGAATTATACCTCAACAGCTATTTGTAGTGATATACAGTATCAGCATACTATAATATAAAATGTCGGAATCTTATGCATTTTCCAAATACGATCTTTATGACATACTTCATAAACGGTTTGATGCTTTTATAGCCGGAATGCATATACATCTCAATCTTTACTTTTACTGGTAGCCATAAAAATATTTACAGCAGGAATTTCTTTATCTGAAGGATAATATGGAATATATAATACATTTTCCACACAACTTGGTACGAATTCTGGATAATAAAATCTGATTTTCCATTTTCCAGAGTTTCTTGAAAATCTTAAAATACTCTCAAAAGAAAAAATCTGTTATATTTTGTGCAGAGTGGCTGTCGTTTTGAATTTCCAAATCAATAGACCTAATGTTTTTGCTAATTCAATCTTGGAAGACTGGCTAGTTACTGTAGTGTCACACAATGAAAAATGGCACAAGTAACCATTTCACGACACTGAATTAAGTGTTGTGAAGGGGTTACTTGAATGGCACAAGTAACCATTTCACGACACTGAATCAACTGTAGTGAAGGGGTTACTCATTTTTGATTCAATCTTCGAAAAATATTCTCATAAGTAATACTTACAACTTAATCAAGTTGCTCTTGCTACACTGTGAGAAAAATTATGTGTAGTAATAGAAAATCGTAAACGTTATTTTGCATTATTCTCAAACCAAAACTGTTCATGAAATCTAAATTTGGGAAACTGAATAGTGATGACAAAAAATTAAACCGACGAAAAAATCAACTGAAAAGCAAAAAATAAAAGGAACCTTCTTAGTCTTAATGATAATTGAGCTACTAAGCAAATGTGAGTAACTAATTTTGATTCTGCGCCAGACAAATAATTATCGAAGATCATTATAATACTTTGAAGAAGCAACCAAAACGCCTCTATGCATCTCGCTGCCATCATCTTACGCTTCACCTAATTCAATTGCTAGTTTGTTTGGCGCCGACTCAAAATTAGTTACTCACATTGGTTCAAGAGCTCAATTATCATTAAGACTAAGAAGATTTATTTTATTATTTGCTTTTCAGTTGATTTTTTCGTCGGTTAAATTTTTTGTTAAAAAGTTTTTATTTTTATTTTTTTTGTGGCTGAAATCTACTAATTACTACCTGCTTCATTTTTTATTACTTTTAAAATACTTACTTACCTAGCCTTTTTTCGCGCCAAATTTTCGATAGCTGAAGTGATTTTATCATGTTTTGAAAGTTTTATTAAAATACCAGTTGTCCTCGTCCCAATTTACACTACCTTTACCACCAAAATTCAGGGGGTGAACGATCAATATCCTCCATTTTGCTACCCTTAGGGATGGATTCTCAAGTTCAAATTCAAATGAGACCAATTTTGAAGTACACCCTGTCCAATGAAAAAAGAATCATCGGAATCATACTGCTCTGTGACAAGTTATGCGTAAAATAAATAATAGTTTAAAAAAAAATAAAAAACACGCTTTTATAGAAAACCAGACTAAAAAGAAAGAAAATAAGAAGAATATGTATTTTATTTAAAAAAAGCGTGGGGTGCATGGTATCACCTCGGCCAACCTGTGATCTGAGACATTTCTCACTTTACTGCCCTAGGTGTGTAATGTACTATATAATTATAGATAGCATGCACCCCAATAAAATACTTTTTTTTTTATTTATTTTTTATTTTAGTCTGGTTTTCCATAAAAGCGTGTTTTTTAGTTTGTTAAAACTATTATTTATTTCCCACTTTTTTTTTATAAAAGCGTGTTTTTCTAGTTTTTTTAAACTATTATTTTTATTATTTTTTTGCAAATTAAAAAATGAAATAATCTTATCAAATTAAGTAATCACAATCTCCGACCCAAAAAACCCCCACATACCAATTTTGAATAGAATCAGACCATAATCACAAAACTTGGCCGCCATTTCGAATTTTTCAATTTTTACAAAAGAATCATAATATTCGACCCCAAAAACCCCCACATACCAATTTTGAATAATTTTGAATAGAATCATACCATAATCACAAAACTCGGCCGCCATTTTGAAGCCGCCATCTTGAATTTTTAAATTTTCACAAAAGAATCATAAGATTCGAGCCTAAGAACCCCCACATACCAATTTTGAATAGAATCAGACCATAATCACAAAACTCGGCCGCCATCTTGAATTTTTCAATTTTCACAGAAGAATCATACTATTCGACCCCAAAAACCCCCGCATACCAATTCTGAATAGAATCAGACCATAATCACAAAACACGTCCACCATTTTGGAGCCGCCATTTCGAATTTTTCAATTTTGACGAAAGAATCATAATCTCCGACCACGAAAACCCTCAGATACCAATTTTAAAGCGAATTGGATCATAATCACAAAACTCGTACGCCATATTAGAGCAGCCATTCTGTTTTTTGTTTCACACAATTTTTTTTTTATGCATTGACACCGGAATTATGTACACTTGCCAAATTTCAGATCATTCGAACGTCTGGAAGTGGGTCAAAATCGCGCTCAAAGGAGTCGGTTACAAAAAAACAAACAAACATACAAGTGAAGCTAATAGAAAGCGTGTGAAAAAATATACGCGTCGTCTAGATTGTACTAGGAACGCTTTGTAAGTAAAAACTGTGGTAGTATACAGTGTCACCCATTTAAAATGAAACCACCCCTGTAGAATACGCATTTTTCAGGCATTGTCAAAAAAATATGTGGATATCAAGCATCAAAAACTGTATCTTGACACAAATTTTCATAACTTTAGTTTCATTTCCAAGGCCCTCTATGGTTTTTTTCTTCGTCAAAAACGGCAAAAGTTTATTAGGCAATTTTTGTTTTGAAATTTGACTTCACCACTGGCTTTGCAGCCGTTATAAATGAAAACAATCAAAATTTCATAGAAAAATATTGGTTAACAACGAAGTTATAACAACTTTAATTTTGGAAACAAAGTATTTGATTATAATTTTTATTTAGATTATAGACATATTTGAAATGTGGCAACACTGCCGATACGAAGTCGAACACCAGTGAATTTGAGCAGCGAAAATTTGAAGTCAATAGCTCTTTCCGTTCTACAGTTATAACTCCTGAAAGTATGGTAATGTGAGCGATTTGTGGTGGAAGCGATTTTGTAATAAAAATCTGACTACGCCACTGGATTTGTAAATCATACTTCCTTAAAATCATTTATTCAGGTTCAGGTTATAAGTGTAATCGAAAATAACAGAAAATTAAAAATTCATTTTCAAGTTATGCAGTCTTCCATAGCCGATAAAAACTAAATGAACCGAATCAAGTTTTAAAGTATCAAAATTAGTTATTCAATAATAGAACAGAAAGCAGGACAAAAAATGTTCGTTTCAAATTCTGCAAAACTCAACCAAAACAAGCTCTTAGAGAAGGCATCAATAATTTGGGGAAAGCTGAACTAATACATTAGGCATAGGTATTGTACTAAATCAATAGTAGGCTGTGATTTAGTACACCACAAATCGCTCACATTACCATACTTTCAGGAGTTATAACTGTAGAACGGAATAAGCTGTGTTGCCAGTGTTGCCAGATTTTGAATATGTCTATAATCTAAATAAAAATTATAATCAAATACTTTGTTTCCAAAATTAAATATGTTGTAACTTCGTTGTTAACCAATATTTTTTTATGAAATTATTATGGTTTTCATTTATAACGACTACGAATTCAGTGGTGTAGTTAAATTTGAAAACAAAAATTGCCTAATAAACTTTTGCCGTTTTTGACAAAGAAAAAAAACCATAGAGTGCCTTGGAAATTGAAATAAAGTTATGAAAAATTTGTGTCAAGATACAGTTTTTGATGCTCAATATTAAAGAAAAATATTTTCGAGATTGAATGAAAAATGCGTATTCAACAGGGGTGGTTCCATTTTAAATGGGTCACACTGTATAAATTTTCCATTTGCCATATGAACACTCCTCGTAGTGCTCTTATTTCTATTGCCGTTCCAATTGGGATTAGAATAACTATAGCAAGGGATATGGTGGAAGCATTGACCTGAATGAAGGTCTAATGGAAGCCACAAAAAATTGACTACGAATCCAGTGGTGTAGTTGAATTTGAAAACAAAAATTGCCTAATAAACTTTTGCCGTTTTTGACGAAGAAAAAAAAACCATAGAGTGCCTTGGAAATTGAAATAAAGTTATAAAAAATTTGTGTCAAGATACAGTTTTTGATGCTCAATATTAAAGAAAAATATTTTCGAGATTGAATGAAAAATGCGTATTCAACAGGGGTGGTTCCATTTTAAATGGGTCACACTGTATAAATTTCCCATTTGCCATATGAACACTCCTCGTAGTGCTCTTATTTTTATTGCCGTTCCAATTGGGATAAGAATAACTATAGCAAGCGATATGGTGAAAGCATCGACCTGAATGAAGGTCTAATGGAAGCCAGAAAAAATTGAATAGTACTAATTTCAATTTTTATTTCGTGTCTTGACCGTTATCTTTATGTACTGTCATTGGGTATATGAAATTGTTTTTCATTATTTCATAGCGATTGGAAATGAGTACAGGTAGTTTTTTGTTTATTTATTCAAAATTATCAACACCTCTGTCACTAGTGTCTTATCACATTCACGTATTATTCTTAAAATATCTTTTTTATGGGCAGAATAATTTTGATTGAAATTCAGGTCAATTTTATTCCATCATGCTTGAATCCATTGGCGTAGTTTGAATTTTTCTGCAGGAACAATAATTGAATTGGTAGGAACATTAAACGGTCTATTTTTGAAATTTTATAATCAGGTATATTTTTTGAAGATTAACTCATTCCACCCGAAATTTCGATACAGGGTGACCCTACGGTACGTGCAACCTCCATAATTTTTTACTATTCAAACTATCCACTTGATTTTTGTCCGACAATGAGGCATATTCTTAAAACATTTCTATTCACATACAGGATGTCCCTGAATGAGATACACAACTGAGTTCTGTTTTTTAAACGATAACCTCCAGTTACATTTTTGGATTCGCCACTGAATGGACCTTTTTATGCACCATGAGGAAACACTGTTATTAGAAAGTATATGTGCTAATATCACTTGGGATTTTTTTTTTCTGATGGGTAGTTTTTCCATAATCCGGAAAAAAGTGGGTTCGTGGCGTCACGTTCACTAAAAGTTGATTTGGCATCGTTGTATGAGTTGCGAATCATGGAATTGTTACGTAATGACATTTGTTATTTGATACTTTGATAGGTTCGTTCGTTTGCTCCACGGAATGGAATATTATCAATCGTTTTTCTCTCTTCAGCTCTTTTTCTTGCATATATCTGATACGAGACACGAGATATGCAGAGAACTGCTGCGAATAAACAAGCTCTCCATGAATGTTTGGTCACAGTTTATAGCTAAAGAAGTTAGCTATAAACTTAGCTTACTTCTTTAGCTATAAACTGTGGTTTGGTATTGAAAAATTTCGGATATTATTTTCTAATTTTAATAACTATGAAAATGTCTAAAAAGTGCTATGTGCCCGGTTGTCTGAACACCAGTGAAAGTGAATCAAACTTTTGTAAAAAGCGGAAATATATGCTTTTGTGCAGAACATTTCCAGGTGAGTACATCAAGGAACGATCTTTAATTTCACTCATTGCAAGTTTGCAAAATCATCGATCAGTACTGTATTTTATATCCAGTCCTATAAACATATTGTTCTTTGATTCCAGCTGAAAGAAGATACTACGAATTGGGAATATGCTAGAACAACGGGATCCAAATTTATGTTGAAGAAAGATGTCTGTCCACATATCAACCTGAAACTACATTGGTCTGACAATGTTTCATCATAAGTACATGACCTACCAACGATGAAGAAATCCAAACCAAATGAAAACATCACTCCTTCAGCTAGTGAAACTGTGTTGAGTGACATTACATCCATGGGAAATATTTACTCAAGAGTTTGGAATAGTTCTTCTCCTAGCAGTAGCCAAGCTAGTACATTATCCGATTCACCAAAATAACACCACCAAAAATAAATCCTGAGTATATTCCTAGTCAGTCTTCATCCGATCCTGATTGTGAAAATATCGAAGGACAGCAGCGCCAGCGCTTATCTATTGCACTTATAGAAAAAAAGAGTAATTTTATTTGGGGCTCCCTGATAATGTTTACCACATTGTGAAATACATCACCAAAATTGAAGGAATTAAATATATGGATGTTCTGATAAGTTTAAAAAAGATACGGGTTGGGGATGTATACTCTCGATTGGCTGATGACTTTGATTTGAGTAAATCAAGTGTTTACAAGATTTTCACAAAAGCTGTGCCTATGATGGCAAATTATTTACAAGAGCTCATATATTGGCCTGACATACTTCACCTTTATAACTCTCATTTTATTTTGTTATTTTTGTATTTTTGTCTTTTAATTATGCTAAGATTAGGTTAAGTTTGGTTGAGTGGAAGACCATCACCTTGCGCCCAGCAAGAGATGAACTTCGCCATTTCAGTATACCATTTTAACTGTACTGAATAAAGATTATTATTATTATTATTATTATTATAACTGAAATTGAAAAAAATTTGCCGATCCCCTTCAGAGCTCGCTATAAGAAAGTTAATTCAATTATTAATTGTCTGGAAATTGAAAAACCCCCTGATCCTGTTCGTCTGTCCATGACTTGGTCAGAATAGAAAAAATGCAATACTGTAGAATTTTTAATATCTGCTACTCCAAATGGCACAATACAATTGAAATTTATTTCAGGAGCATACGGTGGACGAATTCTCCAACAACTTTATCGATAAGATTCATTCCTTCTATTTTGATTGATTGAAATTCAAAAATACTTTAAATAACTAGAATGTGCAGTATTATGTCAAAGTTTCCTGAGGTTTGTTGTCACATTCTCTTCATGAATGCCAATATCTTCAGAAATTTTTTTTTTCTATAGCTTTGTAACCATAGGGAAAAATTCTACCATAGAAAATGTAAGCCTGTATTTGTGAAAAATAGATGAGTAAACGTCTTTACCTTTGAATGAGTATCCCTCAACAAAGAATTGGTGTGAAATAAGTAAATAATTTTGCAAAAAATTTACGAAATTTGTATGAACATATTTCAAGTCTATTCATTTAAAATATTAATTATATTTTCAGTAGTTCAAACTTAATAAATATTTGACTCATCACATGAAGGAAACACTAACAGGTACCGAATATGAATTCATTATATTATAATACAAACAGACAAAGCACAGTATAATGCATTTATGATTGATTATATCTAAACAATCACAGAACATCGATAATATCTACATTGTACATTTTGTAAAAAAGTTTGAATAAAAGTATTGTTACAATAATATTTGGAACATTTATTGGTACATGCAATAATACATTCATGATAATCGTAATATCAAGAATATCTACATCTTGAATTTCGTTAAAACAAGTATTGATACAGTAATATTTGAAATCTATTAGAACATGCAATGATCCATTCAATACATTAATGATAAATTTCAACATCATAAATCTAATTAGAAAAGCTTAAATAAAAATATCGATAAATAAGTGATATTTGGTAAATGCAATAATCCATTCGATAAATTCCAACATCGAGAATATCTACAACACAATTAGAAGTATCAATACAGTAATATTTGGAACATCTATTGGTACATGCAATAAATTATCCATTCAATACATTACTGATAAAAAATAATTCGGCAAATACCCCAATGGATGAAGGTAAGTTCAACAGAAGCTCAAATCCCCACTTCTTTTTAAAGAATTCATCCATTGCTTGATCCATTCTGTGTAAACTGTACAGATGCTAGATGAACATGAAAAAAAAAAGATTATGAAAGTAGTCCATGTCAGGTGGAGTTCTAATTAATTAGTAGAAACAGTCTGCTCCAGTAAGAAGATTTATTTCTAGGAAGAAAATAGAATGATTTAAGTATTTTGCCATTTCGAACTCTCTAAAATATACATAGAAACGATACAGGTGAACATCGTAAAATTGGTAGAAGATTACATGATAATAAACATAACATCATCGACTTACACAAACATTGAATTTAAATTGTCAACTCATTAATTCAGTCGATAACCTATGTTATATTAATCAGTTGACATTTTAACTTCAATGTTTGTGTAAATCAGTGATGTTATGTTTATTTTTGTGGTAATTCTTCTATCAACTTTTACAATGGTCACTCTTGTATCTTTTTTATGTATATTTTAGAGAGCCTGAAGATGGCAAAATACTTTGCCGAAATGAATTGCTAATTTCTTCCCTAGAAATAAATGCTTTTTACTGTGGAGCAGACTTCATTTTTTCTACTAATAAAAAAAGCTTGATATTTTTTTCAAAAGATAAACAATAACTTTTTTAATGAAAAATCGAAGTGGTTTCAAATATAAATTAGAAAAAAAACAAGCATTTTCACTTTATATTTCTTATGAAATAACCAGAGATTGTGAAGTATCCCATGTTCAATTTTGATATAAAGTATCATTTAACCAATATATTAGGAGTAATTTTGACAAACTTGAAATAACTAAATAAACCTGATAAACTCTTTACTTTATTCAGAAATTATCCTTGTCTGTTTCTCAATTCAGGAATTTCTCTGTTCATTAGAGCCTTCAATTCAATAATTTTATACTCTTTCCCCATTGTTGATAATTTTGATTGTTTCCAGTAGCATGTCTGTGAAGTTACAGAGGGTTCTTCACTTCTTCTATGGAGCCACATCAAAAATGCCAGTTAATGTTTACATCCACCTGGAAAACACAATGCATTGTATGAAACACATATTCTCAGATTCAGTTTTAGAAAAAAAAATTATGCATCTTCCCAAAATTTCAAGAGTTTTTTTGTTCTAACTTTTTTGTCCCAACAAAATCTTCAAATTGGCCTTGGACATTCTTGATGTTATATGAATACCAAATATATTTGATCTCATCTGAATTGTCAAAACACGGACATTCTAAGACATTGCTTCTTCGCCTACCTATACCAAACAATTATTAAAAAAATTGTGGATTTTATGTTCCGGTGTGAGCTTTGCTTTCACATTGCAGACGTTTTCTTGGCGTTTCAACTGTATGTAGCCAACAGCATTATCACCACTGGAGTCACTGGTAGATCTGTAGAAAGATAACATGTGTTGATTTACTTTTTTGATGCGAATAAGTCAGTTGAAAATGATCTCGATATTCACCTAACACAAATTGCTTACCGTTTTTCGTTTTCACATTTTCATTTCAGCACTAAAAAAAGTCATTTTGTTAAATAAAAAGAGACAATTTTCTCATAATCCACCCTTGGCAACTTTTCCGAACCTGCTTTCACGAAGCCTTGTTTCATTATGAACACATCAATTCGTTTATGATATTAAGAAATTAATAAGTTGATAAAAATAAACATTGATGGTTAACCTCAAATCTCAATATTATTTTCGTGGGAACTGGGAACTGTCTGTAACATTTGCGGTGTTGCCAATGATCGCTCTTCATCAAAAGGAAGGCCCGTTCAGAAACTTTGAATGTTTTAAATAAAAACCGTTGAATAGTTGAAATGAGTTTTTTCTAATGAGTCTATCAATAAACAGAGTTCAATTATATATTAATGGTGTATACCAAGCAGTGAGCTATATTTTTGACAAGAACAGTAATACGTGTTTCTGAACGTGGATTATGGAGGGGGTAGTTTTCGATGAACGTGACGTCACGGGTACTCTTTCAACCGCAATATCTTTTCGAAATAAAAAAAAATATGATGGCATTCTAAGTCAATTGGGCGTTTCAAATGGAATACAATCGACCATATAAGTTTTGGAATTTTTTGTTTCCTAAATGGAAAGGTCCATTGTCGATATAATATACCTTGGTTTGACAGACTTATCTGCAATGAGGGCCAAGAAGCCTGAAACCGGTATGCGGATTGTTAGGTGAACACGACATAAATTAAACATAATCGAGCTTTATCAGAAAGAAACATTTGCATTCAATGTCCATTGATATTATATGGAAGTATGCATGGATTTTCAGGTGAATATCATTCAATGTTCTGCGTGGTATTTGCCAGGAAAGTAGTTGTTTTCACCTGAGATCTACCATTTTCTGGTTCAATTTTATATTGAATCCTTTATGTGAAGAAAACCGTTTAATTGATTTTCTATTCATTCCACTTCACATGGCACTTATCTTCACTATATGCTAGACGGGCTTGCCACCCTACTGAGAAGGAATCTTTTATTTAGAAACCTATCGAGGTGGGAGATTTTCGAGTGTTTCTTTCGTCACTAGGTACCGCCAGTTAAAGTTTATCTTTTCCGGCGTACCTATAGGGTGTTACAAGATCGATGATGGTTTGTTTACGTTGTGTCTCACTTCAGCCAGAGTTCTTTGGACCCTTGGCTGGTTGACTACTCGTACTGATGAGGGCCAAGAAGCCTGAAACCGGTATGCGGATTGTTAGGTGAACACGACATAAATTAAACATAATCGAGCTTATCAGAAAGAAACATTTGCATTCAATGTCCATTGATATTATATGGAAGTATGCATGGATTTTCAGGTGAATATCATTCAATGTTCTGCGTGGTATTTGCCAGGAAAGTAGTTGTTTTCACCTGAGTTCTACCATTTCTGGTTCAATTTTATATTGAATCCTTTATGTGAAGAAAACCGTTTAATCTGATTTTTCTATTCATTCCACTTCACATGGCACTTATCTTTCACTATATGCTAGACGGGCTTGCCAATTCTACTGAGAAGGAATCTTTATTTAGAAACCTATCGAGGTGGGAGATTTTCGAGTGTTTTTTCTGTCACTAGGTACCGCCAGTTAAAGTTTATCTTTCCGGCGTACCTATAGGTGTTACAAGATCGATGATGGTTTTGTTTACGTTGTAGTTCACTTCGCCAGAGTTCTTGGACCCTTGGCTGGTTGACTGCTCCGTACTGATGAGGGCCAAGAAGCCTGAAACCGGTATGCGGATTGTTAGGTGAACACGACATAAATTAAACATAATCGAGCTTATCAGAAAGAAACATTTGCATTCAATGTCCATTGATATTATATGGAAGTATGCAGGGATTTTCAGGTGAATATCATTCAATGTTCTGCGTGGTATTTGCCAGGAAAGTAGTTGTTTTTCACCTGAGATCTACCATTTCTGGTTCAATTTTATATTGAATCTTTTATGTGAAGAAACCGTTTAATTCGATTTTTCATTCATTCCACTTCACATGGCACTTATCTTTCACTATATGCTAGACGGGCTTGCCACCCTACTGAGAAGGAATCTTTTATTTAGAAACCTATCGAGGTGGAGATTTTCGGAGTGTTTCTTTTCTGTCACTAGGTACCGCCAGTTAAAGTTTATCTTTTCCGGCGTACCTATAGGTGTTACAAGATCGATGATGGTTTGTTTACGTTGTGTCTCACTTCAGCCAGAGTTCTTTGGACCCTTGGCTGGTTGACTACTCCGTACTGATGAGGGCCAAGAAGCCTGAAACCGGTATGCGGATTGTTAGGTGAACACGACATAAATTAAACATAATCGAGCTTATCAGAAAGAAACATTTGCATTCAATGTCCATTGATATTATATGGAAGTATGCAGGGATTTTCAGGTGAATATCATTCAATGTTCTGCGTGGTATTTGCCAGGAAAGTAGTTGTTTTTCACCTGAGATCTACCATTTTCTGGTTCAATTTTATATTGAATCCTTTATGTGAAGAAAACCGTTTAATTCGATTTTTTCTATTTATCTGCAATAGTTTTTGTCTTATGTCAATTTATGTCAGATTAGTACCTCGCCCACTGTTTCCAAAGCACTTGAAATGATCAGATATATCAAATGGCGGATTATATGCAGGGTGCTTCAAATTCAGTATCAAGATTTCAGGGCGTATTTTTCAAGTTGAAATAAGACTATTTTTCCATGAACATGTGTCCGCAAACGCTTCTTGGCGATCTAAGAGCGTTGCTTAAATTTTTTTTTTTATAGCTCTTCCAGTTTTGCGAATTCGAGATATATTGAAACAAAGGTTACGTTTTAGGTTTACATCATCCAGTATGCCGAGTGATTGAAGAATATACAGGAGATATTTTTTTAGGGTCAAGCCCCTTTTCCGCCCCATAAAATTTTTTTTATTTGCAATTAATTCTTTGTTTTGTTTATAATTTTTGTTCTCTTGTAATTTTTGCGCATCTGGGAGGCCGGCGATTAGGAAATATCAGGCGTACAACCTCTGAGCTTCAAGTCCGTTACCGTTCGCCAGAAGAACTGCGCCCGACTTGTTGACTTCGCGTGACAGTTTGTTACCTAATAGGGTCAGTAGATATAGACAATCAATCAACATTAATTCCAATAACTTTCAAATTTCAATAGTATGTTAGTGCTTGATGAAAAAAAAACTATGAAATTTTTCAGAAATCAGCAATGAACGGAAATCATTTTGGTGAAAAAAAGTCTTTTGCTTTTTTTGATGAAATGGAAAAAATTTTGAAAAAACCGGCATACCGATAGTAATGATGTTTTACAATATGCAGGGAGTTTGAACCCGAAAATTAGAAACCTTGTTTTTCATTGTAATTTGTTTAAAAAAAAAAAAAAATTCTGCAAATTGGTGAGTGGAGGGAAAATAGTTTAACATATTCACGTATATTTGCAACCATTTCTGAAAACGAATCATTTATTTATAAAACTTTTTTTCAATCCCCCTTTTCAATACACACAAGATTTGAAGTTTTTCAAAGTTTTTTATTGTGGTTTTAAAAAAGAAAATATTGGTCTCAGGGGTAATTTCAACCCTAGAAAAAAAGGCATTGAGTTTGAACCTTTTAAATTTTTGAACCCTTTTTTTTTCATTTGCCCAAGTTTTTTAAATTTGTTTAAAAAAAAAATTTTAAATTGGGTGAGGAACGGAAAGAAGTTCAACATATTCATCTGAACCATTTTTGAAAAAAAACATCAATTATGAAACTTTTTTTTTGACGCTCCCATTTTCAATACACAAAGTTTGAAGTAATTAAATAGTTTTTTTTTTTTTTACAAATAAAGAAAATATCGGTCTCAGGGATATGTAAATTTGCAACCCAACGAAAAAAAGGGAAACCCATTTTTTCCACTAATATATTTTTTTTTATTTTTTAACTGCTGAAATAATTGAGAAGTTTTGAAATTTCAGTTAAAATTTTGTTTATTTATGACGCAAAAAAACCCTCATTGTTCAACGGAAATTTTTTATAATTTATTTGTTTTTTTTTTCCTAATTTGGGGCCCCAAAACGTAAACATTTGAAATAGGGGTTTTAGATATACAGGTGTCCGTAAAGTATGGAACAAATTCATTTTTTGGTAAAAAAGGGCATTTTAAGAAATAACCTGAAACACGTCGATTTTTTTTGTTAATTTACCGTTTTTAAAATAATAATCTAATATACAGGGTGAATTGTTGAGTAATGACGTCACCGTCATTTTTTTTTTAAAGGAACACCCCATTTTGTCTCATCTTTCGGATTACTCTAGCTGAGTGATTCCAAAAAAATATCCATTTGATTCCAATTGGTACAGGGGGGGGCAAAAAAATAGTTTTGTGTGGCTCATAAAGTAAACCAACATTCTTTATTAGGTAAATTAACAATAATATCAAAAAAAAAGATTGTCTAGGGAATTGGTTTAAATTTAAAACCCCGTAGTTTGTACATGTTTAGAGTTTAAAAAGAGC